>OX637532.1:67717671-68119981 GCA_951800035.1 Linnaemya tessellans
TGATAAAACTTAACCAAATTTTCACAGAATATATGTAAACAATAATTTTTTTCAGTTGTCAACAATGTTGAGTATATATGAACACCAAAAAGATATTGTCAATTAACTGAATATTGTTTTAATTAAAAACCCATATATGAACACAGTATTACTTCAAATTTTAAATTTATAAATGTATATAATCTAATATATATATATATATATATATATATATATATATATATATATAATTTTTTTTTTGTTATTTGACACATTGTTGTCACAATACTATTATATATAAATGAAATTTATTTGTTGGTGGTTAAGCAATGTCTATATGCATTTCATAGGTGCATATGAAATGCATATAGACATATAGACATTGCTTAACCACCAACAAATAAATTTCATTTATATATATATATATATATAAATGAATATATATATATATATATATATATATATATATATATATCTATATATTTTGTTATGAAATTTTTATTTGACAGATTGTTGTCATTATACTATTGTGGGTGCTGTTGGCTGAAGTAGTAGAATACGAGACTATAAAGCGGAGGGTTCTGAGTTCGAGCCCGCGCTGAGTCATGACATATTGTGTTGAATTCTTCTGATCAGCATTGGTGCGTGGTTGTGTTAGTTGTTGCCAGCCTGTTTCAATGATGAAGGCATAGTCACTGAACACAATTGGCGGCGACTGACACTATCATGTAGTAAAAGCAGAATAACAGCTACAAACTATTTTCAAAACTCACATCAGAATAAGCATAGTAGGCCTTGAAACTCATACAAAACTAACCCAACAATTATATTATATTCGATATGAATCTATTTGTTTTGTATGAAAACTGTGGTTAAAGTCTACTGATGATTTGGTAAAGCACCAATGAAATGCTTGGCCACCAACAAATAAATTTCATTTAATATATACATATATATATATATATATATATATATATATATTTGTATATATATATGTGTATTTATATTATATAGATGTGTGTATATATATATGTATATATATATATATATATATATATATATATATATATATATATATATATATGTATATATCTAATACTCGTATATAAAATTCTCGTGTCACAATGTTCGTTCCCATACTCCTCCGAAACGGCTTGACCGATTCTTATAAAGTTTTTTATGCATATTCAGTAAGTCTGAGAATCGGCTACTATCTATTTTTCAAACCTCTAAGTGATAAGGGGTGTTCACCACAACATTTTCATTTTTTTTTATGTGGCATTAAAAAATACATACAACCCTAAGTTTGCACTTTTCTATCACCAACCCCTGCTTTTTAATAGTCATTTTCATAATTTTATCATTTTTTATCCCGCTCGATAGCATCAATTATTATCACTTGGTAAGTTATCCCCTCCATCTGTCTACCGGTGTCACTTCTCACCCTGTAAACAGCACGGAGTAGGGATGGATGTCCACGAAGATGGCCTCCTATTTCTCTCAAACAATAAGCCTTCCCTCACTATCTACAGTTTTCGGCTATTATTAGTGTTTATGCGTCATGCGTAGTAGTTATACATTTTCACTATCTCAGTATAACTCTCATATCAAATATATTCTCGAGTAACTTAATTATTTATTTATTAATAACTAATATATTGAATATTAATTATTAATAACTAATAAAATTATTAATTTTGCGTGTAATTCGCATGATCAGTTAATTAAGTGATTTACATAACCTCTAAAATACTCAACACCTGTCACGAGTTCCCGCAAATAACGTCTATTGAGTTGTAAGTGTAAATTATTTTTTAAGTTTATTATAAAATCAAAAATTATTGTTTCTTATTTACAACGAAAATACTAATAAAAATTAAATTTATAACGAACATATTAAAAAGCTGGGAGGGGTTGGTGATAGAAAAGTGCAAACTTAGGGTTGTATGTATTTTTTAATGCCACATAAAAAAAACATATAAATAAAAAATTTTGGGGTGAACACCCCTTATCACTTAGAGGTTTGAAAAATAGATGGTAGCCGATTCTCAGACTTACTGAATATGCATAAAAGCTGTTTCGGAGGAGTATGGGAACGAACATTGTGACACGAGAACTTTATATATTAGATATATATATATATATATATATATATATATATATATATATATACATATACATATATATATACACATATAGTATATATATATATATATATATATATATATATATATATTTATATATACATATGTATATATACATATATATATATATATATATATATATATATATATATATATATATATATATTATATAGATGTATGTATATATATATATATATATATATATATATATATATATTTTTTTTTTTTTAAATTTTTTTTATGGACGTAATGATAGCAACCATCAATAGTGGCCCCACGACAACTTCACTAGCACCACCCTGGGACAGCTTTGGCATTTCATCAGGGTGGATAGTATTATCAGTATTATTCCTACGTCCTCCTTAGTTTCTAGGTAAGGAGGTTCGAAACTGATGCGCATATTTAATCGTCAGTTGCTAACGAATCCTCAGACGTACTAACTCTCCTACGAATCTGTCCTAATCTGCGAAGTTCTATTAGAACAAGCTGTACAAAACTACACACGCTGGTCCAATTCAAAAAGGATTCCAGCATGGTCGGAATAATATTCTCCGGGCTGATCGTACGCTCCAAACCTTCCTCTAAATACGACCTCCAGTTGCTGAATCGTGAGCAGACAAATACGACATGCTCAGCATCCTCAACCACATTCCCACCACAATGTGGACAGAACGGAGAGTCGTCGTGCTTAAAACGAAATAGATATGACCTAAAGCAACCATGTCCAGACAAGAACTGTGTTATGTAATAGTTCAGATCACCATGTTTCCTAGTCAGCCATAATCTGATGTCGGGTATTAATGTATAAGTCCATCTTCCCTTTTCAGTGGTTGACCACCGTTCTTGCCATTTTTGCATACATAAATCAGAGTTATCTCTATTCATGATTTCTAAATCGATAGGGATCATACCCGCAATGATAAAGGCCGCCCCGTCCGACACTGTCCGAAATGCACTACATACTCTTAAAGCAGCTAGCCTATACACAGGGCATACCAGCCCCACATATGTGGAATATCTAAGTGAGTCTGACCATACCGGGTGTGCATATAGGATAATGCTCCTTACTACTCCAGCGAGCAGTTTCCTCTGAAGATACTTTGGCCCTCTCGTGTTTGGCATGATCCGAGATAGCGCCACACAGGTCCCTGATGCCTTGGATGCTATATATCGCAAGTGCTCGCGAAAAGATAGCCGTGTGTCAATCATCACACCCAGATATTTCAGAAATGCCTTTGATTCTATGGAACAGGTGCCAACATTGAGGGTTATAGTTTCCCTAGCCTTACGACTACCAATCAAAACCGCTTCGGTTTTATGATCAGCTAGAGTCAATCCCATTGCAGTGATCCAGGACTTTACTAATTGTACGCTGGCATTTGCAATGGTTTCTGCCTCCAGCAATTCCTTAGCTTCACACACCAGCGCTATATCGTCTGCAAATCCCACAATCTGTACTCTCTCAGGTAAGCTCAACCTTAGTACCCCATCATACATTACGTTCCACAACAATGGTCCAAGTATCGATCCTTGGGGAACACCACCACTAATCCTACGTTTGCTTATACCCGCATTTGTACTATAGATCAATTCCCTATACCCGCAATAATCCTGCACTATCCCTATCAGATATTCTGGGATGTCCATTCGCGTTAGAGCATCAACAATATGCACCCAGCTCGCTGTGTTGAACGCGTTCTTCACATCCAGCGTCACAACTACACAGTAGCCCTTTGTGCCATTCCTCCAACTCCTGCCATAGATAGTCCGTGCAGCAGTTTCTACTACCACGTTTATAGCATCCACTGTTGACCTCGCCCTCCTGAAGCCAAATTGGTTGTCTGATAGACCATTTCTGTCATGAACGCAATTCCCAAGTCTTCGGCAGATCACACCCTCTAGCAACTTCCCACATGTATCTATCATACACAGTGGCCGATAAGATGAGGGATCATCTAGGGGTTTATTGGCTTTTGGTATTAATACCAACTTCTGCCTCTTCCATCTTGTTGGAAAAATTCCCCTACCTAAGCATGTATTCACCATTCTTAAGAACTGCTCGGGACAAAGCCTGACGGCCTCCTTTAATCCTATATTTGGAATGCAGTCGAGTCCCGGTGCCTTCTTGTCTCTAAAACTAGAGACAACGTCCTCAATCTTAGCTATTGTAACCGGGGTAAAATTTAATGTCCCAATTGGAGGGTTGTGCTCCCAAGGTGGTGCTTCCTGATCTGGAAAGAGATGGTCTACAATTTCCTCCAGGATTGGCCCCTCACTCGGTTGCAACGGGGTCAGGCATTTAAGTTTTTTGGTGACCAGCTTATATGCGAGACCCTAAGGATTGTCATCCACCTCATCACAGATATTAAGAAAACACTGCCGCTTGCTCCTACGAATTGCATTCTTTAGGGCCTTCCTCCTATTCCTGTAATTCTGTTGGTATACGTTATTCTCTAACCTACCTCGAGTTTTTGTATACTGCCTTCTGGCACATATACACTCCGCCCTCAAGCCGGCAATATCATCATTCCACCAATAAACCGGTGGCTCCTTTCCGCATCTTTTCCGCCTCACCACAGATGCATCGCACGACCGCGTGATATGGTTTACCAATTGTTCTGCCATATCCTCAGCTGAACCATTTAATTCCATACCTTCCATACAGATGGCAAAAATATCCTTATCAAAGGTATTCACTTTCCATCCCGACAAACCTTGTGCACGGGGAGTCAGATGCCGTATATCATCCTGTATATCCATAATAATGGCACTGTGATCGCTGTGAGTATAAACATGAGATACTCTCCAGTTTACACGGTTTATAATGGTATCGGTGGCAAACGTAATATCAATAATTGAACCACCATTTCCTTCTCTAAATGTTTCCTCATCTCCAGAATTCAAGAGCACAACATTCAGCGCAGAAAGGGCCTCTAATAGCATACTTCCCCTTGCATTCGTCAAGGGGCAGCCCCATTCAACAGCCCACGTGTTGAAATCCCCTGCTATTATAAAAGAACTCCTGTCTGCAGCGTCCATCACTATGTTGTCTATAATAACACGAAAGTCATCAATAGAATACCTAGGAGGAACATAACAGCTGTACAAACATATGCCGGAAACAGTGGCCCGCGTGTACCCACATTGCGGTGATAACCTCTCCCTCAATATCAAAGAACCGGTAGTCCATATAGCTGCTGTATCTGTATCATCAGTAATCCAATTTGCAGATACAATCTTCTTATATGGCTCGCTGAGTACAGCAACGTCTACCTTTAAATCTCGTACGGTTTGCCTAAGCAACTCCTGTGCTGCTTGGCAATGATTGAGATTTAGCTGTAATATGCGCATCCTGATTATTAAGTACTGTTTAAGCTTAAGCTTTTGTAGCGCCCTCTTGTAGTACAGGCAAAATACGCATCCGGTGACATGGTCACCATTAGTACTTCCACCCTTTCTACAGAGCATGCACGAAGGTCTGTTGGAACATGTTGCAATCTTGTGGCCAGCTTCCCCACAATGCAAGCAATTGCCGGATAGATCCTGGCCGCTGCAATTCGTCGCCCTATGTCCAAAATCGAGACAGTTGTAGCACCTCTTCGGTCCTATCTTTTCCCGTATTCGACACACGACCCAGCCGATGCGTATCTTGGACATCTCTAGAAGACGTCAAGCTAGAGGAGCACTCAGGCCAATCGTGGCTCTCCTCAGTGATTTAATTGCAGTCAACTGCAGTACCTTAAAATCGTTGGATTTACTAACTATGGCGTCATAGATGTCCTCCTTGGAAGTCACCTCATCTATGTCCCTAATTTCAATCCTAACCTCTTGGGATAGTGCCCGTACTTCGGCAGTTCCACCCAGTACCGCTTCCACCTCCGACCTGAACACACCTATGTTCTGGTGAGCGGGTTTAGTGAGCTCCAGTAGCAGCTCACCCCTCCCAGTCTTCCGAATGCCCTTCACATTCTCCCCCAGATTACTAAGTTTAGGGTCCTTCTTCACTTGCCTGACAATCTTAGCATAGGAAGCGTTCCCACATGTTTTAATAACCAGGGCATCCGAACGTGACCCCTGCTTACTCCTAATCCTATTTCTATTCACTTCCCTGGGACGGACCTTTATCCAACCAGGTTCCTTAGTGCCTGGGTTCGGCAAAGCAGCACCATTCGCTGCCGCCGATCCCACACAGCTACCTTCACTACTCCTAATAGCATCTACTGCATCCTTCCTCTTCTTCTTAGCCCTATTCCCCTTTGGCCCAAGAGTACTTTCATCTGTCCTACGCTTCGGGGTCGCACCTGCAGGGACAGGGGGAGATGGTCTTACCATAACCCCTGTCTGCGTCTGCTTATTGCAGTGCACCTTGAGCTGAGCAGTGGAACTGGTCCTGCATAAACAATGCCGGTATTTCTCGAGACATCGATACTATAGCCTTGTGGACATTCGATCTTGTCTTGAGAAAGTCTAATAGCTTTGCTATCCTCTCTCCTAGTTTTTCAACCTTGCCTGTTGGTTCCTGGCCACCACCATCTGTGGTGCCTAAACCTCCCCTATGCGGCGTGTTCACCGCCGTAGGGGGCGATCTCGCGATCACCGGCCTCTTCAGGAATGGATTCTCAATTTCGCCATTTCCTGAGCTTTCCGCTTTCGCTTCTAAATTATTTCTATTATTCTTCATTCAATTGGGTCCAAACTCGCAGCCGCTGTCTCCGTTCGTTGTGCAGCCACGTTTAGATCCCATGGGTGTCTTTGCAAGCAGTGAGGTCCATGCGAAGGGTGACGAAGAGACCTTATGGATCAATCCGCCAGAGCCAGATCCGTGCTAACCGGGAATCAACATCCGGACCTACAACACCAACTTAATGATGACGAACTTCAAACGTACTTAGAGACTTGCCAAGTTGTAATAGGACGGAGGCAGTTGTGGCATTAGCCTGAGAGCCATTTCTGTACAAATTCACTCATACATACTTAAGTTCCAGAATACCACATCTACCAGCCCAGGGTTCTACCATTTCAAATCGTTCTCCTAGGAATGCCGTAATTAAGACCGTACTGGACTTGGTCTTAATGCCAAGGACTTCAAAGCCCCATCTCAGTGTGCCAAATAAAGCGCCACACTGAATAACAGGTCTTCTTGGGGCATCTTTGTTCAAGCCCTCCAACCCGTTATAATAACTCAGGGCCGCGGGGTCGTTACTCCCCGCGGATATACATATATATATATATATATATATATCCATACATGTGTATAATATATACATATATATGTATATATATATATATATATATATATATATATATATATCCATACATGTGTATAATATATACATATATATATATATATATATACATATATCTATATAATATATATATATATATATATATATATATATGTATATATATATATACATACATCTATATATAATATATATATATATATATATATATATATATATATATACATACGTCTATATAATATATATATATATATATATATATATATATATTTATATATATTTGTATATATATATATATATATATATATATATATATATATATATATATATATTTATATAGACGTACATATATAATGTAAGTTAATCTATTGAATTTTGTTTTATATATAATAACTAGCAGCCCCGCCCGGCATTGCTCGGCGAGTTATTTGGGTGGAAATTGGTTTAATTGCATTTACACCTTTTCATATTATATAGTTACTTTGCTGTTAAATAATATTTTTTGTTTAATTGGAATGAAAATTTACTATAAAATCAGTGCTTAAGATCCGAATGCTCAAGAAGTGAAGAAAGTTAAATATCGTCACAGAAAATCTGAAATGAAAAATATACAAAGTCGAATTTTTTAGTTTTTTCAGGTCGATAAAGTCATAATAAATCTCTCTGATACTTTAGTCTCAGTTTCCTTTTCAATAATCCTTTTAATTTGATACCCATATCGTGTGGTGTATAAAAAGTAGTCGTATGACCATTTTGGGGCGTGTCTCATAGTGTTTGTAAATATTTCATTAAGTTTTGCGTTCCCACTTCAAAACTCCTTAAATTTGGTACCGATGTCATGGGGTGGTCCGCCCTTTTGGCAGGGCCGCCATTTTGCTTTTAATAGGTTTTATTATATTTTATTATTCGTTCTCAAAAATCTCTTTTATTTTATACCCAACTCACGTTGATAGAAAACAGTAGCGCTTCGCTATTTTGAAGCGTCCAACATATTGAGACGTCCGCCATATTGTTTTTGAAATAATTTTGTTAGGTTTTATTTTTCTTTTTCAAAAATCGCTTCCACTTGATACCCATATTATGGGGGTGGATAAAGAGGAATGTCCTATATCTTTGAGGTATCCGCCATTTTGGTATCCTATGTCCGTCTCCTGACTCTAAGCTAAATTCCCACCAATTTGCAAGCAAATCGGTTAAGTCATTCTTGAGTTATAAATAGAGTAACTAACACGACTTTTTTTATATATACAGATAGGATATAAAAAAGATATAACTATTTTTAAATATTTAATATTGAGTGGTTTATGGAAACGAACGGTAATCCGTTTAAAAGTTATTCTAACAAGTAAAAGTGCTAATATTCGGCTGTGCCGAATCTTAAATACCCTTCACAGATGTAATTGTTCTTTCTTTCTTGCTAAAACAGAAAGTTGGTTCAATTAAAAAGTAAAAATGGTGTTATCAGTTACTTTTATATTTAAGAAAACGTTTAAATGTCTCGGCAAGGAAGCTAAATGTTTGGCTCTTCTTATTTCTAATACCCCTGAACGTCCTAAAAAATATTCAATATGTTTAATTTACAAACAAAGAGAAAAAATCCGTTTTATGTACCCCAACCGTAGAATAGTCTTTTAGATTTTTTTGCTTTTTAATACCAATTTATTTCTTCCTGATGTATAAAGTGGGTATAATTCATCATAAAAATCAAAAGTAGCAAATTATATGGTTACTTTTATGAATAAAAAAATTTCGATATTCCAACCCTGAAAATTGAAAAATTCAATATTTTTTGTTTAGTAAAAATTTTCAGGGTTCCAACCCTGGAACCGAATTTTTAATGTTTTAATACTAATATAATTTTTCCTGAAGTATAAAATAGGTTTAATTCACTAAAAACACTAAATTTGGAATTTATGTGGGTACTTTTATGTACCAAAAATATTTCGATTTTCCAACTCTGGAAGCGAATTTTTATTTTTACCTATGCAATTCTTAGTGAGGTATAACATTGTTTTATTTGACAAAAAATTAAAATTTTCAAACTATATGGTTACTTTCATGTACCATAAAATATTTCATTTGTCCATCCCTAGAACCGAAATATTGATTTTTTAAGTTTTAACACCAATTGTCCTCTTCCTGAATTATAAAATAGTTTTAATTAGCAAAAACAACAACGTCAATTGCCTCTTTGGTTACTTTTATGGAAACGAAATTCAAATGTTTTTTGCTTTTTTTACCAATGCATCTTTTAATGAGGCATGAAATAGTTTTACTTAAGAAAAACTTAAAATTTTTAAACATTTTGGTCACTTTCACGTACTACAAAGCATATATATATATATATATATATATATATATATATATATGTATATATATATATATATATATATATATATCCATACATGTGTATAATATATACATATATATGTATATATATATATATATATATATATATCCATACATGTGTATAATATATACATATATATATATATATATATATATACATATATCTATATAATATATATATATATATATATATATATATATATGTATATATATATATACATACATCTATATATAATATATATATATATATATATATATATATATATATATATATACATACGTCTATATAATATATATATATATATATATATATATATATATATATATATATATATATATATATATATATATATATATATATTTATATATATTTGTATATATATATATATATTTATATAGACGTACATATATAATGTAAGTTAATCTATTGAATTTTGTTTTATATATAATAACTAGCAGCCCCGCCCGGCATTGCTCGGCGAGTTATTTGGGTGGAAATTGGTTTAATTGCATTTACACCTTTTCATATTATATAGCTACTTTGCTGTTAAATAATATTTTTTGTTTAATTGGAATGAAAATTTACTATAAAATCAGTGCTTAAGATCCGAATGCTCAAGAAGTGAAGAAAGTTAAATATCGTCACAGAAAATCTGAAATGAAAAATATACAAAGTCGAATTTTTTAGTTTTTTCAGGTCGATAAAGTCATAATAAATCTCTCTGATACTTTAGTCTCAGTTTCCTTTTCAATAATCCTTTTAATTTGATACCCATATCGTGTGGTGTATAAAAAGTAGTCGTATGACCATTTTGGGGCGTGTCTCATAGTGTTTGTAAATATTTCATTAAGTTTTGCGTTCCCACTTCAAAACTCCTTAAATTTGGTACCGATGTCATGGGGTGGTCCGCCCTTTTGGCAGGGCCGCCATTTTGCTTTTAATAGGTTTTATTATATTTTATTATTCGTTCTCAAAAATCTCTTTTATTTTATACCCAACTCACGTTGATAGAAAACAGTAGCGCTTCGCTATTTTGAAGCGTCCAACATATTGAGACGTCCGCCATATTGTTTTTGAAATAATTTTGTTAGGTTTTATTTTTCTTTTTCAAAAATCGCTTCCACTTGATACCCATATTATGGGGGTGGATAAAGAGGAATGTCCTATATCTTTGAGGTATCCGCCATTTTGGTATCCTATGTCCGTCTCCTGACTCTAAGCTAAATTCCCACCAATTTGCAAGCAAATCGGTTAAGTCATTCTTGAGTTATAAATAGAGTAACTAACACGACTTTTTTTATATATACAGATAGGATATAAAAAAGATATAACTATTTTTAAATATTTAATATTGAGTGGTTTATGGAAACGAACGGTAATCCGTTTAAAAGTTATTCTAACAAGTAAAAGTGCTAATATTCGGCTGTGCCGAATCTTAAATACCCTTCACAGATGTAATTGTTCTTTCTTTCTTGCTAAAACAGAAAGTTGGTTCAATTAAAAAGTAAAAATGGTGTTATCAGTTACTTTTATATTTAAGAAAACGTTTAAATGTCTCGGCAAGGAAGCTAAATGTTTGGCTCTTCTTATTTCTAATACCCCTGAACGTCCTAAAAAATATTCAATATGTTTAATTTACAAACAAAGAGAAAAAATCCGTTTTATGTACCCCAACCGTAGAATAGTCTTTTAGATTTTTTTGCTTTTTAATACCAATTTATTTCTTCCTGATGTATAAAGTGGGTATAATTCATCATAAAAATCAAAAGTAGCAAATTATATGGTTACTTTTATGAATAAAAAAATTTCGATATTCCAACCCTGAAAATTGAAAAATTCAATATTTTTTGTTTAGTAAAAATTTTCAGGGTTCCAACCCTGGAACCGAATTTTTAATGTTTTAATACTAATATAATTTTTCCTGAAGTATAAAATAGGTTTAATTCACTAAAAACACTAAATTTGGAATTTATGTGGGTACTTTTATGTACCAAAAATATTTCGATTTTCCAACTCTGGAAGCGAATTTTTATTTTTACCTATGCAATTCTTAGTGAGGTATAACATTGTTTTATTTGACAAAAAATTAAAATTTTCAAACTATATGGTTACTTTCATGTACCATAAAATATTTCATTTGTCCATCCCTAGAACCGAAATATTGATTTTTTAAGTTTTAACACCAATTGTCCTCTTCCTGAATTATAAAATAGTTTTAATTAGCAAAAACAACAACGTCAATTGCCTCTTTGGTTACTTTTATGGAAACGAAATTCAAATGTTTTTTGCTTTTTTTACCAATGCATCTTTTAATGAGGCATGAAATAGTTTTACTTAAGAAAAACTTAAAATTTTTAAACATTTTGGTCACTTTCAAGTACTACAAAGCATATATATATATATATATATATATATATATATATATATATATATATATATGTATATATATATATATATATATATATATATATCCATACATGTGTATAATATATACATATATATGTATATATATATATATATATATATATATATATATATATATATATATATATCCATACATGTGTATAATATATACATATATATATATATATATATATATATATATATATATATATACATATATCTATATAATATATATATATATATATATGTATATATATATATACATACATCTATATATAATATATATATATATATATATATATATATATACATACGTCTATATAATATATATATATATATATATATATATATATATATATTTATATATATTTGTATATATATATATATATATATATATATATATATATATATATTTATATAGACGTACATATATAATGTAAGTTAATCTATTGAATTTTGTTTTATATATAATAACTAGCAGCCCCGCCCGGCATTGCTCGGCGAGTTATTTGGGTGGAAATTGGTTTAATTGCATTTACACCTTTTCATATTATATAGTTACTTTGCTGTTAAATAATATTTTTTGTTTAATTGGAATGAAAATTTACTATAAAATCAGTGCTTAAGATCCGAATGCTCAAGAAGTGAAGAAAGTTAAATATCGTCACAGAAAATCTGAAATGAAAAATATACAAAGTCGAATTTTTTAGTATTTTCAGGTCGATAAAGTCATAATAAATCTCTCTGATACTTTAGTCTCAGTTTCCTTTTCAATAATCCTTTTAATTTGATACCCATATCGTGTGGTGTATAAAAAGTAGTCGTATGACCATTTTGGGGCGTGTCTCATAGTGTTTGTAAATATTTCATTAAGTTTTGCGTTCCCACTTCAAAACTCCTTAAATTTGGTACCGATGTCATGGGGTGGTCCGCCCTTTTGGCAGGGCCGCCATTTTGCTTGTAATAGGTTTTATTATATTTTATTCTTCGTTCTCAAAAATCTCTTTTATTTTATACCCAACTCACGTTGATAGAAAACAGTAGCGCTTCGCTATTTTGAAGCGTCCAACATATTGAGACGTCCGCCATATTGTTTTTGAAATAATTTTGTTAGGTTTTATTTTTCTTTTTCAAAAATCGCTTCCACTTGATACCCATATTATGGGGGTGGATAAAGAGGAATGTCCTATATCTTTGAGGTATCCGCCATTTTGGTATCCTATGTCCGTCTCCTGACTCTAAGCTAAATTCCCACCAATTTGCAAGCAAATCGGTTAAGTCATTCTTGAGTTATAAATAGAGTAACTAACACGACTTTTTTTATATATACAGATAGGATATAAAAAAGATATAACTATTTTTAAATATTTAATATTGAGTGGTTTATGGAAACGAACGGTAATCCGTTTAAAAGTTATTCTAACAAGTAAAAGTGCTAATATTCGGCTGTGCCGAATCTTAAATACCCTTCACAGATGTAATTGTTCTTTCTTTCTTGCTAAAACAGAAAGTTGGTTCAATTAAAAAGTAAAAATGGTGTTATCAGTTACTTTTATATTTAAGAAAACGTTTAAATGTCTCGGCAAGGAAGCTAAATGTTTGGCTCTTCTTATTTCTAATACCCCTGAACGTCCTAAAAAATATTCAATATGTTTAATTTACAAACAAAGAGAAAAAATCCGTTTTATGTACCCCAACCGTAGAATAGTCTTTTAGATTTTTTTGCTTTTTAATACCAATTTATTTCTTCCTGATGTATAAAGTGGGTATAATTCATCATAAAAATCAAAAGTAGCAAATTATATGGTTACTTTTATGAATAAAAAAATTTCGATATTCCAACCCTGAAAATTGAAAAATTCAATATTTTTTGTTTAGTAAAAATTTTCAGGGTTCCAACCCTGGAACCGAATTTTTAATGTTTTAATACTAATATAATTTTTCCTGAAGTATAAAATAGGTTTAATTCACTAAAAACACTAAATTTGGAATTTATGTGGGTACTTTTATGTACCAAAAATATTTCGATTTTCCAACTCTGGAAGCGAATTTTTATTTTTACCTATGCAATTCTTAGTGAGGTATAACATTGTTTTATTTGACAAAAAATTAAAATTTTCAAACTATATGGTTACTTTCATGTACCATAAAATATTTCATTTGTCCATCCCTAGAACCGAAATATTGATTTTTTAAGTTTTAACACCAATTGTCCTCTTCCTGAATTATAAAATAGTTTTAATTAGCAAAAACAACAACGTCAATTGCCTCTTTGGTTACTTTTATGGAAACGAAATTCAAATGTTTTTTGCTTTTTTTACCAATGCATCTTTTAATGAGGCATGAAATAGTTTTACTTAAGAAAAACTTAAAATTTTTAAACATTTTGGTCACTTTCAAGTACTACAAAGCATTGCAGTTACCCAACGCTGGAATCGAAATTTAAATTTTTTTTAATTTTTGATACCAATTTTGTTTTTTTTTTCATGAGGTATAAAGTGGTTTTGTTTAAGAAAAACTCAAATTTTGTAACCATTTTTTTATTACATGTACTATAAAATATTGCATGTACCAAGAAAAAGCCTCTCATTTTCCCAACCCTGGAAGCGAAGTTTTAATTTTTATTGTTGTTTTTATCAGTGCAACTCTTCATGAGGCATAAAGTTGTTTTATTTAAGAAAAATTTAAAATTTTTATCTATTTCGGTCACTTTCATGTACTACAAAATGTTCGGCTTCGAAATTTTAATTTTTTTTTTAACTTTTGATACGAATTTTTTTCTTCCTAAATTATAAAACAGCTTTAGTTAGCAAAATAAACGTCAGTTGCCTTTTTGGTTACTTTTATGCACAAAAAATTTCAATTTCCCATCCCTGGAAGCGAAACTGGGCTATTAGGCAGGCATACTTGTCTGCAGACATGTACGATGGCATACCAAAACTCACTGTCTAATAGTATGTATTTCGAGTATGTCAGACATATATGTTGGTTTTCAAAAAGTTTTGATTTACTCGTATATTATAGATATTACAGCGTGTCCGCCATACTTCATATAAAAATTCAATTCGCTTGTTAAAGCGACTGTGTACTTGTCGGAAATTTCGATAGTCTTCAAAAGTGGCCGCTTCTAATTCTCTTAGGGCCATTATTACAACTTAAAGTTAGTTAAAAGTAGGATTTCATCGGACGTATAAAAACTGTATCATTTTCAAAATTTTACTTTAACCTAAAGTGAGCGATATATTACAAGTAAGTTTATCCTACCTGGTAAGTTAAATTCAATTTGCAATAATGGAAAGCTTTTTATACGTCTGATAAAATCTTACTTTTAACTAACTTTAAGTTGTAATAATGGCCCTTAATAAATTGGTATGGGAAAATTTGTTTCTTTTTCCTAACCGTTCCTTTACCCATATTTTTCTTTTATTTTCGTTTTCCTCCTCTTGTAATAATCACCCCTATCGTGATAACAAGTGGAAATTTTTTATTCCACACGAAGGAAAAAATGGCATCGTTAATCTCCCGTGAGAAATTATTCCCGCTATTAGCTTTACATTAATGTATCATTTACATTAATGTAATTATTTAAAACAAATTAAAAAATATTTAATAGTAAAATAGTTTAACAGTAAAATAATTTAGCGATAAAATAGGCAATTGATTTGTTGCAAAAACTATCAGTATGTGTCTTGATAACGGATCTTGCCCCTAAAATAAAATTTGTAAACTTTAATATGCGAATTATAATAGAAAATACTTATATTTCCTACTCTAATCGTCACCAAATACTAAGTGAATAAATTAAAGGGAAAAGTGAAAAAACTCGCGTGAAAAAAATCATTCACGATAAGGGGAATTTAATTTTAGCATGAAATCATTCACGGGGAATTTTTTCATGATTGCAATTTTAGGGAAAAGGAAAAAATTATTCATGATAGGGGTGAATATTTCGTTGATAACCCTAGACGCTAAAACTTTCCGCTTGATTGTCATGTTTTCGCTTCAAAATTTTCTGTTTATTGAATTATGCCGTCAGCGTTCGACATTACACTGTAGCAAAACCCAAAGTACGCCATCGTACATGTCTGCAGACAAGTATGCGTGCCTAAAAGCGCTTTTATAGGAGCAAAAAAAGTAGTATTGTCAAAGCATTCTCAGAAACGTACAAATATGTATTTTTATATTATGAACCATTTAAATTGGTCAAATTATTTCCCCAAGAGAAACTTTTAGAAGTAAAATTATCACCAATTATTAAAGCACCAAGATTGTTTAAAAAATGTGTAATGTTTGTTAACCCAGTTTCAAATTGTGCAGCATTTAAGTTGCAAGTAATATAAACTTAACGAACCAAGTTTTTTTAATGATATTATTTACATTCAATAAAATTTTCTTGCTAGCTAAGTCTGTGTTCATACGAGTCATGTCTTATTGACAAGATTCTTTCTTTTTCTTCTTTGAACTTGTACACGTGTTCACACAATTCATGTCTTGTTGCCGACATGGACATATAGTTGTATTCATGAACATATAGTTGTGTGATTTACGAATGAGAAAGCAAAACGTACTGACAGTACATGCGCATGAGTACGTCATCGTACATGTCTCGTTACTTTTCCCTTCTCTCCTCTCGCCTACAAAGTCGCAATCATGTCAGTATAACATGACTCGTATGAACACACATAAGTATTTTTTGATGTGTTAACATCTATACGCGCGCCTCTAGGGCAGTAAACTATCAGTTTCAATCCATACGCAAGTGTAAGTGTAAGAGTTTGTTTGTTCGTTGCTTGGCAGTCGGTATTGAAAGTGATTATTGGGCGATTTTCATATAATTTTCCCACGCAATTTTCTCCGGAAATTCATACCCGATTTTATTAATTTTTGGATTAAAACGCTGGTGCGGGTTTTAACGAAGAGTTTAGGCCAAAAATTAAGGCGATCCGATATCGGCGAGCGGAGATTTAAGTGTTTTAATTCGGAGTATTAATTTGAAGTAATATTAAAAAAGTGTTTTATGTTGATCTTCGGTTTTGTCTTATGCATAGCAAAGAGAATAGTGACGTGGTTATACGCAAGAATGATAAAATAAAGATTACGCCAACAAGCTGAAATAAAAATACTTTTCTGCGCATGATGGAACTCTGACGTCACTCAACATGTGTTCTGATTGGGTAATAAAATTCAGTTGGAGAACTATTATGTTATTGTAAAAACAGGACAGTGGGGCAAATTGCGATTTTTCAAATTAAATTTGTTTGATAATAAACAATTTTAAAAAATTATTTTACTTTCCACTTTTTTTTATTTGAAATTGTTCATTTATAGTTATTTTATATAAATATTGAACCCAAGTGCTAATTATTTTTCTTTTTTCCCCATTCAAAACAAACTTTTTTCCTTGCAAAATATCAGCCATAACTTCCATTGAGCTTTGTCTCTTGGAAAACTATAAACTGACACAGCGATTTGAAAACAAAGAAAATTTTGATAACAATATTCCATTTTAACACAATTATTTCTCACTTGTTTTTTTTTTTTTTTTTATGTTACTTTGTTTGCAATTGCCCACTGCACATTTCATGCTTGCTCTTTTTGTTCTCTTTTCCTTTTAATTTAGGTTTTTTGTTTACAGTTTATGAGCTTTAAAAATCAAGTTTTAATAAGTTTTTTACACCTTAAGTTATTTAATAATTATTTTAATATATTTATTTTCAAATATAACACAATTTATTATAAAATATAACACAAAACTTGCACTTTTATAAATACGATTTAATTTTCTTGTAGGAAATCTCTCTGAGTAAATTGTAAATCTCTTTCAGTAAATTGTGTGAAGAGTTGCCAAATATAGCATAAAATATTAATTTTGCACGAGAAAGTATTAGTTTTGCATATAATAAACATAAGAGATTGCCAATCTTCGAGGGAACAAATACGTCATCAAACGGTAAATCATGCGCAAGGCGTAATCTTTATTTTATCATTCTTGGTTATAGGTACATATATAAAAATGAGATAGCAAGACAGCAACGTATGTAGCTTATGTACAAACATAACAATGTATGTATGTACATTTGTCTGTTGCTTTGCATTCTCTTTGTTTTTTGTGGGTTTAATATAAAATAAATAAACAAAAAGGTGTTAACACATCGCCCGTGAGTTCGAACACTCATTGATTTTATTTATATGCCTGCATTTCACTGACATAGCGGGCCTTGAAATTTTTAAAACAACACATTCCGAAATTGCCTCAGATTTCGACAAAGATTTGAAATTTTTCATAAAATTCACAATTTTAATTTCCAATGAATCAGATTCAAATAAAATTTTAGCTAATTTCAAGAACTCAATAACAATATTTGACTTGTTTGAAATTTACCTGTGTAGACTATTGTGAGCTTAATGATATTACCAATAAGAACGATTATCCACTCACGAGGATTGACGACGCTAGGAACTCATACTAGCTGATACATAATGGTTCTTCACGGCAGATATACAAGGCGAATATTGACAGTTGGAGATTGTATAGAAAAACAGGGAGAAAAGTGCCTGCAGCGCCAGTGATGGATTGCGGTAGTTTAAGGTTATGCCCTTTTAAGGACAAAAACCTAGCCGAAGTTCTTCAAAGCTTGGACTAAAACAGCAGCCGGAATATTTACATATGAGGATAAAATACGAAAAATCTTTATGAATTGTGCAGCTTTCTGGGTCTTTACACTTATTATACACGCGTTATATTGAAATTTTGGCAATGTAGCTGCAAATGTGCATGAGCTAACCAAGAAGGCGTAACCGTATCATTAGACCGAATTACAGAAAATGTATTGCACAAACTAAAGGATTTATTTTTTATCGGGCTTAAGTTCGAATCTTGCATGACTGCAAATTATTTTTTGTTATTTTTTTTTATTATTAATAAATGAATTTGTTTAAATTCTATTTATTATTTTATATTAAGATTGGAATATTAAGAATATTTTTAATAATCATCAAACCAGCAGAACGGATCAGTACTGATTTCGAGGCCGCTACGCCATCTCATCAGCGTTCTTTGTTCAATTTTTCCCACTTTTTGCAAGTGGTGCTAGTTAGTAGGAATATCAACTATTTAACCAATATTTTAACGAAAATTGGATATGAGAAGTTATCACATTCATATTATTAAGTTATTACATTTTGGTTAGTACGAAATTCCCCAACCCTGACGATTAATATTCCAAATATTCCAATATCTCTTTTGCTTTTTCCAGAGCCATCGGCTGCTGATAGGTAAAGCTTCTTTGTTATTTATGTTCAAGTAATTGAATTTAGTTGTCAATTTACTTTGAACAAGTGCGCGTGCCCCCGCAATGTTTTAAATTATGTATGAATTTTTATTAGTCGAACTTTTTCTTATGTAAATTGTTAATTTTTTATCGGGCTTAAGTTCGAATCTTGCATGACTGCAAATTATTTTTTGTTATTTTTTTTTTATTTTTTTTTTTATTATTAATAAATGAATTTGTTTAAATTCTATTTATTATTTTATATTAAGATTGGAATATTAAGAATATTTTTAATAATCATCAAACCAGCAGAACGGATCAGTACTGATTTCGAGGCCGCTACGCCATCTCATCAGCGTTCTTTGTTCAATTTTTCCCACTTTTTGCAAGTGGTGCTAGTTAGTAGGAATATCAACTATTTAACCAATATTTTAACGAAAATTGAATATGAGAAGTTATCACATTCATATTATTAAGTTATTACATTTTGGTTAGTACGAAATTCCCCAACCCTGACGATTAATATTCCAAATATTCCAATATCTCTTTTGCTTTTTCCAGAGCCATCGGCTGCTGATAGGTAAAGCTTCTTTGTTATTTATGTTCAAGTAATTGAATTTAGTTGTCAATTTACTTTGAACAAGTGCGCGTGCCCCCGCAATGTTTTAAATTATGTATGAATTTTTATTAGTCGAACTTTTTCTTATGTAAATTGTTAATTTTTTATCGGGCTTAAGTTCGAATCTTAAAAAATTAACAATTTACATAAGAAAAAGTTCGACTAATAAAAATTCATACATAATTTAAAACATTGCGGGGGCACGCGCACTTGTTCAAAGTAAATTGACAACTAAATTCAATTACTTGAACATAAATAACAAAGAAGCTTTACCTATCAGCAGCCGATGGCTCTGGAAAAAGCAAAAGAGATATTGGAATATTTGGAATATTAATCGTCAGGGTTGGGGAATTTCGTACTAACCAAAATGTAATAACTTAATAATATGAATGTGATAACTTCTCATATTCAATTTTCGTTAAAATATTGGTTAAATAGTTGATATTCCTACTAACTAGCACCACTTGCAAAAAGTGGGAAAAATTGAACAAAGAACGCTGATGAGATGGCGTAGCGGCCTCGAAATCAGTACTGATCCGTTCTGCTGGTTTGATGATTATTAAAAATATTCTTAATATTCCAATCTTAATATAAAATAATAAATAGAATTTAAACAAATTCATTTATTAATAATAAAAAATAAAAAATAACAAAAAATAATTTGCAGTCATGCAAGATTCGAACTTAAGCCCGATAAAAAATTAACAATTTACATAAGAAAAAGTTCGACTAATAAAAATTCATACATAATTTAAAACATTGCGGGGGCACGCGCAAAGTAAATTGACAACTAAATTCAATTACTTGAACATAAATAACAAAGAAGCTTTACCTATCAGCAGCCGATGGCTCTGGAAAAAGCAAAAGAGATATTGGAATATTTGGAATATTAATCGTCAGGGTTGGGGAATTTCGTACTAACCAAAATGTAATAACTTAATAATATGAATGTGATAACTTCTCATATTCAATTTTCGTTAAAATATTGGTTAAATAGTTGATATTCCTACTAACTAGCACCACTTGCAAAAAGTGGGAAAAATTGAACAAAGAACGCTGATGAGATGGCGTAGCGGCCTCGAAATCAGTACTGATCCGTTCTGCTGGTTTGATGATTATTAAAAATATTCTTAATATTCCAATCTTAATATAAAATAATAAATAGAATTTAAACAAATTCATTTATTAATAATAAAAAAAAATAACAAAAAATAATTTGCAGTCATGCAAGATTCGAACTTAAGCCCGATAAAAAATTAACAATTTACATAAGAAAAAGTTCGACTAATAAAAATTCATACATAATTTAAAACATTGCGGGGGCACGCGCACTTGTTCAAAGTAAATTGACAACTAAATTCAATTACTTGAACATAAATAACAAAGAAGCTTTACCTATCAGCAGCCGATGGCTCTGGAAAAAGCAAAAGAGATATTGGAATATTTGGAATATTAATCGTCAGGGTTGGGGAATTTCGTACTAACCAAAATGTAATAACTTAATAATATGAATGTGATAACTTCTCATATTCAATTTTCGTTAAAATATTGGTTAAATAGTTGATATTCCTACTAACTAGCACCACTTGCAAAAAGTGGGAAAAATTGAACAAAGAACGCTGATGAGATGGCGTAGCGGCCTCGAAATCAGTACTGATCCGTTCTGCTGGTTTGATGATTATTAAAAATATTCTTAATATTCCAATCTTAATATAAAATAATAAATAGAATTTAAACAAATTCATTTATTAATAATAAAAAAAAAAATAACAAAAAATAATTTGCAGTCATGCAAGATTCGAACTTAAGCCCGATAAAAAATTAACAATTTACATAAGAAAAAGTTCGACTAATAAAAATTCATACATAATTTAAAACATTGCGGGGGCACGCGCACTTGTTCAAAGTAAATTGACAACTAAATTCAATTACTTGAACATAAATAACAAAGAAGCTTTACCTATCAGCAGCCGATGGCTCTGGAAAAAGCAAAAGAGATATTGGAATATTTGGAATATTAATCGTCAGGGTTGGGGAATTTCGTACTAACCAAAATGTAATAACTTAATAATATGAATGTGATAACTTCTCATATTCAATTTTCGTTAAAATATTGGTTAAATAGTTGATATTCCTACTAACTAGCACCACTTGCAAAAAGTGGGAAAAATTGAACAAAGAACGCTGATGAGATGGCGTAGCGGCCTCGAAATCAGTACTGATCCGTTCTGCTGGTTTGATGATTATTAAAAATATTCTTAATATTCCAATCTTAATATAAAATAATAAATAGAATTTAAACAAATTCATTTATTAATAATAAAAAAAAAATAACAAAAAATAATTTGCAGTCATGCAAGATTCGAACTTAAGCCCGATAAAAAATTAACAATTTACATAAGAAAAAGTTCGACTAATAAAAATTCATACATAATTTAAAGGATTTATTGTCTACGTCGCAAGTGTTAGCATATCCCATAACTGATGAAAACTTTTTATTAGACACTGATGAGAATGACTATGGTATAGGAAGTGTGCTGTCCCAAATAGTTTATGAAACAGAGAAATTCATCGGCTGTTATAGTCGTTTACTCTAATTTTTTTTCTATGAACTTATATTTTGATTTCACTCATTTGCTGAGAGTTTTTTTTTTTACATCTATCTGCCTCTTATGAAGTTCAGCTTTATTACGTACTGTTGGGATCTCCAACTTGCCAAGGAGCAGCTGTAAAATCATACAAATTTATTTTATTTCTTTTAAATGCTTTGTTATGAATTGAAATTATTAAAAAACACACACACCTCCACTGCTTGCTTTATGGTTAAATTTAAGTGATAATTGTCACAAAACCATATATATATTTTTACAACATAATAAAGAATATATATTATGTAGTAATTGGTTTCAAAACGGGATCTCAGAGATCCTACTTGAATACGTGTGGGTTACAGGCAGAGACGTATACCAATGTAGTAATTGGGCTTTCAGCTAATGTATAACGCAACGATATTTTGAATAATGAGAGCAGTTTTTTTAAATACCTCCGGGTCTAAATGGAAAGAATTTTTATCTGGAAGAATTGCTACAGTCGCAGTCAGTGGCAAATTCGCATTTGAAAGTTCATGAAATATTGATAGTTCCTTGTCTGCCGGAACAATTTTGAAGATAAATTTATATTGTGTTTGTGATTCCTTGCCTGCCGCTACTATATGTGACAGCGCATAGAGAAAAGGACCTAAGGGTAAAAAACAATATATTTTCACTTTTTTTTTGATGTGCACAACATTTGAGCATCAAATGACACCGATCCCATGCCCCAAAGTGTTTCCTACCAGAGATATGCGCGTTTTTGAAGTGATGGTATACCAAAGATACACGTATTTAAATCTTTAAGATGGCTCTCCTGAACAAAACCGGTTTTTACCCTTAGGTCCCTTTCTATTTTGCGCGTCACATACATATAATAAATACATTTATTAGTACCTGAAAGAACAAATTATTTAAAATAAATTTATATATGACGAGTCGCAGAACAAAACCTGTTTTTCCTAACAATTTTCATACCCCCCAAAAAAGAATAGGGAGGGTGTATTCATTTTGTCATTCCGTTTGTAACACAGCGAAATATCCATCTGAGACCCCATAAAATATATATATTCTTGATCAGTGATAAAATCTAAGACGATCTGAGCATGTCCATCCGTCCGTCCGTCTGTGGAAACCACAATTCAGTCCAATCGAAAAGAGCCAGACTCTTGAAATTTGGTACAAATATATCTTGGAGGATAGCACAACTCAAGTTCGAAAAAGTCGGGCAAGAGGAAAAAAACTCCCGTATGAAGAACTAAACCAACCTCTAAAATAAACATAATTTTTAAAGTTTTTTTGTAATTTTGATAGGCAAATGATATATTTTTATGTCAAAGAAGGTCCAACGCGTTAAACTTGAAGCCGTAAGATAACAAAAATTATTTTTTGACACTGCCCCTTGAGTGGGCGTTATTATATGCAAAAATAGTGTAACATTTTAACAAAAGGATTAACTTAAGCCTACATTCCTTAAAAATAATATTTTTAAGCTTTGATGACGAGGCGGAGACGTAACCTGGTACTCCTCTGCCCTACGACCTCCTCCCCCTTTGCCGCCTAAATGACCTCATAAAAAAAAAAAAATTAAATTTTGTATTTAATTATCCGAAACATTTATTTTTAGTATTTTATGACAAAGATGAAAATTCTCAACCACAGCCCTTGATAGAGCGACCCCGCCAAAATACAGTTTTAATACCCCGCAAAAAAAATTGGACATCATAAAGTATATATATAAAATTTTTATTCCTTAAGCCTATAAGAAGCAGAGATGTTCTCTGATCTTGCAGATGTGATTTCTCTCCCAGGCCCTTCCCGGAATGACTCTCTGAAAATAGAGATTTAAAATTGGGTACAGAGCTGTATTAAAGGAACTCTGCCCCACCAAGTTAAACATTTTAAATTTACTTACTATATATTTGGAGGGTATTTAAGATTCAAATACAACGTTTGTACTTCTTTTTATACTCTTCACAAAAAAGTGAAATTGTATATATAGGTTTGTCATACCTTGTGTAATTTCTTCGATATCAATATAGGACCCCATAAAGTATATACATATATTCTGGATCTTTATGAATAGCGATGACAATTGAGCGATGTCTGTACGTGAAATCGGGTTTCCCATGCCCCCAGAAGAGCTAGAGACTTCGTTGGATTGGAAATGAACTTAAATAGTGGTATTGAAATTCAGAAAGATCCGAAGTACGGTTCCAGAGCTGGGAAGCTTACACCTACTTCTCGACGAAAAATTTATACCAAAAATCAATTATTTTTTTAATGTTTGTAAATTAAACCTCTTTCGTGCTTTGGGAAGCCTCAATAGTCTAACAAAAATTAAAAAAATTAAATTTTTTTTCCAGGGATGGGATATTAAAATTTTTTTTCGACCCATTCCGTATTTTGTAGTACATGTAGTAACTAAAATTGTTAAAGATTTTAAGTTTTTCTTTAACACAACCTCTTTATACGTCATGATGATTTGCATTGGCCAAAAAAAGTTTTTCTAATTCAATATTTACTTCCAAGGGTGGGAAATTGAATTTTTTTATACGTGAAAGTAATCAAACAGGCAACTGCAGGTGTTTTTTTTTTTCAACTAAAACTGTCTTATAATTTAGGAAGAAACAAAATTGGTATCAAAAATTCCAAAAAAAATCAAAATTTCAAACCCAGGGTAGGACAAGTGCAATATTTTATAGTTCATGTACCAAAATGGCTAAAAATATGAAATTTTTCTTAAATAAAACTACTTTATACCTCAAGAAGCGTTGCACTGATAAAAAAAACAAAAAATTAAAATGTTGCTTCCAGGGTTGGGAAATTGAAATATCTTTTCTACATAAAAGTAACCAAAAAGGCAATTGACGTTGTTGTTTTTATACCCTTTACAAAAAAGTGAAAGGGTATATATAGGTTTGTCATTCCGTGTGCAATTTCTTCGATATTCACATGGGACTCCCTAAAGTATATATATATATATATATATATATATATATATATATATATATACATATATATATATATATATATATATATATATATATATATATACATATATATATATATATATATATATATATATATATATATATATATATATATATTCTGGATCCTTATGAATAGCGATGACGATTGAGCGATGTCCGTCTGTACGTGAAATCGGTTTTCCCAAGCCCGCAGAAGAGCTAGAGACTTCGTTCTTGGACCGTTGGATTGGAAATGAGCTTAAATAGAGTGCCATTGAAATTCAGAGAGGTACGGTTCCAGAGCTGGGAAGCTTACACCTATTTCTCGACGCAAAATTTATAGCAAAAATCAATTATTTTTTTTTAATGTTAGTAAATTAAACTTATTTCGTGCTTGGGGAGCCTCAATGGTCAATTAAAAACTTAAAAAATAAAAAATAATTTCCAGGGATGGGATATTAAAAATTATTTTTTTCGGCCTATTCCGTATTTTATAGTACATGTAGTAATTAAAATTGTTAAACATTTCAAGTTTTTCTTTAACAAAACCTCTTTATTCTTTATGAAGATTTGCATTGGTCAAAAGAAAAATTTTAAAATTAATATTTCGTTTCCAGGGGTGGGAAATTGAAATTTTTTTTACATAAAAGTAACCAAAAAGCACTTGACGTTGTTTTTTTCTTTTTGCAAACTAAAGCTATTTTATATGCAAAGAATTTTTGTCGACCTTTTCTTATTGTACTTTTTTTTGTAGTTTCTTTTATTCAGGCTTCCAAGGTCATTCGCATGAATTCAAATGCAAATAAAAGATAATTTCTTTATTTCAGCTTTATATCCGACGTTTCGTTGGGATTTTCCAACATCTTCAGGGATAATAATGTTTATTGAAATCTGGTAACATTAACGATAGATAAGATAGATAGATTTTATATTTTAGGAAGAACAAAATTGGTATCAAAAATTAAAAAATAAATCAAAATTTCGAATTCAGGGTTGGACAAGTGCAATATTTTATAGTTCATGAAGGTGACCAAAATGGTTCAAAATTGTAAATTCTTCTTAAATAACACTAATTTATACCTCATGAAGAGTTGCATTGGTAAAAACAAACAAAAATATAAAATTAAATTTCACTTCCAGGATTGGGAAGTTGGAAGTTTTTTTGTAAATGCAATATATTGTAGTACATGAAAGTGACTAAGCAAATTTTAAGTTGTTCTTAAATAAAACGACTTTATACCTAATGAAGACTAGCTTTGGTAAAAAACATTGAAATTTCGCTTCCAGGGCTGGGAAATTAAAATTTTTTATACATAAAAGTAACCAAAAAGGCAACTAACGTCGTTTTTTTTACTAATTAAAACTATTTTTCAGTTCAGGAAAAACAAAATTGGTATCAAAAATTAAAAAAAAATCAAAATTTAGCTTCCAGAGTTGGATACCTGCAATATTTTGTAGTACATGAAAGTGACCAAAATGGTTACAAATATTAATTATTTCTTAAATAAAACTATTTCATCCCTCATTAAGAGTTGCATTGGTAAAAAAATTTAAATTTCGTTTCCAGGGTTGGGAATTGAATTGCATAAAAGTAACCAAAATGGCAATGGACGTTGTTTTTTTTTTTGCTAATTAAAAGTTTTTTATAATTCAGGAAGAACAAAATTGGTATTAAAATCTTAAAAAATAAAAATTTCGACTCCAGTGTTGAACAAATGAAATATTTTATAGTACGTGAAAGTTACCAAAAAGCTTAATAATTTTAATTTTTTGTCAAGTAAAACTATGTTACACCTCAGTAAGAATTGCATTGGTAAAAAATATAAAAATTCGCTTCCAGAGTTGGAAAATCGAAATATTTTTGGTACATAAAAGTACCCACATAAATTCCAAATTTTGTGTTTTTAGTGAATTAAACCTATTTTATATATCAGAAAAAATTAAATTAGTATTAAAATATTAAAAATTCGGTTCCAGGGTTGGAAAATCGAAATTTTTTGGTACATATATTTGGTACCCACATAAATTCCCAATTTTGTTTTTTTTTTTCAGTGAATTAAAAATATTTTATACTTCGCTAAGAATTAAATTGGTATTAAATATTTTTAGATTAAAAATTCGGTTCCAGGGTTGGAAAATCGAAATTTTTTGGTACATAAAAGTATCCATATAAGTTCCCAATTTTGGTTTTTTTCAGTGACTTAAACTTATTTTATACTCTGCTAAGAATTAAATTGGTATTAAAAATTCTAAAAACTAAAAATTCGGTTCCAGGGTTGGAAAATAGAAATTTTTTAGTACATAAAATTAGCCATATAAGTTCCCAATTTTGGGTTTTTTCAGTGACTTAAACTTATTTTATACTTCGCTAAGAAGTAAATTGGTATTAAAAATTCTAAAAACTAAAAATTCGGTTCCAAGGTTGGAAAATAGACATTTTTTAGTACATAAAATTAGCCATATAAGTTCCTAATATTGGTTTTTTGTGGATGAAATCTCTTTTATACTTCGGGAATAGTTAATTTGGTATTAAAAGCCAAAAAAATTAAAAATCCAATTTCAGGGTTGGAATATCGACATTTTCTGATTCATAAAAGTAACCATGTTATTTGTTATTTTGGATTCTTATGATGAATTATACCTACTTTATATATCAGGAAGAAATAACTTAGTATTAAAAACCAAAAAAATCTATAAAACGATTCTACGGTTGGACAATCAGAATTTTTGGGGTACATGAAACGGATTTTTTCTTCTTGTTTGTAAATTAAACATATATAATATTTTTGAAAGACATTGAGAGGTATTAGAAATAAGAAAAGCCAAACATTTAGCTTCCTAGCCGAAAAGTTTAAACGAAAAGAATGACATCTGTGAAAGGTATTTAAGATTCGGCACAGCCGAATATAGCACTTTTACTTTTTATATATGATTTAACTTAATGAGCTTACACAAAGTGACTCTTCTTTACTTTCTTAAAACTAGATATAAATATTTACTTAATAATTTATTATAAACATTCATGTCATCTTTTCTTAATATTAATGTATCTAGACAGTTAGAAATTTCATATTTGCTTGTAGTTAGCTTTAGACCCAATTGGTTTTGCAACATCTGCATTGCACAATATTTTAAGAATTTCGCAATTAATTCAAACCAATCTCCCCTCGTTTGGCATAAGAACACATCTAGCAATAGGTGTTTTCCTAATACAGTGCACTCGCAGTAACGTGAACACCGTCTAACGTGAACACCGCCACAACACTGAAATACATTAAATTCTATTTTTAAGTTTAGGAAATCCCGTTATAAGGTTGAAACCAATATTTCAGCTAGTATTAGAAAAGAAAAAAAAGCAGAAAAAGATAAGGGATTTCTTTAATGCATAAATGTAATGAGTAATTTTCTCGTGATCACGTTTTGTTTTGTAATGAATTTTTATTAATAACTAGAATTGCGCTCCGCTGTTTCACCCGCATAAGTCTTCACCCCGTGGGAATATCGGGTTAAAAGTATGCTGTGTGTTGAGAGATATATTGTTTTTAGCTGGAAATATGTATTTGTATAGCCATTAATAATCACATCTACATTTATTACGATTTCACATTCACATTTAAATATAATGACTAAATAGCACTTCGTGCTGAAAATCTTTAGGCGAGACGGCAATAGTATATGTTTGCCGCCGTTACTTATATATTATTCAGGACTAAACAACGGCTAAAAAATTATTCATACCTATATATCTGTACATTAAATCACATTTTTATAACATAAAAAAAATTAAAAGAGAACTAAAAATATAAATGAAAATTTTTTCTCGTTTAACGTACGTAACTGGCAGCCACTGAACGTTTTTCCGTATACCGCAGCAAAAAAAATTATTCAGCTCATATCAAGGCAGGAGCTGTTTTAGTTTATATATACAAATTCATTTAGATATTCTTGTGCACCAGAAGACAAATTTAATAATTTTAAATAGAAATGGACTTTTAGACTTTTTGGCATTTTCAAACAACTTTATTACAGTTATCTTAATTATCTTTTGCATTGATAACATCTCATTACAAATGTGTTGTTTTCTTATCAGCAGATCGATGTTTGAAATAGCATACTAAGTTATAACGGGTTGTACACACTAGTCATATTTTTCGTGCTATTATATTCACTTATGACTTTATGACTACAGTGTGAATACCCCAAATATTTTATTAGGATTGATTTAAATTTTGTTCTTCCTGAATTATAAAATAGTTTTAATTGGATAAAACGACAACGTCAATTGCCTTTTGACACCAATTTTTTTTCTTGAATTATAAAATAGTTTTAATTAGTAAAAAGACGATGTTACTTTCCTTTTTGGTTACTTTTATGTACAAAAAAACATTTTTTATTTCCCAACCTCGGAAGCGAAATTTAATTTTTTTGTTTTGTTTTTTTTTTACCAATCCAACTCTTAATGAGGCATGTAATAGTTTTATTAAAGAAAAACTTAAAATTTGTAACTATTTTGGTCACTTCCATGTAGTACAAAATATTGCAGCTATCCAACCTTGGAATCGAAATTTTGATTCTTTTAAATTTTTGATACCAATCTTTTCTGAATTATAAGATACGTATAAAAAAATTTTAATATCCCAACCCTGGAAGCGAAATTTAAATTTTTTTTTAATTTTTGTTTAGTAATGCAAATCTTTATGAGGTATAAAGTCGTTTTATTTAAGTAAAACTTAAAATTGGTAACCGTTTGGTCACTTTCATGCACTACGACATCGTGTATGTATAAAAAAAAACGTTTAATTTCCCATCCCTGGAAAAAACTTTTATTTATTTTAGTTTTTAATACACATTTGAGGCATCCCAAAGTATGAAATAGGTTTAATTTACAAACAAACAAAAAAATAATTGGTTCTTGGTAGTGTAAGTATGAGTAAGCTTCCCAGCTCTGGAACCGTATTTCGGAATTTTCTGAATTTCAGTACTACTCTATTTAAGCTCATTCAATCCATCGGTTTAAAAACGGTGTCTCTAGCTCTTCTGGGGCTTGAGAAACGTACAGACAGACGGGCGTCGCTCTATAGTCGTCGCTATTCATAAGGATCCAGAAAATATATACTTTATGGGGTCCCATATTAGCATCGAAGGTATTACTCACGGAATGACAAACCTATATATACCCTTTCACACTTTTGTGAAAGGTATAAAAACCAAAAAATTTGAAAAGACGATTTCAGGGTTGAACAATTGCAACTTTTTTGGTATATACAAATAACCAAATACATGACTAAGTGTAGTTGTTTCTATGAATTAAACCCTTTTTATACCTTTGAAAGAATTAAATTGATATTAAAAATACAAAAAAATAAGATAGACGATTCCAGGGTTGGACAAGAGAAACTTTTTTTGTACATGAACCAAATAGTTTACTAATCTCTTTTTCCGTGTGTAATTTTTACAACACAATATAGATAATATTCAAATTAACGGAAATGAAATATTCCGGATACATCGATGATAATATACTAGATCATTCGAGGCGGTGTAATAATAAGTGTGGATAACAAAAGCGATAAACCTAGCAACATCAATGCTAACAGATGATGATGTTATCCTTAATGATCTTGTACGCAAGTATTCCCTAAACATGTATCCAAACATACACACATAGCACAAGAAGAAGCAAAACTATACAACACACAGAACACTCATACATACAACCACACATATACCACGTTTATACGCACGTCTTATATGCAAATAGAACTATTTGTAAAAAGAACTATTTGCAAATAGAACTATTTGCAAATAACTAGTTCACTGTTTATACGGGAAATTGCATACAGAACTTATGTTATTGTTAGTGATGCCAGTTGCCGAAAATATGATTGTTTGGTAAACTGCTATAAAAAGCACGTTCATGAAGTGGCAACGTCTTACTTTTTGTTCGCAAATAGTGTCGTTATTCAGGAATTGTTAATTGCGTTAATAAGTTACAATAAAAAAGTTATACGGCAACATTTTTAATTTTTATTTGGATATAAGACGTGAGTATAAACTTGGTAATAGTTACAATAAGCAAAACACACAAGACAGCATTGTCATATATACAAAACACGTATATAGCTACATGTTAAGTAAAGCACAACCAACAACAACCATGACCAGATACTTCGCGAAGTTACCAGACGACTTCAGTCTGCCTATACATATAAAGTCGCTGCCAGAGATCAGTGACGATGAGTGTGATTTTAAATCTACACGTGTTAACATCGCTAAGTGTTTAGTATTACAAATACTCGTGTTAATTAAGTAATAAATAAAGTGTTGCCACATTCCATTTCTAAAATTAACTGTCCGTGTTTTTAATTTGATGCAATTAAACGAATCTTTGTAGGATAAGTAAAAAGCGTTTTTACGAAAAGGTGTAAAAACGTAACAATGTGTGTCAGAAGAGGGATTGCAAAAATAATTAAAAGGACATTGCAATTGAGGGAAAAAAGCACATTAAAAAAATAAAATAATAAAATTATAATAAATAGTCAAGAAATTTGGTGAGCTAAAAGTTGAACAGCTAAAAAAGGAGCTTAGTAAGCTGGAATTGCCAACAGCAGGTAACAAGGCTGAACTACAGAAAAGGTTGATAGATGAGTTTAAGAATCGCGGCATGGACATCGCGACATACGAGTTTAAAGACAAAGACGATGTACAGGTATGTCCTCCTGCTACGGCCAGCAGCATGGACATAAATTCAATGTTCGCTGCTATGACGACCCAGATAAAAGGAATCAATGATGCACAAACAAAACTGTTGGAGTCAAATAGAGCCACGAACGAGACTCTGGTAGAGGTTTCTGAAGCCATTAATAGGAGGGTGGATTCTATTGAGAATAAATTATCAGAGCTAGCAGATAGAGTCCAAAATCTAGAAAGAGGGGGCCTGGAGCTGCATGCAAAAGAGTTTGAAGAGAAATTTCATGCTCTAGAGGACAAATACATAACCTGGAGTGTAGTGGCCGGCCAGTACGAGCAGTTGCTGAAGTTTCTACGCGAACGAAAGCGCCTTGCTTTGACGGCAGCGTACCATTAGGCGTTTTTAAATTCCAGTTCGAGACTGTTGCTAGCAGAAATGGATGGTGTTGCGGTTGGTCCCTAAAGGGTTATTGTGATGTCATTTCATGTTGAATTTCCGTTCTATGTCTTATATTATTTTGACGTTTCTTTGTAAATCGCTGTTTTGCACTCATTCTCTTCTTTAAATATTTGTGGCGAGTCATAAGGGATTTACAATTTGTCGAAGAAGGAGGTGCAAAACTGCGGTAAGCTTTTGTATTATATTTTGTCTCTATAATTAACCGTTGTAATTTTCAGAAATAAACCACACACTATACATAAAAACTCCGTTTTCTTTCACATGAAGTTTTTTTGTATCTTTGCCCGTTAAAACGCAAACCTCCTGCCCTTCACGTTGCAGCCAGCAACAGATGGGATGAAGAAGATAAGGTCATTGAGTTGATTTTGGCGTTAAAGGGTACAGCCACAGAGGTACTTGAGATCGTGCCAGTAAGCAGCAGAAAAAACTATAGTGAAATAATGGCAGCGTTGCAGCGCAAGTATGGTGGTGAGCACAAACGTGATTTGTACAGAATGGAGTTGCGATGTAGAGTTCAGAAGCCTAACGAGTCTCTACAAGATTTCGCAATGGAAATCGAGCGTTTAGTGCAGCTCACATATCCAGGCGAGAGTCACCCGTTCCTGGACCACTTTAAAACTGAGGCGTTCGTAAATGGCATTCGCGACTCTGATGTTAAACTGGTTGGGTGAGCTACGCAGAAATCCACTTCCGCTGAAACTGTTTCATTTGCGCTGGACCGAGAGAATGTGGAGTTTTTGTCCGAGGACGATAGCAACCTAGTTGCTAGTCTTAAGGAGGCAATGCGACAACTGTTGGCGGAAAGTGCTACCAAAGAAAAGCCTAAATGCTTTAACTGCGGGGAATCGGTCATTTTCAGCGCAGCTGCAAAGCATCAAGAAAAAAGGTAGAACTGTTTCGCCACCAAGAAACAGCAAACGGATGAACCAAACAACAGCACTAGAGTCCCCGTTAAACTAAAACGAGCTAGCACTAAGGGCAACAGCTAGCTCCCACAAACGAGGGCCCACAACATCCATATCAGTGATTCAGCGGAAAAATAACAACTTTATTGCGTCTGGACACATCAATGGGGAAAAGCACGTACACACCATAGACACAAGGATGTCGCAGTCAAAAATAAGGCCCGATATAGTAAAGGGGAAATGCGAGCGTCTAAGCAATATACGGCTACGAACAGCTACTGGAGAGCCTCCCACTGTCTATGGCAGGGAAAGGCAAATGTGGGGCGCGGCGCCTTTTCATTTACTCTTCTGTTACGTACGTGTGTACACGCATTGTAGAGCTGTAAACAACTTTACTCAGTTTAGTTTCAGCAATCAAATAGGCAGGTTGTCCGATCACAGTGGAGATGTGTAAACATCTTTATGAAAAAAAATGATTGCTGATGCTAGTACAGGGAAAGGCAAATGCTTTGGCGAAAAGTATGAAAATATGCGGAAAATTATAAATGGCATTCCCTTATGACCACCTCGTGTCTTGTTAACAATTTGAACCACAATTCATTGTGTTCATTATATTCAAACTTTTTGCAAATAATGCCTGTTGGTGAATAATGCAATGAACATATACATATGTGTATTTGCATTACTCTTTGTCAGATGTCCTACAAAACCTTCTTTTTTACACACCATCACTGCATACAGAGCCGCAAACATAATTTTGCTTCAATTCCATGCCGATACTAATTTTCTAATCTATTGCAAAAACCCATAATAACATTAAGTTAGCTTTTGTAGATTTTAAAGTTTTAATTGGGGAAAAGTGACGAAAGTTGATTGGCAAGACCGATTCGTGGTGAGAGCGCAGAGAGTATATAAGTAATACAATCGCAAAATGTAATAGTATAGGTTGCCTTTCCCTGATCTATGGTAAGATTGAAGTGAAGGTGACTATAGCCCACATCAACGTGAAGCATGTGTTTATTGTTGCCGATATTCCCGATGAATAACCTCATTGGAGCCGATTTTGTGATTAACCATGGCATTAATCTACATATGGGGCAGCAGCTGATGATTTGGCGTTATGTGGAAATACCCCTTGATTTTGGATATGACAGCAAACCGCAAGTAACAGAAGTATTTGCTATTGAAGGACAAACGTTACCGCCACAGTTTGAAGCAGTCATATGAAGGGAGATTGCGAGGCCAATCGGTTGTGGGTTATAGAAGCAGCAGATCTCAAGAGAGAGAGAGAGCTTATAACAGCAAAAGCTCTGGTAAAAACTAGTAAAGGAGGAATAGTCTCTATAAGAGTGCTTAAGTTGGCAGACCATGAAAAAATCATCAAAGAAAATTCCGATGTTGGTCAGTGTAATCCAGCAGAGGCAATAATAACCTGCGAGAAGAAGATAGAGCGTGAACAATTTGAAGAATACGTGGGGAAATGGGTAGCAGGACTAGCAGCGACAGATAGAATTAAAACCAAACTGTGGCTAAAAAGGCATGCTAGTTAAATATGAAATTAACACAGGCAAAGCTAAGCCGATTAAACAGCCTCCCAGAAGTGTACTCCTAGCAAAGCGAGATGAAGTCAAAGAGCTTGTAAGTGAAATGTAGCGTGATGGCGTAATTGACCCATCTTCTGGTCCTTGGAGCTCGCCTGTACTCTTAGTTAAAAGGAAAGATGGCAGTAATAGATTATGCGTAGACTACAGGCAGCTCAATGTCATAACCAAGAACGGCAGTTATCCGCTCCCTAGAATCGATGACACTTTGGGTACGCTAGCTGCGTTTTTATTGGGCTGGATGTCAACAAGCCATAGCCGACTGGATCGCAATGGATGTAGCAGATCCTTTTCCCGTTACTGAAGCGGGAAATCGCTATGTTCTTGTGGTATAGACTATTTCAGTTAATGCCCAGATCTATATGCTATACCCAACCTAGAAGCAAAGACAGTTGTAAATGCATTCCTCAATAAGTGGGTGTGTCGCTATGGTGTCCCAATTGAATAACATTCCGACGAAGGAAGAAAATTCGAGTCTGCCATATTCAGGGAAATGTGCGAATTATATGGGATAAAGAAAAGCAGAACGGCGCAGCTGAATCCACAGTCTGTTGGCATGGTAGAGAGGTTCAATCGCACCTTAGAAGAGTACCTGCGAAAAGTGGTAAGCAACCATCAGAGGGATTCGGAGGAGCACATTCCCAAATTTTTGATGCCATATATGTCAGCTGTACACGAGTCAACATAGAGAACGCCAGCTAAATTATCTTTGGGACGGAATTAAAACTGCCTGGTGATTTGGAATTTGGTGTTAAGCCAGCTGTAGAAGAAGGAGCCATTACGTCCCAAGAGCAGGAAGACTTAAACGGACTGCATGAGTTTGTGCGTAACAGAATCAAGATGGTCAGTGACAAGATAAAGGTTAGACCGCGCTGCAAATTCTGAGGTACTTATGGAAGGTCAATTGGTTCTACTTTATAACCCACAACGGAAAAAAGGATTGTCCCCAAAATTACAGACTCACTGGGATGACCCGTATAAAGTAATTAAGAGAGTGAATGACGTTGTGTACCGGATACAGAAGTACAATAGCCCAAGGTCAAAAATGAAGATAGTACTTCGCGAACGATTGGCGCACTATGGAAGAGATGATTCAAATATAACGACAATGTGGCTAGTACTTGGCAGCACTATCAATTCAGCTCTAATTGTCAAAATATTGCAACCCTGGCCAACACAGTATAGATAATATTCAAATTAACGGAAATGGAATATTCCGAATACATCGACGAGAATATACGAGATCATTCGAGGCGGTGTAATAATAAGTGTGGATAACAAAAACGATAAACCAAGCAACATCTATGCTAAGAGATGATGATGTTATTCTTAATGATCTTGTACGCAAGTATCCCCTAAACATGTATGCAAATATACACACATAGCACAAGAAGAAGCAAAACTATACAACACACAGAACACTCGTACATACAACCACACATAGTTACAATATGCAAAACACACAAGACAGCATTATCATATATACAAACACACGTATATAGTTACATGTTAAGTAAAGCACAACCAGCAACAAAAATGAGCAGTTGCTTCGCGAAGTTACCAGGCGACGTCACTTTGCCTATATAAAGTCGCTGCCAGAGATCAGTGAGTATGAGTGCGATTTTAAATCTAGACTAGTGGTGGTCACCGTCAATTTGTTGGTAAATTGTGTATGTGTTGAGTTTGCAAGCTACCGGCCAAACAAAAAGCCAAGCGTTTGAAAGATAATGCTGCATTATACAGGGTGTTTTTTATTGAGGTATAGAACTTCGAATTGAAATAAAACACAAGAAAATCGTTTTAATGTCCATCAATTTTGCTTTATTGGAAGGATAATTTTATGCCATTAATGTTTAAATATGATTTCGGGCATGTGGCCGCCGCGGCTGGCTCGAATAAAGCCAATTCTACAGGTCCAATTTTCAACCACTTTTTCGAGGATATGGGGCCGTATGTTGGCAATAGCGCCACGAATGTTGGCTTCCAAGTCCCCTAACGTTTCTGGTTTGTTGGCGTAGACGAGCGACTTCACATATCCCCAAAGAAAATAATCCAATGGTGTCAAATCACACGATTCTCTTCACTCCAAATGAGGCAATTTTGCTTGTTGACGTAGCCATTCAACCAAAAATGAGCCTCATCACTGAACAAAATTTTGCGGTAAACTTCGCGAACTGAACCATTAATTTCGAAATAAATTTGCACGATTTGCAAGCGTTGTTCTTTTGTCAACCTGTTCATGATGAAATGGCAAACCAAACTAAATATTAATCACTTGACAGCTGACAAAATGGCCGCCAGTTAAAAAAGTGATGCCAACTTAAAGTTCTATACCTCAATAAAAAACACCCAATATATTCATACATAAGTAGCAATATTTTCTAAGTTGAAAAAAAAACGTTGATTACGTAAAATTATTCATTAAAAATAAGACTTTTTCTAAGCAAACAGTCAAATGAAAAAAATAAAAAAGATAGAACAATAATTTGTTATGTTTTCCATTCAAGAAAAAAAATAAATGAATGGTTGCTTGCTGGAGGATAACACTGAATATTCGCCAACAAAGTTGCGCGGTTGGATGTATGAAACTTAATAAGCTGTGATATTTGTTGGCATGGAAGATCATTTTCATATGGGAAACATATTCAAAATATTTTTGATAAGACTAATTAATAAAACTAAACCGTTATTGGAGAAAAATTTTATAAAAGACATTGTATGTTATCGAAAGCATTGTTTATGACAAAAGATTTTTCGCATGTCATCATGACTGAAATTGTTTGCTGAACAAATATTCTGAAAAAAAAAGAAAAAAACTCGCAAGCATCCGCCTGATATTCATTCGTCGCTATCTCATCGACGTCTAAGTTAAAGAGGGTAATGCTGGGTTTTCACTATGTCATTTTTGTTGTCAAATTGTTCAAATTGTTGGCAATTGTATGAAAACGGGTTGTCATATGGCGTCATCTATGTTTGCAGTCAGTTATGCAAACATAGATGACGCCATATGAAAACCCGTTTTCATACAATTGCCAACAATTTGGACAGTTTGACAACAATTTGACAACAAAAATGACATAGTGAAAACCCAGCATAAGAATATGTGTGAATGATCTCAGCACAATTGTGCCATGAAACGCCCGTATCTGATATAGACGTGTTAACATCGCTAAGTGTTCAGTAGTACAAATACTTGTGTTAATTAAGTAATAAATAGTATTGCCGCACTACATTTCATTTAAAATTAATTGTCCGTTTTTTTTAGGATAAGTAAAAAGCGTTCTTACGAAAAGGTCTAACAAAGGTAACAATATCAATATGCGACCCCATAAAGTGTATATATTCTATAAACCTTATAAATAGGGAAGACGAGTAAGTGATGTTCATATGTACATTTTCCGAATCCCCCCGAAGAACTAGTGACTTCAAACTTCCACTGCTGGATTGGAAGTAGTCATAACTAAAGTGACATTGAAACTCAGCAAAATCCAATTTGCGCTGGAATTTTTTTTATTAAACCTATTTTATACTTCAAATTAAATTTGTATTAAGAATTTAAAAAATAAATATATGTTGATTTATTGAACTGCATTTCTTTCTGGCACATAAAAGTTACCAAAGGTATAGGTTACTAATTCGGTTTTTTTTTAATTGAAACTATTTTATACTTCAGCAGAACTAAATTTTGTATTAAAAATATACAAAAACTCGATTCCAGGATTGAACAATTGAAACTATTTCGATATTTTGATAATCAAACAGGCTGCCAGTTTTGCTTTTTATGAATTGAACATATTTTATACTTTAGGAATAATTAAATTGGTATTAAAAATCAAAAGGATATTCCAGGGTTGGACAGCTGAATTTTTTTGTAGTTATAAGCAATCAAATTAGTTACTAACTTTCATTTATTTATATTTTGTTTCTTAACTAAATCTTTTTATACCCTTCACAAAAAAGTGAAAGGGTATATATAGGTTTGTCATTCCGTGTGTAATTTCTTCGATATGCATATGGGACCCCATAAAGTATATATATTCTGGATCCTTATGAATAGCGATGACGAATGAGCGATGTCCGTCTGTCCGTCTATCCGTTCGTCTGTACGTGAAATCGGTTTTCCCAAGCCCCCAGAAGAACTAGAGACTTCGTTCTTGGACCGTTGGATTGGAAATGAACTTAAACAGGCTGCTATTGAATTAAGAAAGATCCGAAGAATGGTTCCAGAGCTGGGAAGCTTACACCTATTTCTCGACGCAAAATTTATACCAAAAATCAATTATTTTTTTTAATGTTTGTAACTGAAATCTATTTCGTGCTTTGGGGAGCCTCAATGGTCTATTAAAAACTAAAAAAATAACAAATTTTTTCCAGGGATGGGAAATTAAAAAATTTTTTTTCGGCCTATTCCGTATTTTGTAGTACATGTAGTAACTAAAATTGTTAAAAAGTTTAAGTTTTTCTTTAACAAAACCACTTTATACGTCATGAAGATTTGCATTGGCAAAAAATAAATTTTTTTTTATTCAAATTTTGCTTCCAGGGTTGGGATATTGCATTGTTTTTATAAGTGAAAGTAATCAAACAGGTCTTGCCAAGCCCCCAGAAGAGATAAAGACTTCAATCTTGGACCGTTGGATTGGAAATGAACTTAAATAGAGTGGTTTTAAAATTCAGATAGATCCGAACTATGGTTCCAGAGCTGGGAAGCTTGCACCTATTTCTCGACGCAAAATTTATACCAAAAATCAATTATTTTTTTTAATGTTTGTAAATTAAACCTATTTCGTGCTTTGGGAAGTCTCAATGGTGTATTAAAAACTAAAAAAATAAAAAAAAAAATTTTCAGGGATGGGAAATTAAAAATTTTATTTTCGGCCCAGTCCGTATTTTGTAGTACATGTAGTAACTAAAATTGTTAAAAATGTTAAGTTTTTCTTTAACAAAACCTCTTTATACATCATAAAGAAATGCATTGGCAAAAAATAAAAAATAAAATTTAAATTCAAATTTTGCTTCCAGGGGTGGGTAATTGAATTTTTTATACATGCAAGTAATCAACCAGGCAATTGATGTTTACTTTTTTTTGTTTTTTGCCAACTAAAACTGTCTTATAATTTAGAAAGAACAAAATTGGTATAAAAAATTCAAAAATAAAAAATAAAATTTCGAATCCAGGCATGGACAAGTGCAATATTTTATGGTACATGAAAGTTACCAAAATGGTTAAAAATTTGCAATTTTTCGTAAATAAAACTACTTTATACCTCAAGAAGCATTGCACTGATAAAAAAAAACAAACAAAAAAAATTAAAATTTCGTTTCCAGGGTTGGAAAAATTAAATTTTTTTTGGTACATGCAATATTTTGTAGTACATGTAATGACCTAAATGATTGCAAAATTCGAGTTTTTCTTAAACAAAACTACTTTATACCTCATGAAGATTTGCATTGATAAAGAAAATTTTAAAAAATTTAAATTTCGCTTCCAGGGGTGGGAGAATTGAAATTTTTTTTAAACATAAAAGTAACCAAAAAGTCAATTGACGTTGTTTCTTTTTGCTAATTAAAGCTGTTTTATAATTCAGGAAGAACAAAATTGGTATTAAAATCTTAAAAAATCAAAACTTCGACTCCAGGGTTGGACAAATGATATACTTTATGGTTCATGTACCATAAAGTATATCATTTGTCCAACAAAAAATATTTAAAAATTTTAATTTTTTTTTCAAGTAAAACTATGTTAAGAATTGAATTGGTAAAAAATTATAAATTCGGTTCCGGGGTTGGAAAATTGAAATATTTTTGGTATATAAAAGTACATACATAAATTCCAAATTTTGTGTTTTTAGTGAATTAAAGCTATTATATATATATATATATATATATATATATATATATATATATATATATATATATATATATATATATATATATATATATATATATCAGAAAAATTTTAATTAGTATTAAAAAATTAAAAATTCGGTTCCAGGGTTGGGAAATCGACATTCTCTGATTCATAAAAGCAGCCATTTTATTTGTTATTTTTGATTTTTGTGATGAATTATACCTACTTTATATATCAGAAAGAAGTAAACTGGTATTAAAAACCAACAACATTGAAAACCAAAGACGATTCTACGGTTGGACAATTAAAACTTTTTGGGGTATATGAAACGGATTTTTTGTTTTGTTTGTAAATTAAATATATATAATATTTTCGAAAGACGTTCATAGGTATTAGATATAAGAAAAGCCAAACATTTAGCTTCCTAGCCGAAAAATTTAAACGTTTTCTTAAATATAAAAGTAACCGATAACATCATTTTGATTTTTTAGTTAAACCTGCTTTCTGTTTTGGCAAGAAAGAAAGAAAGAAGAATTACATCTGTGAAGGGTATTTAAGATTCGGCACAGCCGAATATAGCACTTTTACTTGTTTAATCTTAGGAACCATACGATTGGTAATAAAATTGCATAAAATCAAACAGACAATTTCAAGTTTTATACTTTAGGAATAATTAAATCTGAATTAAGAACCAATGAGAAGATTCCAGGATTCGACAACTGAATCTTTCAGGATACATAAAAGTAACCAAATAGGTTACAGCGTTTTCATTGATTAAAAAAATTGTGTACTTCACGAAGAATAAAGCGAATATTAAAAATCCAAACAAAATAAAAAACAATTTCAGTGTTGAAAAATTTAAGCATTTTGTTACATGAAATTACCAAATGGGCCACAAATTTTTGTTAATCAATATATTTTAAAAATGGTATTAAAAACCCAAAAAAGTTAAAACAGAAAAAGACAAAGTAAAAAGATTATATTCGACCGGGTCGAGACTTAAATACCTTCCAAATATTTAGTAAGTTAATATAAAATGTTTAACTTGGTGAGATACAGTTCCTTTAAGACATCTCTGTACCCAATTTAGAATGTCTATTTTGACAGAGTCATTCCGGAAAGGGCCGTAGAGGGAGAAGTTTTACCTCTGCAAGATCAGAAAACATCTCAGCTTATTATTAGTAGATAGAGACTGTATGTGCGAGAACAATTACAATACTCAAATTTCAGCAATTAAATTTTAAAATTTTAATTGCAAAATTTGTGTTAATTGGTTTTTTTTTGTAATTTGATACTTTAATGTTTGTGTGTGTATTTTTCCACGGTTAAATAGGGGGGTTCACATTGTTGTTTTATTTTTATAATGTTGGGGTAGGCGTGGGAATTTCTGTCCGTCCACATGTGAGGGGAGTTTCTCAGAGGGGTGCCGTAGTAACCAAAACGAGTTTGTATATGTGAGTGTGAGACCGTGGGAAATTTTGTCTGTCCATATGAGACCTTGGGAGTTTGTGTCTGTCCATATGTGACCTTGGGAATACATGTCCGTCGGTATGTGAGCGTGGGAATTTGTGTCTGTCCATATGTGAGCGTAGGAAATCTGTCTGTCTATGTGTGCTATGGCCTAATAGAAAATAAGAAATTTTTAGTATTTTTGTAACCAACGATTTTTGTAGCTACAAGTTACTAACTACGCAAATACTGAAAACTACTTTTTGAAATGTAGCGTACTAGACCATACTAAACATTTTCACGAATTAATGTAAATCAAATTTTTTAAGATTGAAGTCAGTACATTTTTGTATATACATAAAACCAATAAGTCGTGAATATTTCAAAACTCCTTGTGTTTTAAAAAATAGAACCTTTTTTATATTACAAACTAAAAACAGTATATAAGTGCATTTATAAGTTGTTTCAACATTGTAGTGTATTTAATGTATATCTAGTAATGTATAACATGCGCTCTGGCAACCCTTTATGTAACTTCATATATTGTAGTAAAAAAGGAATAAAGATTACTTTTTAGATTGAATAAACTACAAACAGACGTGTTAATTTGTCACATTGGCGACGAGAGAGAAAAAAAAGTATCAAAAATTACAAAAAAGTTATTTTTAATAACCTAAAAGTTATTGTGTGAAAAGCGATCTCGAAATAGTTAGGAATGGCTACGGATAAGATAGCTACCAATGCAGCAATGCAAATACAAGTTCCAAGTTTTGATCACGACGTAAACACTTGGAGTATATTTGAGAAGAAATTGCAGCAATATTTTATTGCCACTATGGTTACTGATAGAAACAGACAAAAAGCTATATTGTTAACTGCACTGACGGACAACGTTTACACTTTATTGGAGAATCTATTATCTCCAGACAAACTGGAAGATGTGCCAATGGATAGATGTCTGACGGCAATGCGGAATCATTTTCAGCCGGCAACATCTGCGTTCTTAGAACGTTTTAAGTTTTATAGTGCTATAAAACATTCGAGTGAATCTGTCAACGAATGGGCGGCACGGGTACGAGCGTTAGCCGTAAAATGTGAGTTTGGCGATAGCTTAAATATGGTATTGAGGGACAAATTCGTCATGGGATTGGAAAAGGGTCCAGCACGTGACAAAATATTTTTGGAAAATATATCCTCAACATTTGAAAATGTAGTAAAGATCGCGAACACAGTTGAATACATACAACAACAACACAATGAACACGTAATCATCAAAACGGAGGATGACTTGAACTATATGCGCAGAAATAACAACAAGCAAAGCGAACGTCAGCATTACGGTAAGCAGCAGTCACAAGGGCAGTAGCATCTGCAGCGACAGCAACAACCATGTGAAGTCTGTGGGTATACGAATCATAACAAAAAAGATTGCAAGTTTAAGTCTTATAAGTGTAACCTTTGTAAACGCAGAGGTCATTTAAGAAAAATGTGTACCGAGAAAGCTGAAAATGTAAATTTCGTTGAGAGTTCGGAGATGAGTCTATTTGCGTTTAACAGTTCACAAGATAATCCGATTAAAGTCAATGTTTATATTAATGATGAACTTTTTAATATGCAATTAGACACAGGCTCCGAAAATAATGTCATTTCAGAAAAGTTTTTTAAAGATAATTTTTCTAGTTGCAAAATTAAAAAAATAAGTACGTTGTTGAAGGCTTACAATGGTGCGAATATTACGGTTCTCGGGGCTTGTGAGGTAAATGTGCGTTTTAGGAGCGAAAATAAATCTATGACATTTGTAATTATTAAAGATGGTGGACCTCCATTGCTGGGGCGAAATTTTTTAAAAACTTTCGGAATTGAATTTTCAAATTTAAATTATACAAAGCAGATTAACACTGAAAATAGTTTGTTAAAAAAGTATAGGAATTTATTTGACGGCACGTTGGGTTTGTTCAAGAAAAGTCAAGCACATTTGCATTTAAAAGAAGGTACGTATCCAAAATTTTTTAGGCCGCGGCCATTACCATTAGCTATAAAGAAAAAAGTGGAAACAGAGTTAGATAATTTAGTGTCGTTAAAAGTGTTAGAGCCAGTAGAATATAGTGAGTGGGGTACACCTATTGTGCCCATATTAAAGAAAGATGGAGGAATCCGCATATGTGGGGACTTTAAAGTCACATTAAACCCCAACTTACATATTGAAAGATATCCACTACCTAGAATCGAAGAAATTTTTGCTAAATTGCACGGTGGGGTAGAGTTTGTGAAGCTTGATTTGAGTACTGCATATCAGCAAATAGCACTAGATAAGGAGTCGAGAAAGCTAACAACCATTTCTACCTCTAAGGGCCTTTTTCAGTATACAAGACTAATCTACGGATTGGCGTCAGCGCCTGCAATTTTCCAAAAAAATAATGGATTCGGTGTTAATGGGTCTTGAAGGCGTAGTGGTGTTTCTTGATGATATCTTGATCACAGCTCCAAATAGAAAGGTACTGTTAGATAGAGTAGATAGAGTTTTAAAATTGTTAAGTAGGGCTGGGTTTAAATTAGCTAAGGACAAGTGTGAATTTTTTTCCAAAAGTATCACTTATTTAGGTCATGTGATTGACAGTAAGGGTCTTCACATGAATCCGGAGAAGGTAAAAGACATACTGGAAATGAAACATCCGTCAAACGTAAAAGAACTCCAAGCATTTTTAGGGGTAATAAATTTCTACAGAAGGTTTTTGCCAAACGTGTCAACCCTATTTAAGCCTCTTCATGAATTGTTACAAGTAGACAAGCCATATGTGTGGTCAGATGAATGTTCTCAAGCGGTTGAGGAATTAAAAAAACATTTGTTGTCTGATAAGTGCCTAGCTCACTTTAATCCCAAAAATAAAACAAAAATCACAGTGGATGCAAGTCCAGTGGGGGTAGGGGCTGTTTTATCCCAAATAGACGGTCAAGGGAACGAAAGGCCAATTGAATTTACCTCCAGGTCATTATCTGATGCGGAGAAAAGATACTCGCAACTGGACCGTGAGGCAGTTGCGATTCTGTTTGGTGTTAAAAAATTCCACCAATATGTTTTTGGAAGACATTTTACTTTAGTAACGGATAATAAACCTCTGCAACACATATTTAGTCCGAAAAAAGGAATTCCAGAAATGGCATCGAATAGGTTGCAGCGTATTGCATTGTTTTTATCCGGTTATCAGTTTGACGTTTTACATGTAAATTCAAAAAGTAACATTGCCGATTATTTTTCAAGATTTCCGAAAGGATGTAGTTCGAATCAGGAGGAGTTGGGTGACAATATATATTTGAATTTTTTAAAAGAAGCTACTGGTTCGAACCTAATGATATCGTTAGAAAGGGTTAAATTAGAAACAAAAAATGACGAACTGCTACAAAAAGTAGCTAAACTGACTAGATAGGGTTGGCCAGAAAAAAACAGATATTCTGAATTGTTACCGTACTTTATGAGAAGAGCCGAATTGTCGGAAGAGTCAGGTTGTTTATTCTGGGGATTTAGGGTAATCATTCCAAAAAAATTGCAAACTGAAACAGTAAAATTTTTACATGCCACCCACTTAGGTATAATTAAAATGAAAGCTATGGCTAGAGAATGTTGTTGGTGGCCCAATCAAAGTAAAGATTTGGAAATAGCGGTACGTAGGTGTGAGCCATGTTTATTAACTATTTCGAATCCTCCACAGAATGAATTGTTGCCATGGAAAAGATCCGAAGAAGTGTGGGCAAGGGTTCATATAGACTTTTTCGGGCCTTTTATGAAGCGTTGGTGTTTGATAATTGTGGATAGCACTAGCAAGTGGTTAGAATGCATTGACATGGGAACAAACACAACGAGCACAGCTGTCATATCAGTATTAAGAGAAATGTAAGAAATGCCACATGATCAGACAAATACTCAAAATGATGAAGTAGAAATGGATATCTCAAATTCTGCGGATGATCTATTCTCTCAAGCTCCAAATGAACGCAAATATTATATAATAAATAGTGCTTTTAAAAATAATATTACAACATTTGGAGTTCTAATAAATAAAGATTGTATTCTATTTGAAGATGTTATTGTGGATAATAAAACTATAATCAAAGAAAGACTTGAAAATAGTCTTGCCGTGCACAACATAATTAAATTTAATATTACTCTAATTGCAGAGTATATTAAAATTGTTAGCGATGAAATGGAATTGTGTACTATTTCTCACCGGGCAAAGATGGATCTTCTGTGCATTGGAGATGATGTTGAGGAAATTATGGCAAAGCAATTTCAAGAAATCCACAACAAAATGTCTGAATTCCAAGAACGGGATTCAGGATGGACTTTAATTAGAATTGTTCGCCTCGAAATCGTCATAAATAAGTCATCTTTGGTGAGAGGATCGAACTGGATAAGTACGCCGGAGAAATTAAAAAGTAGAGCTGCCTGCATAAATGTTGAAAACAAGGACATTTACTGCTTTAAATGGGCTATAATATGTGCACTGGATACCTCTGTTATTAAAACACCACAACGTTGCAGCTCATACAACATTGCAGACATCAGCGCTGACATCATATACATGCAAAACCGAAATGAGCTTGATTTTAAAAATTTAAAGTTTCCGTTGGCATTAAAGACTATTAGGATATTTGAAGAAAGTAATCCTAATATCAGCGTCAATGTGTTCGGATACAACGATGAAAGGAATGAAATTGTTGGACCATTCTATAACACCAAGAATGAAAAATCTCAACATATAAATTTGTTATTATTAGAAAATGCTGGAGGATATCAGCATTATATTCTTATAACAAATATATCAAAGTAAGTAAAGAAATATACATTTATTTACGTAAATATATTAATATGTATTCTTATAACTTTTTTCTTTCCACAGACTTTTAAAATCCCAGACTACCAAGCACTGCAGAAAACTTCTGTTTTGTAACAGCTGCCTCCACTATACCCACAATGAGAGGACGTTAGAACAACATAAAGAAGAATGTGGGAAAATTGTTGCGGAGCTACCGTCTGAGGAAAAAGCGGTGTTGCAGTTTAAAGACCAGCAACGACAAATGGATTTACCATTTGTTGTGTATGCAGACTTTGAATGCATACTGCAGGAGGTTAGTATTAGAGTAAGTGATAAAAGTAATTATATTAAGAAGCACATACCATGTGTTTATAGTTATTATATTAAATTGTTAATTTTTCAACGGGCTTAAGTTCGAATCTGCATGACTGCAAATTATTTTTTTGTTATTTTTATTAATAAATGAATTTGTTTTTAAATTCTATTTATTATTTTATATTAAGATTGGAATATTAAGAATATTTTTCATTAATCATCAAACCAGCAGAACGGATCAGTACTGATTTCGAGGCCGCTACGCCATCTCATCAGCGTTCTCTGTTCAATTTTTCCACTTTTGCAAGTGGTGCTAGTTAGTAGGAATATCAACTATTTAACCAATATTTTAACGAAAATTGAATATGAGAAGTTATCACATTCATATTAAGTTATTACATTTTGGTTAGTACGAAATTCCCCAACCCTGACGATTAATATTCCCAATATTCCAATATCTCTTTTGCTTTTTCCAGAGCCATCGGCTGCTGATAGGTAAAGCTTCTTTGTTATTTATGTTCAAGTAATTGAATTTAGTTGTCAATTTACTTTGAACAAGTGCGCGTGCCCCCGCAATGTTTTAAATTATGTATGAATTTTTGTTAGTCGAACTTTTTCTTTATGTAAATTGTTAATTTTTCAACGGGCTTAAGTTCGAATCTGCATGACTGCAAATTATTTTTTTGTTATTTTTATTAATAAATGAATTTGTTTTTAAATTCTATTTATTATTTTATATTAAGATTGGAATATTAAGAATATTTTTCATTAATCATCAAACCAGCAGAACGGATCAGTACTGATTTCGAGGCCGCTACGCCATCTCATCAGCGTTCTTTGTTCAATTTTTCCACTTTTGCAAGTGGTGCTAGTTAGTAGGAATATCAACTATTTAACCAATATTTTAACGAAAATTGAATATGAGAAGTTATCACATTCATATTATTAAGTTATTACATTTTGGTTAGTACGAAATTCCCCAACCCTGTTATTATATTAAATGTAAGCATAATGATAGTTTAGATAAATTTAAATTATATACGGGTAGGGATGCAGCAGAAAAGTTTGTAGAAAATTTGATTGAAGATTGTGAAGATATTTATAATGAATATCTAGCAAACAAAAGGAAAACGGATGCTTTATCTCCTTTCGAAATTTTTAATTTACAAAGTGCAATAAATTGTCATATTTGTCACAAACATCTAGGCAATGATAGAGTGCGAAATCACTGTCACATAAGTGGTAAATGTAGAGGCGCAGCTCATAAGATTTGCAATTTAAAATTTCAAGTTCCTAAATTTATACCAGTTTATTTCCACAATTATTTTTCCTATGACTCGCACCTTTTTGTTAAGGAGTTGAGTAAAAAATCCGACAATATAAAAGTCCTTCCGCTCAACAAAGACTTATATATATATCACTGTCTGCATTTTCAAAAATGACCGACAACTACAACCTTGAAATTAGATTTTTAGATACAATTCGTTTTATGTCAGATAGTTTAGAATCTTTAGCCAATAATCTTTCAGAGCAAGACTTTAACATTATTAAAAAACAATTAAAAACCAAAACAGAGTTTGATCTTGTGAGAAGAGAAGGCGTTTTTCGCTATGATTTTCTAAATTCTTTTGAAAAATTGAATGTTGGTGTACTTCCAGCAAGGGAAAATTTTTTCAACCAGCTCAATAATAAGGCGTGCTCGATTGAAGACTATGTTCATGCAAAAGAAGTTTGGAATGCTTTCAGCTGATAAACCTTGCAAGATTACATGGAAGTATATTTAAAAACGGATGTGCTCTTACTTGCAGATATATTTGGAAGTTTTAGAAAGGTTTGCAAGAACATCTACCACTTAGATCCATGTCAGTATTACACTGCACCAGGACTATCGTGGGATGCTATGTTGAAGCATACAAATATAGAATTAGAGCTTTTGACGGATATAGATATGTACAATTTCTTCAAGAAAGGAATACGTGATGGGCTTGTACAATGTAGTAATCGTTATTCAAAAGCTAACAATAAATATTTAGCTGATTTTGATAGAGAGAAGCCCTCAGAATTTATTGTGTACTTAGACGCAAATAACCTTTACGGTTGGGCAATGTCTGAGTATCTACCTTATGGTGGATTCAAATGGCTGTCAACTGAAGAGCTAAATCTAGATCCGACAACCATAGAGGATAGTTCAAGCGATGGATATGTCTATGAAGTTACTTTAGACTATCCTTCTCATTTGCATGACTCTCACAATGACCTTCCTTTCTGTCCAGAATTCACATAGGGCTACTGCAAAAAAAATTTTTTTAAAAAATTTCTTTAAATTGTTAAATAATGCAGTATATGGTAAAACTATGGAGAATGTGGAAAAGAGAAAAGATGTACGAATAGTTACTAACTGGAATAGGACAAACTGTAATCATTTAGGAGCTCAAGATTGGATATCTAAACCTAATTTTTATAGTTTGTCAATATTTTCTGAGGATATGGTAGCGATTGAAATGAAAAGAGTGAAAACCTATTACAATAAACCCATATATTTAGGATTTTGTGTATTAGAGCTTTCCAAATGGAAAATGTATGATTTCCATTATGGGTACATGCAACCCAAATTCAAGACAAACCTATCATTAAACTATATGGACACAGACTCTTTCATTTACACAGTACAAACTGAAGATTTCTATGCTGACATAAAAACTGACGTCGACCATAAGTTTGATACTTCAGATTACCCAAAAGACAATGTATATGGATTTCCTCTGGTAAACAAAAAGGTGTTGGGTATGATGAAGGATGAGAATTGTGGAAAGGTAATGAAGGAATTTGTAGGATTGCGATCAAAAATGTACTCTTTTAGTGTGCAATATCAAAGTAATATTAAAAAATCGAAAGGAGTAAAGAACTGCATTCTTAATAATTATAGTATAGATTCATATGGAAATTGCTTATACAATAAGTCGACTGTGTATGATGATATGCTAACATTTAAATCAAAAATTCATCAAATTTACTCAAATCAAATAAATAAAGTAGTATTAAATTATGCAGATGATAAAAGAAAAATAAGAAGTGATGATAACAGTACGTATGCATGGATTCATTTTCGAATCGAAGAAACCAATCCCGATTACGAACTTGATATGCTATTGTGGGAAATTTCAAGATTAGAAAAGGAAGAAGCAATGGAATAACTGCAACTAATTTTTTAGGTAACAATTTCTATGTGTAAGTAGTTAAATCTAGTAATAAAAGAAAACATGTTTTATTTTTAAGTTAAATATTGTTTTATTGTTAAGAGAGAGTGAGAAAAAACCAGAATTTTACAAATATATTATATATTAAAAAACATTAAAGATTTTGTTTTATTCTGATTATTTAGTTTTAATGAAATAATGCATAATATGAATTAATTAAATGGCTAATTGCCATTTTTCTTAAATAATATACCGAACACCGGCAGGTGTCCGGTCCCTCCACACAATCCGGATGGCTCCAAGGACAGGATTTGAAATGGCCATCGTCCTTGTCTTCATCTCCCATTATACCCATTTCTTCGTTTTGATCCAACATGTCTAGGAAATTCTTCATCATATCCCGGTGTTCATGTAGTTGACATCCTTCAAAGTTGATTAGGAATTGCTCAATCTTGTCTCTTTTTTTTTTAGGAGTAGGACCAGCACTCAAGGGATGACCCCTATATATGCAATGCATTGCGCCGGAACTGAAAACGAGGGGATAGTATTGAGGGGACAGATTAGGAAAGATGAGAAGATAGAGCAGTTGTTTTTATTTTAATATTTTTGTAGCTATTTCAACCTTTTACTTCGCCGGCTAATTTTTGCTACAGGGCCATGCCTTCATCACTGAAACAGGCTGGCAACAACTAACACAACCACGCACTAATGCTGATCAGAAGAATTCAACACAATATTTCATGACTCAGCACAGGCTCGAACTCACGACCCTCCGCTTCATAGTCTCGTGTTCTACTACTTCAGAAAACAGCACCCTCGACTCATGTTTTTTTATTTTAAATTTAATCTTTTTATTAGCAAAATTTACTTGCGTTTTACTGTTACTTTGCAACTATAATTGCGCATTTCAACGAACCAGTACGAAGGTGCATGTAATGAAATTTAAAAAACGAAGCCTGATCGATTTTAATCCGAAAAATAATTTAAAATTTTGTGTGAACGACTCAAAAAAATGTATACATATTTGTATCATCTCTCCATCTTTTTTCAACTACTTAGTTTTAAATACTTATATAGATTTCATTTCTCCTCACTTCGTCTTTTGTCAAAATAAAACAACAAAATCATTGTATAACGATTTTCTGTTAGGATTCTTACAGTCTAGAAAGCTTAAATCGAGATTAGTTTGCAATAAAAGTTCAAAGCTATAAGTTGTGAAAAATTTCTACCGCAATGGATCTGGTGAAAAAATTTAATCCGTGCAATACAAAAACCTTAATACATATAAAGCATCTAGATACAACAAAGCATCAAATACAACATCCTACGTGCAAAGCGGGTAACAACAAAGTACGGAGAAACAGTTCAACTTGAGCTGGAAAACCATATAATGTTTCGTAGTAAGAATTTTAACGAACATTTATATTGCTATATTAAATTAAGATTCATAGGCTAATTGTTCGAAATTTGTTTTAAATCTCAGAAAGACATGATAAATATTCCAAGGCACAAAGGAAAGTCAACATCAGTTTTATTCAACTTACACAGCAGAGCAGAACAGCTGTTTTCGAAAGACGCAACCCTTTCATCATCAGTGCTCATGTGTATTGTGTTTGTCACCACTTATTAGGTGGCTTAGTTGAATTTGATAACAGTTCCTATTTACACAAATTTTATTGTGAAAAAGAATACGAGAACTGTATCAACCTGATGTTAACATGTTATTGTTATAATACCCGTGTTACCGTTTGATTATTTTTCTTCATGTCCCATTTTTCTGAATTTTTTGTTCCATCATACCTAAGTCAAACTTATTTGGTTTGAATTTTATACTTAAGTACATGTGAACGTTTTTCCAATATTTTTTTTTATTATTGGTAGCTCAAGCCATGGCTTAAATTTGTATGTAGTAAGAATTTTAACGAACATTTATATTGCTAATTGTTCGAAATTTGTTTTAAATCTCAGAAAGACATGATAAATATTCCAAGGCACAAAGGAAAGTCAACATCAGTTTTATTCAACTTACACAGCAGAGCAGAACAGCTGTTTTCGAAAGACGCAACCTTTTCATCATCAGTGCTCATGTGTATTGTGTGTGTGACCACTTATTAGGTGGCTTAGTTGAATTTGATAACAGTTCCTATTTACACAAATTTTATTGTGAAAAAGAATACGAGAACTGTATCAACCTGATGTTAACATGTTATTGTTATAATACCCGTGTTACCGTTTGATTATTTTTCTTCATGTCCCATTTTTCTGAATTTTTTGTTCCATCATACCTAAGTCAAACTTATTTGGTTTGAATTTTATACTTAAGTACATGTGAACGTTTTTCCAATATTTTTGTTATTGGTAGCTCAAGCCATAGCTTAAATTTGTATGTAGTAAGAATTTTAACGAACATTTATATTGCTATATTAAATTGAATTAAGATTCATTGGCTAATTGTTCGAAATTTGTTTTTAAATCTCAGAAACACATGATAAATATTCCAAGGCACAAAGGAAAGTCAACATCAGTTTTATTCAACTTACACAGCAGAGCAGAACAGCTGTTTTCGAAAGACGCAACCCTTTCATCATCAGTGCTCATGTGTATTGTGTTTGTCACCACTTATTAGGTGGCTTAGTTCAATTTGATAACAGTTCCTATTTACACAAATTTTATTGTGAAAAAGAATACGAGAACTGTGTCAACCTGATGTTAACATGTTATTGTTATAATACCCGTGTTACCGTTTGATTATTTTTCTTCATGTCCCATTTTTCTGAATTTTTTGTTCCATCATACCTAAGTCAAACTTATTTGGTTTGAATTTTATACTTAAGTACATGTGAACGTTTTTCCAATATTTTTTTTTATTATTGGTAGCTCAAGCCATGGCTTAAATTTGTATGTAGTAAGAATTTTAACGAACATTTATATTGCTAATTGTTCGAAATTTGTTTTAAATCTCAGAAAGACATGATAAATATTCCAAGGCACAAAGGAAAGTCAACATCAGTTTTATTCAACTTACACAGCAGAGCAGAACAGCTGTTTTCGAAAGACGCAACCCTTTCATCATCATAATGTTTCTCCCGAACCGATATAATGCATTAACCAATGTAGAATTAGAAGATCTTTCGAATGATAAATATCCACTACAAAGAAAAGGAGAGCGAAACCTGATCTTAGATAGCGAGATGCACGAGTTTTTGATACCAAACATAAATGACCACAATTAAATGTATTAAAGTTTTGATATTGATTGTAGTTGTAATCAATATTTCTACCTAGATATTTGATTAATTCTAAAGGAGGTTGTAAATTTCCAAAGCTGTCGAAATATTGTTTTTCATCCTTGTTTCTATGGTATGCTACCCAATAAGTACCTGGTCCTGTTGATAAATCTAAATTAATTATTCCACATTCTACTGCCCTTGGCCGTATTGGTAGAGAGTCCAACATATAAATTCGTCTAAAGTGTGGAATATTTCTTGAAAATTTTCTTAGATCAAATTCTGATAATGGTCTGTTGGGTAGCATTTCTAATAGTTTTTTGAATGATCCCTACAAACAAGTCCATAACCCGTTTTACATATATGGTTTAAGGTACAGTCCTTCTCCCACAGCAATAGACTCCATTGCCTTATTGTGTCTGGTGGCTTCCTCAAGTTGTTTTTTTCGCCCCTGGCTGCATTTACAGCCTTAGATATAGCGGCAACTCGAGTTGTTAGACTACCAAGTGCACCTAGAGCAGTTAGAATTGGAATTAGCGGTAAAAATCCATAAATTTTTGGAACATTGATTATGCGTGGTATTACAACGCGTGCCTTTTTCCCCTTAAGTGATCTGTTGATAACTTTACGAGCGATTTTAATGGCCGAGTTAATGTCTTGCGGTTTTTCCTTCCGTAATGTTTTTGTTGCTGCTCTAATTGAACTATTAAACAGCTTTTTGTCATTTAAATGAGTTCGTGGCGATAGTATTTGCCTATTTCTTCTCTTCTTCTCCATACCCATACCAAATTTAGTTTATGCTTTCATTGCATTGGTCACCATATATGCAAATGTTTTTTCTGCAAGATTGCTATCGTTTGAAAGACCTCTTTCCCAAGCATTATTTTCAAGAATTTTATCAACTTGGTGTCTACTGTTTAATTCTTTGTTTTTGGAGTAAGCTATATCGTGATTTTTGCAATCAGCATCCAATAAATAAATTCCTTTATCTCCTCTAGCCAAACGCTTTTGTAATCTTGTGCCAGGTCCACAGTACTGATATCCAGGAAGTAATTCAAAAGGTAGAGAATTTATTGTTTTATTTAGTAAACCTTCTCCAACGATAGTTTTCTTATGACTGAATGTTTTTTTATAAAACGTAACCATATTATTTTATTCTAGAATAAAATATATTGTTTTGTGAATTTTACAAGTAGTTATTGAAATGCGCTTAGCAAAACAACACAAAAATATTTTATTTCGTAATGTGGATGTATCTTCAAATGACAATACAAATATAAGACATAGTTCCTTGCTACCAAATTCTATTCGAGCATTAATAGTTGGTCCCTCCAGTTGTGGAAAAACTAATGTAATGATCATTTTGCTAGAAAGTCCTAATGGTCTCAAGTTGGAAAATATCTATTTGTACTCAAAATCTCTGTATCAACCTAAATATGAGTACCTAAAGAATTTAATTTCGCCAATTAAAGGAATGGGATACTACACATTCGCAGACAATGACTCCGTTGTTCCTCCTAGCGAAGTTAAAATCAATTCAATTATGATTTTCGATGATGTTGCATCTGAAAACCAAAACAATATACGTGCATATTTTTGTATGGGACGTCATAAGAATGTAGATTCATTTTACTTGTGTCAAACCTACACAAGAATTTTAAAACATTTAGTAAGAGATAATGCCAATTTAATTATAATGTTTAAACAAGATGCGAAAAATATGAGACATGTATACAATGATCATGTTGCCAGCGACATGAAATTTGAAAAGTTTCAGTATATATGTCAAGAATGTTGGAAGGATAAATATGAATTTTTGATGATAAGTAAAGATAATGAACTAAACAATGGTCGCTATAAAAATCATTTGATTACTTCATCATAATGTAAATTACTGTTCATCAAGGGCATCGCTTAGTACATAATCTGGCTTTAAACATTATACATGTGATTGTTATAACTGGTCACCTAAGCAAAACTTGATCTGATACCTAATAAGCTGATCTGATAACCTCATCTGATACCTGATAAACTGATCTGATACCTGATCTGATAACCTGATCTGACACCTGATAAACTGATCTGATACCTAATAAGCTGATCTGATAACCTCATCAGATACCTGATAAACTGATCTGATACCTGATCTGATAACCTAATCTGCTACCTGATAAGCTGATCTGATAACCTTATCTGACACCTGATAAGCTGATCTGATACCTGATAAGCTGATCTGATAATCTAATAAGCTGATCTGATAACCTCATCTGATACCTGATAAACTGATCTGATAAACTGATACCTGATCTAATAACATGATCTGACACCTGATAAGCTGATCTGATACTTGATAAACTGATCTGATACCTGATCTGATAACCTGATCTAATAAGCTGATTTGATAACCTGATCTGACACCTGATAAACTGATCTGATACCTGATCTGATAACCTGATAAACTGATCTGATACCTGATCTGATACCTGATCTGATAACCTGATCTGACACCTGAAAAACTGATCTGATACCTGATCTGATAACATGATCTGACACCTGATAAGCTGGTCTGATACCTGATAAGCTGATCTGATAACCTCATCTGATACCTGATAAACTGATCTGATACCTGATCTGATAACCTGATCTGACACCTGATAAACTGATCTGATACCTGATCTGATAACATGATCTGACACCTGATAAGCTGGTCTGATACCTGATAAGCTGATCTGATACCTGATAAACTGATCTGATACCTGATCTAATAACATGATCTGACACCTGATAAGCTGATCTGATACTTGATAAACTGATCTGATACCTGATCTGATAACCTGATCTAATAAGCTGATTTGATAACCTGATCTGACACCTGATAAACTGATCTGATACCTGATCTCATAACCTGATAAACTGATCTGATACCTGATCTGATACCTGATTTGATAACCTGATCTGACACCTGATAAACTGATGTGATACCTGATCTCATAACTTGATAAACTGATCTGATACCTGATCTGATAAACTGATCTGATACCTGATCTGATACGTGATAAGCTGATCTGATAGCTGAAAAGCTAAAATGAATGAAAAAATTCTAAAAGACTTGGTGACAACAATAAATATATTAAAGAAAAAGCTTCGTAGTATAAAAACTGGTGAAATAGATACACATCAGCAATTAAGTGATACATTCAAGCTCATAACAGAACCTTTAAAAGAATTAGTAAATAGCTCTAAATATATTGATATACCGAATAAAAAAGAAAAGAATGATAAGAAAACTGAATATGAGGATAGTGCCAGTTTTCATCTTCAGAACTCAACAATGAAGTTGGAAACAAGTACCCCTAAGAAACTAATTGAAGAATCAATGTTTAAACAGTCTAATAGTAAAAGTAACAGCGATTTTGATGAAGATGACTTTTATTCACAACATTCTAATCATGACGAGAGTTATCCCGACTTATCACTATTGCAATAGAGAAATGAACAAGATACTAACTATGGTCCACATAGAGATTATAATAACGAATGGAAATTTGGTAGTAGCAACATCGAGTTAAATCAAGATAAAATACAAGTTGGTGGTCAAATATGGGCTCTCACCCCAGTACTGTTTTCTTTGATGTTTCATAAAACACCAAAAAACTATGATAAATTCGAGCTTGAAATCTATAAAAAAATATTACTTACTACCAATGCACACAGAAGAGATTATAAGTCCGATGGTCAAATCAAGGGGACTAGAGGGTACAAGTACAAACATATTATTGGAAAACTTTTTAAAGAGAAAAATCATAAGAGCTCATCGGAATTAACAAAGGCTACTTATTTAGGTAAGGGATTGATGCAGGTAAATCCTCATAAATCAAACTATATATACTGGGATGATCCAAATGAGTTTGTAGATCGACTTAGACTACTGCTTGCATCACAGTCTGCAGGTCATACTAATCACAACAACGAGATTGTTTCAATTATTGAAGAACTACGTGAAGCTAATATAATAGTATAAACTATATAAACGGATACACATTTTAAATATAAATTATGTCTGTTGATAAATTCGGACATTATCTAAACGACACTAGCAGTATAATTTCATTGAAAAATGCACCTAAATTGTTGGGGTTATTTTTGGATGCGAACAACAACATTGATGTCCAAAACAAAAGAATCAAAAATGTTGCAAAAGCTTTGGAGGAAAACGATGCTATCAATAAATTGTTTTTGCAAACTCAAATGGAAGAAGTAGAACACAAAATTATAAAAGAATTTAAAGAAGATAACAACAAAATACACAATACTCTAAAAAATCAAATCGAAATGCAACAACATGAAATAATATTACAGTTCGAATAGAATAAAAAAATGCAACAAAGCATTTCCAAGATCAGAGCATCCTTCGAAGAAGAAATTGAAAGATTAAATGAGAAAATTTATAGATTTGAAAATTACATGCTTGTGTCAATTGCTGAAAGCACATCAGATAGATCGCAACACACCCAAAAGACTTCTTAAAGCTTAGACATGGATACAAAAAGAAATTTAGTGAACGAGCTCCATAAGCAAGCTCGAAAAATGTTTGGACGTCGTAGAGTTGTTATGAAAGGAATAGACGGTCTTTGGCAAGTGGATTTAGTTGAAATGGGGAACTATTCTACATACCATAAAAATTATAGATTTTTGCTAACTGTAATTGATACATTCTACAAATATGCTTAGGCAGTACCTCTGAGAAGAAAAACAGCTGTTGACACAACGCAGGCAATGGAGACTATTTTTCAATTGGGACGTGTGCCAAAAAACTTACAAACAGATGATGGTAGAGAATTCTTCAACAAACACTCTAATCAATTGATGGATAAATACAACGTCAATCACTACTCAACCTATAGCATCAATAGTAGAACGATTCAATAGAACATTAAAAGGAATGATGTGGAAAGAGTTTAGTTTTAATGGTTCCTACAACTGGCTTGATATATACAAAGATTTACTTAATGATAGAAAAGTTCATCGCACAATAAAAATGCCACCTATTAAAGTCAACTCAAAAAATGAAAAACAGCTTCTAAATACAGTATACAGTCATTTAAAGATGTACAAAATGTCAAAATTTAATGCAGGGGACCATGTACGTATTAGCAAATATAAAAATATTTTTGAGAAAGGCTATACTCCGAATTGGACAACAGAAATTTTCAGAATCAAAAGAGTTCAAAATACATATCCTACAACGTACATATTAGAAGATTATCTTGGAAATCCTATTAAAGGTGCCTTCTATACGGAAGAACTGTCAAGAACTAGATTTCCAAATACATACATATCTAGTTGAAAAGGTGATTCGACTGAAAGGGGACAAAGCATTAGTTAAATGGTTGGGATTTTCTAATCAACACAATTCCTGGATAAGCAAAGATGAAATACTATAGTTGGAAAACGAAATAAATCGCCATCCGCAATGATAACAACGACAATAACATCAATATTTTTAATAACTAATGTTAATTTTAAAATAAGATTATGAAATATATATGCAAATTATTCTTATAAACCATGCTGTGTACTAAACTTTATATATTTGTGAACAGGCTGTTATAATGTCAATAACACTTATTCTGAGCTCTAACGCATCAGCGCTATATGCTAATTATATTCCTCCCATTGACTTAAACGACTCATATGAGTGTGAGCTAACTGATTTTCATTCATACAACAGTATTCCATATGTAGACTCCTATAACAATATGTGTCATATAGGCGAATATGTAATTGAAATACCAATTGGATCTTATGAATTGAAAGATATAGTTGACTACATAGAAGAGCAATACAAACGACTTAGTCCTGGAGAGCATATTTTTATAGAAGCTAACAACAATACGATGCAAGTTAAAATAAATAGTTCTAAAGACCCGATATATTTTAATAAAGAAAATACAATTGGGAATCTTTTAGGATTCAATAGTAAAATCCTAACACCGACCGATGATCATTACTCAGATCTTCCAGTTAATATTTTAAAGTAAATCTCTTGCGAATTGAAAGTAGTATCGCTATTAACACATATGTATATAAACAATTCAAAATCACACACACTTCATGAGTTTCCGATTAATGTACCTGCAGGCTATAAAATAGATGAGATTCCAAGGACAATAACATCATGTAATGCAAAGTGGATGGCATAAAACTGATGATTTGAATCTTAAGAATGGATATTTTAATTTTTATGTACCACTAAAAATGCTTTTGGGATTTGCTGAAGACTACAACAAAGTTATACTTATTGGAAAGTATTGATACTCTTGCGCAATAAAAATGATGAAGCTCTTGTACACTCGAGCGTTTCTACTGAAAAATCGAAACTTACAATTTCACTCATCTCCTGGAGAATTCCACACGTACAATTATCTGATCAGAGCAAGTTGAATATGATTAAAATTATTAACAATGGTGCTTCTATACCGATGGCATTTCGTAGCTGGGATTGTCATATGAATCCACAATTGAATACAGGAACAAGTCATATTTGGAATGTTAAATTAGCTGCAAGTAAAGAGCGACCACGTTTTGTATTGGTCGCATTGCAACGAGATAACAAATTTGTTCACTGTGACCTCACTAATTTAAAAGTACATTTAAATTCAACCTCTTACCCATATGATGATCTTAACATAAAATTTAAAAATGAACGGTATGCAATTCTATATGATATGTATGTAAGATTTCAACAAAGCTACTATATGAATGAGCCTCAACCATTATTAACTGCCCAGGAGTTTAAAGACGACGCTCCAATTATTGTAGTAGATGTAAGCTATCAGAACGAATCAGTCAATACCGGACCGATTGATATAAAAATTGAATTTGAAACAGCAACAAATATTCCAGCAACGACATCAGCTTACTGCGTTCTTATTCATGACCGCGTAATAGAATACATACCAATAAAAGGTCAAGTCCGGAAGGTCTTATAAATTAAATAACATGGATGGTGATATTGTTTTTGTAGACTTGCAAGGTTTCAAAAATAATTCAAATGACTTCATCGTAAAAGAACTAGCTGTAGTTTTCAGCAACAACGAATGCCTCAATTTCATCATAAAACCGTCTTTTGATTTCGAGTGCTTATCAACCAAAAAGCAGATAGAAGCAGTTTGGTTAACTAAAAACTATCATCATATTAACTGGAATGATGGATCAGTCTCATTTCAAAGCGTTTGCAAGTTTTTAAAATCCAATATAAGAAACTCACAAATATATGTTAAGGGGGGAGAGAAGAAAAAATGGCTAGAAAAAATGATTCATCAAAGAGTTTATAACATTGAAGACATTGGCTGCATTAATTTTAAACAAATGGAAACTAAGCATTCAACATATCTCTATTGTAGCTATCACGACTATGGTGGTTGTGCCTTAAGGAATGCAATTTTACTTAAAATTGAAAATGTTAACAAACTTTTAAATAAATGCTTATAAAAATTAAAATAAATGTCTTTTATTTCAAATAAAAACCTACATACATATTTATTACAGAGAACACACAAACAAACAAACAAACAAACACAATGGTCCATTCATTCAAATGGTCAAGGGAATATTTGAGCACAACGAATAAACGCTTATTATTTGTTTGTATGTATATGCGTACATAAATATCTACAAATTTATTTAATTTCATACTGACCCACTTGCGCTAAATCCAGGAAAGCAAAAAAGCGGACTGTCATACAGACTCACCAATCGTTACACACACAGCCTGTCTGACAGGCAGACATTCCAATCGCCACTCAGAACACAAAAACACACACACACACTTAAACATAGCATAAATATTCATATTCTACAAAATACAGAAATCGCACCACCATCAAGATCCCCAAATAAAATCCATCGATGATCGTCATGTATAAAATAAACAAAATATCAGATTCAATATTTATGCAATAGTAATTTTTTTTTCACAACGTCTTCAAGATCAGAATAATCAAATTATTCCCCCACACTCAAGCATTGCACACAAAAAAGGAAAAAACTGAATTGCTGGACAAAATATCTTAAGTAAACACACACCAAAATTAAAAACAAGCAAAAAATAAAAGAAGAAATCTCACTCCAGCAAGAAGAAACGATCCACAAACATTAGGGCCATCCATTTATACAACACTTTTGTAATGTTGTACTTCCTAAAAAATTTTGTGTCAGATACTAAAAATTTCATATTTTCTATTAGTCCATAGCACACATGGACAGACAAAATTCCTACGCTCACATATGGACAGACACAAATTCCCACGCTCACATACCGACGGACATGTATTCCCAAGGTCACATATGGACAGACACAAACTCCCAAGGTCTCATATGGACAGACAAAATCTCCCACGGTCTCTCACTCACATATACAAACTCGTTTTGGTTACTACGGCACCCCTCTGCGAAACTCCCCTCACATGTGGACGGACATAAATTCCCACGCCTACCCCAACATTATAAAAATAAAAAAACAACAACAATGTAAACCCCCTATTTAACCGTGGGAAAATACACACACAAACATTAATGTATCAAATTACAAAAAAAACCAATTAACACAAATTTTGCAATTAAAATTTTAATATTTAATTGCTGAAATTTGAGTATTTTAATTGTTCTCGCACATACAGTCTCTATCTACTCTTATTGCCTTAAGGAATAAAAAATTTTCAATATTTACACTATTTTTGCAGACAATATCGTACGTCAACGCTCACTAAAGGGGCGGGGTTCAAAAATAGACTATATCATGTTTTCAACGGACGGACGGACATGCTCAGATCGTCTTAGATTTCATCACTGATCAAGAATATATATACTTTATGGAGTCTCAGATGGATATTTTGGTGCGTTACACTCGGAATGACAAAGAGATTATAATATATTCAATTCTTTTTTGGAGGGTATAAGAAGACTGAAAAAAATGCAATATGTGTTGCAGATAAAACAGTGAGCAGAAAATTGCTTTTGCAGATAATACAGTTAAGTTCTGATTTGAACGCGGAGGAGCGAGTGTCAATTAAGAATATTTTGAAATCGTATAGTGATGTGTTTCAACTAACCAGCGATAGTCTAACATACACAAATGTACGTAAGCACAAAATACTAACTGATCCTAGACAGCCTCCAATAAAAACGAAGAATAAAAACTACCTGAGGTCCATAGAAATAGATAAGTAGACCAGATTGCCAAGGATGGATTCACCTCGCCCAGTACTTCCCCATGGAATTTCCGAATCCTCCTAGTACACAAAAAGGCAGGAATAAACAAAGAGAGAAAACGGCGTTTAGTGGTTGATTCAAGGAAATTGAATGTGCTGCAATAAAATAAGTTTTTCCCACACTAAGGATTGAAGAGATAATCGACCAGCTGGGATGCAGCAGATATTTTTCTACTCTCGATCTAGCGACCAGGTTTTAATAGATTCAAATGACAGACAAAAAATGGTTTTTGGTACAAATTTAGGTCATTTCGAGTTCAATCGTATGCCTTTTGGCTTTACAGGAGCTCCAGTAACTTTCCAAAGAACTATGAATTTGATATTGACCGGTCTACAAGGAATCGATTGTTTTGTATACTTGGACGATATAGTGATGTATGGCAGAAACCTAGAGCATCATTGACGGCTAAAGCTTAAGCTTGCACAATTGTTCAATATATAATAAGAAGATATAATCAATGCTCAGAAGAAGGAGTATGACCAGATTCAAATAAGACCACTGCAGTAAAGTATATACCGCCTCCTAGGAGCAACAAAGACCTATAAGCATATTTGAAACTTGTTAATTATTATAGAAAGTTTATACCAAACTCCTCGGAAAGAGCACTACCACTTAACAAACTATTAAACAAAGGCGTCAAAATGGAACCGAGGCTGGAGCGTCAACGAGATAAGGACAAATTAAAAGCTGAAGTGACGAGCCTTCCACTATTGCAACACCCTGATGTCACAAAACCGTTTATTTTGGCTACAAGCAGAGTGCTAAATAATACTGAGTAACGATACTCTACAATAAAGAAGGAGTTCCTTGTCATCGTATGGGCGTCAAAGGCTTTTAGACAGTATTTACTCGGTAGACATTTCAGAATTTTCATGGACCTCAAACCCTTAAAAGGGATACCTATTCTAAAGGATCAAGAAGGCAAATTAGGCCGCCTAAGACTCAAACTTTTAGAATATGATTTCGAGAAAAAACAATCAAAACGCGGATGATCTCAGTCATCTGCCAATAAAAGATTTAAACATAGGGGCAGTAACTAGGGCGAAAACGGGAGAACTGCAGGAAAAAATAAGTAAGAAAAGTAAGGAATTACTGGTGAATTAAACGTGAGCGAAGATATAGAACAAGAAGATACGACAGTTTATTTGACAAATACAGAATATATGAATAGGGTAATAAAAGGTTTTCAAGACACACCTTTGGGTGGACACCAAGGGACATTTAAAGCCTACTCTCGCATCAGAAATCAGTACAAATGGGCCGGTGTGTATCAGCAAATAAAAAGTTATATAGCAACCTATACTTTATGCCAAAAAAACAAATGTTCGAGAGTCGAAAAGATGCCATTGGTTATAGTAACCACGGCAAATAAACTTTTGAAAAGATTTGTATGGAACTGGTAGGACTGCTGCCAGAATCTGCTAAGGGAAATAAATATACTGTCACTTTTCAGAGCGATTTTTCTAAATTTTTCGCATGTGCCTGACTCAGAGGCTTAAACAGTGGCCCAATTTTTTAGGAAAATAATTTGAAGGTACTTACTTCATTCCCAAGACCTTGCTTACGGATAATGAGCCAAACTTCACACCAAAATTATTTAAGGGAACATGCAAGTTGCCAGAAATAAAAAACTACCAACCACTCTAGCACCCACAAGCGGATGGTGCCTTAGAGCGAGTCCACCGACCATTAGCCGAATTTCTGGGAAATTTTGTCAATTTAGATGATACCAATTGGAATGATTGGCTCCATCACGGTATGCATCTGTATAATAATAGTGTTGCTGGGTGTAACGTGAAGGGCAGGAGGCTTGCGTTTTAATGGGCAAAGAAAAACCTTCATTTAAAAAAATGGAGTTTTCTATGTAGGGTTTATTTCTGAAAATTACAACGGTTAATTATTGAGAAAAAATATAACACAAAAACTTACTGCAGTTTTGCACTTCCTTCTTTGACAAATTCTAAATCCCTTATGACTCGCCACAAATATTTAAAAGAAGAGAACGAGTGCAAAACAGCGGCTTACAAAGCAACGTCAAAATAGTATAAGACATAGAAAGGGAATTGCACATGAAATGACATCAAAATAGCCCTTTAGGGACTATTCGTAACAAATAGCAAAAATTACAACAAAACAAACACCTACAATACCCATAAGTTTGAAAATGACCCCCCTACCGCTATAATACACGGAAGATTACAGCAAACTTCTAAAATGCCAAATTTGGCGTTCGCACGAAGTAGTTAGAAAAAAATCAAGAGAAGGTGAAATTAAGAGCCAAACATTACTATGAAATATATAGGTCAAAAAGTTTGGTTAATAAATCAAACTCGAAAAAATAATTTTTCGGTCGGTTTTTAGAGCCATTTAAGATTATAGAGGTACCGACTTCCTTAAACGCAAAATTGAAAGAAAAAAACGATGGGAAGGTCTACCATAAAAATTAGGTAAAACGTTACAATGAGCGGGGACAAATATGAAAACTGAAAAAAAGAAGTAATAAGAACGTTCATAGAGATCAATCAATTTCCATTGCTTCTTATATAAAAATTTAATTTAATTTAAAAGTAGAATATCATTTTGCAACTACAGCAAATTACGGGCACTAAACTAAAATTAAAAAATAATAATAACAATTATACAGAGATACAGACATATTCGTGCAACTAAAAGAGAAAACAATAACATTTTTAAAGCCATATGCATGTGCATATTTACACACATATCGCTCATTTACTCAAAGAACATCATAACTTAAAAAAACGAGTTTGCCAAAAAACGAGTTTGAAGTTTTCAATTTAGAAATAACTTAATGGGAAAAAAAAATTTATTTTTCTCTCAAGAGTTGAGTAAACAAGATATTTCTATGAAACGTAGTGAGGATCAATTCTGCATCACCATCTGATTAATATACATTTTTTTAGTTATGACGTTCTTTGAGTAAATGGGCGATACATATGTATGTGTAGTTCAATGTGAAAAATTACATAAACTTTGTTTGAGTAATATGATTTTTCAAGGTTGAAAAAACCTTAAGAGAGGTCAGTTAGCTATACACTGGAAGAAATTAAGTAATAAAACTCATTCATTAATAAACCTTTTAATGGCAGTTTAGTAAGAAACAAATAAAAACGTTATATTCGACCAGGTCAAATCATAAATACCCTCCAAATATTTAATGTAAGTAAATTTAAAATGTTTAACTTGGTGGGACAGAATTGATATCTCTGTACCCAATTTTAAATCTCTGTTTTGAGAGGGTCATTCCGGGAAGGGCCGTGCGAGATAGAGTTTCACCTCTGCAAGATCAGAGAATATCTCAGCTTCTTATAGGGTTAAGGAATACAAACTGTTCAATATTTACATTATTTTTGAGTATAATATCGTACGACAATGCCCACTAAAGGGTATGGGGTCAAAAAATAGACTATATCATGTTTTCCACAGACGAACGTATGGGCATTGCTAGATCGTCTCACACTTCATCACTGATCAAGAATATACTCGTATATACTTAATGGGGTCCAATTCTCTTTGGAGGTCATTAAAACTGTATTTTGGCGGAGTCGCTCTGGCAAAGGCTGTGGGGAAGACATTTCACCTCCGTCATAAAACTCCAAAAATAAATGTTTGGGATAATTAAATACAAAATTTTAATTTATTTTTATAAGGTCATTAGGTGGCAAAGGGGAAGGAGGGGATAAGGCAGAGTAGTACCAGTTTACGTCTCACCTTCGCCATTAAAGCTTAAAAATTTTATTTTTAATGATTTGTTATATTTTTGCATTATTTTTCCATATAATAACGCCCACTAAAGAAGGCGGGGTCCAAAAAAAATGTTAATTTTATGGCTCCAAGTTTAACGCGTTGGACCTTCTTTTGCATAAAAATATATCATTTGTTTAACAAAATTGCAAAAAAGCCTTAAAAATTATGTTGTTTTCTAAAGGTTGATTTAGTTCTTCTAAATGCAACTTTTTTCCCTCTTGCCCGATTCCGAACGTAACCTGCTCTATTCAAGATATATATACCTAATTTCAAGAGTCTGGCTCTTTTCGTTTGGACTGAATCGTGATTTCCACAGACGGACGGACGGACATGCTCAGATCCTCTTAGATTTCATCACTGATCAACAATATATATACTTTATGGGGTCTCAGATGGATATTTCCCTGCGTTACAAACAGAATGACAAAGTGAATATACAATAATCTTTTTTGGAATGTATAAAAAAACTAACTAATTTATAGATAACTATATATAAGTATAGTAAAAATTAATTTGTAGATATACATATACAGTAAAAACTTGATAATCCGGAATATCAAATTATCCGGATTACCGAATAAAAATTTAAAAACATTTTGTTACATTAAATAAGCTTTCAAAACACATATCGAATGATATATTATATTTATTATTAATTTAAGAGTAAATACATAATAACATTAAAAAGAACAAAAAAACTGAAGCCATTTTGCACAAACACTAAACTGCAAAAGAAATATACAAGAAAAGAAAAAAATTAATTTCCACATAAATACAACGGTACTTTTCTATGTTGTAGGAAAAAAAACCATAACAGTTTGCTTTTGCAGCAAAAATAAAATATAAAATATGATTTTCGAGTAACAATTAATAGAAATTAACACTACATAATATTTTTTGTACAATTCGGATTATAAATTTGGAATCAATACGGATTATAGAGTACAACGACGTCCTATTATCCAGTTTTCACTCTATGTATGTTAAAATAAAAATAATTCAATTAATAAGAAACACCAAATAAGGAATAGATAAATTATAGCTAAAAAATGTTTAGGTGTGTTTGAGTACGCCTCCTGTAACAATTTTGGATAATTGCTTCATATTTAAAAGTAAACACAAATCCAAAGGTGTGCAAATTCTCGCAATTGTTAAGGAACAAATGGTGCAATGTTGATAAAATTATTTAGGTTACTAAGCAAATAGCTTAGTCGTAAAAAATTATTTATTAATTAATTTTAAGAAAGTATAAATAGCTACTTTTAAGTTAAAGAAGAGCCACCTGTAACAAGAAAATAATAAAGAGAGCGCCTGTGATTGTTACGGGACCCTCCAGGTAAAAATAAATAATTATAACAATTTAATTTTGCACCACAACAATTGGCGCAGCCGGTAAAGTAACAATTTTTGTTGTTAAGCAACATTTATTTCCCAAAAGTGGTAGACAGAAGCTAAAAATAAAAATTAAACGAAACCACTGACAGCCAATACCAAGATAATCTAAAGGTCTTAAGAATCCACATTCTGGTACGCCTTTGGAATCAAAGTGGTGGTCAGAAGTGGTGGAAATAATTATACTTTGTGGCAGAAGTAGACCACGGCAGGAAGTTTGGTTGTGAAAACCAAAATATTGAAGAACAAGGAATGGAAATGCTTCGTATTAAAATAAATAACTAGATGAACAATACTCAAAAACAGACAAACTTATAGACAAGGTTAGGGATTACAATTACAACGTAGACAGTTTACAGATACATGCGTGGTCAGAGATACGAAAACTAAATTCAAAGCAGGAAATGCCGATAACATAGTATATAACAAACTAAAGAAGCTAGAAGAAGTGCAGTACGTCTTAGACATAGTCAGTGAATTGAACAATAACGAGTCGGGGAAGTCAGGAAACAGAATAAGGGAGCTCGAGGAGATTAAAACTATTTTAGAAATATATAATAAAAAGGATCTCAAATAGAGTTTACGGGTGAGTTACTGGACAAACACGTCAAAGAAAACGAAGAGCTAAGGCTACAGGTACGACAGAAAGAACTCGGTGAAAAGGAGATTGAAAAACGGTTAAATTTGAAACATTTGGTTAGTGAGAAGGACGACACGATACAGACTAAGCATTGCTTATAGGTCTCGTTCACAAACTCCTTCTGTCAGCTCGCAAAATAAATTAACAGGCACTACTCAACGAATTCCATCAGTAATAATTGAGGAACAACAAGAAATTTTAGAACAGGAAGATACAAAAACAGAACAAGCAATTGAACTATTGAACAAAGTGAAAAAATAACTTACGAACGCGAAAAAACAGTAAACAGAGGGTATACGACAGAAACTAAGTAGTATGAATGTGAGGGTTTCGTATCACGGATCCCATACATTTTTGGGATCATGTCTACGCTACAGTCGGTATTTTAGTTTCATCGATCGGTACGCTACACAAATGGTCAGTTGAATGTGTGGTTAAAATAGGGTGGTACTTATATACATGGAAGTTTTTTTGAAATTGTGTGTGTGTGTGTAATGAGATTCGGCAACAGGAGTGGTACGACTTGGGTTGGCTTGGGTGAGTTTGGTCGAGGGTTTGGTCGGGGTATGGTCGAGGGTTTGGTCGGGGTTTGGTCGGGGTTTGGGTGGGGTTGGTTAGGATTTGTATACTAATTTTGTATGAGAAAACTAACAACGATGATTTAAGTGGCACCCTATTGTATTGTTGTTCTGTTGTTAAAAGTTCTGTTGTGGTTTTTTTCTTTTTCGTTGATATGTATGAATGTGTGCTTGAAACAGTTGATTTAATTAAGTTGTTTGAATACAAAAGTTTGTTCCTAACCATACACAACAAAGTTGATAAGAAATAAAAACTCAAAAATAAATATACTATTTATGTATGTATTTATATATATTTTATATTTTATTTATTAATGTACTTGAAATTTTTATAATATAATAAACAATAGTAAAAAAAAAAAATAAATTTCATATTGAAGTATGTATTATTGAAGTTCATTCGGTTTTGCTTAAAGTGAAGTCTTCACTTGTTCTTTGGTGTATCTTGAGCTAAAACGATAATAATAATTAATTATTAGATTTAATAATAAATAAATAAATAAAAACTTTTATTACCAAAAATTACCTGTTGTTTCCGCAATCACAGTAAGCTCATAATTTGTCTCACTGCTTCCTTTTCTTACTTTTGAAAGACAGTAGCTGTTGCGGTGAAACTCCGCAATAGTTTCATCGTTTATTGTTGTATAAAATATGCTGGGTAGGTAAATGTGAATATCACCTTCTACCCAACAGCGAATTTTTTTGCCGAAGCGTGTTTCCACACGCTCCATCTTTATAATTTTATAGTTTTTATTGAAAACCATTTCTTTTATCGGTAAAATGGTTTTGTTTTGAGTTTTTTTAAAAATTGTTTTTAAACGGCTTTCCATTATTGATGACTTACTTTACTTGAATGACACTTAAAGTACAACTAGGTGTTTTAATTTTAAAAGGTTTCTGTTTAAAATGTTTCTTCTATTTCACCATCATTATCGTCATCTTCTTCTTCAGTACTATCATACAAGTCGTTGTAGAATACATATTGCTTCTTCTTTTTAAGGATTAGAGTATATAATCCCTTCACTTCTTTAACTTTCTTTAAAATGTGTGGAGTTGTGTTTAGATAATCCATCTGATTTTTAGTAATAATCAGAAATCGTTTAGGTAAATAAATGTAATATTCTTTATTTAGAAGACATCTTATACTTTCACCATATTTTGTATCTACTCGATCTATCTTGTTGATTTCATATATAGTATTTTCTTCCATATCCTTTAAAGGTAAGTATGTAATATTAGGACTTTGAAACAATTTTCTTAAGCTTGCCCTCATTTTTTTTTTTTTTTGCTTTCAACTTTTCACCGTAAAACGAAATTTTAAACTGATTCTTTATATTCAATAATTGATAGTATAAGACGTTTTTAGATATTTCAATAACTTCTTATCAATTGCGGTTAAGTATACGTGTATGCATATATACATACATATATATATATATATATGTATATATATATATATATATATATATATATATATATATATATATATATATATATATAAAGAGATTCAGTTAAATTAAAAACTTTGATAAATATGTATTGGGGTCAATTTTTAAAAACTGGTGATAAATATTGTACTTGTCATGCACAGTGGAAAACTTTTCAAATAATAAATACAATAGTTTTGGATATTATAATGCAGGTGTTTCTAACCGCAGAAGGAGGAACTAGAACGCAAATTTTTTCTCTTAATAGAGGACAACAAATGCCAACAAATATTCCAATATTCCAATTTAGTCACAATCAACATATAAAAATTGAGGTTATTGGTGGTATGATATCACTAGTCGGCACAGTCTATGAGGGTGGTTTTAAAGATATACTCATACAAACCATCATGCGTTTATAGTGAAATAGATGAACATGTTTTTAGTGATGCAACTAAATCTTATAATGGTAAGACTGGTATCCGCTCATTGAATGCAACTAAATCTTATAATGGTAAGACTGGTATCCACTCATTGAATAAAAATCAACAAAAACCTCCCCTCCCTCAAAAAATGGTTAATAATAGTATAGTTAAGAAAGCAGCTGGTAGTGCTAGTGGTGATGATGACTCATTTCAATATGAAGATTATTAAATTAGTATATAAATATGAGAAACAATTCTTATCATCTCATTCAAAAATATATCGCTAACTTAAGAACATATATATTAAAGAGAAAAACTAAGATGAAAAATATTTTTATCATATTGTTTTCATATACATATCTATATCATACAAGTGTTTTCAGCTTCATTACCTATTGATTTGAGTGACAATGAACTTAAAAATACAGAATTTGCAATTAAATTACCAAATAATGATACTGTGAGCATACAACTAAATTTCAAACTTTTAAAGTTTAATAATGATTTAAATAAAAACATCGAGTCAACAACAAAAACAGAATATAAATCAAACGAAGAACAAGAAGACTCCCCACCACCACCTATAAATCAATCTTTTACTGTTGAACAAGCTATTGAAACATTTAGGCAAGATTTAATAAAAAAAGAAAAAAATATTGCAGGAATAATTGAAAGTTCGGCTCCATTTTATAGACATTTTCAACTTCAATACAAAGATAATATAAAATTGAGAATCCGTTGTACATATGACAGCAATTACTTGAAACGTCGATTAAATATTTCATGTTTCGAATACCGTCAAGTTGAATACGAGAGAATTTTAAGTAATGGTGATATTGAGGCGGTTTCAGAGGATGATACTACATACCGATCCGATATGACATTAATCAACATTGAAGATTATACACATGATTTGGATATGGAAATAGTATAAATTAACTAATATGATGAAATACATTTACTACTACTTAGTATAAACTTTGTTGTTGATGTGTTAAGAAGATTTATTTAGCATAAATAAATAAAAAAATTAAAATAAAAAAAAATAATGAATAATCAGTTTTATTCGAAAATTTTACATGACTTCTTGAATGAAGAAAGGTTTTTGTGGTATGAACATGAGATTATTTTGAAGAAATTAAAAACTCAATTCGATGAATATGCATTTTATAAGAAAAGTAAATCAAAATTTGGATATCATTACGCCAATTGTGTGTGGTTCAACAATGAAACAACTTGTGGTTCTGATAGCTGTAAATGTTCGCGTATCGATAAAAGTTGGGAACAAGCATTATGTATAATGAATTTTTATAATAATTTAAAAACATAGACTTTATAAACAGTTCTACAGTCGTCGTTGTGACTTGATTAGTATTACACAATGTTTGAGGAGAGAATATTAGTTGTAGATGTACAAGGTTTTTATCTCAACAATAAATTCATTGCAAAAGAACTGAGTATTTCAATTAACGATATACAAGTACAAACATTTATTATTAAATCACCTTTTCCATATTCATTGTTGACAACAAAAGAAAAATATTCAATTAATTGGCTTTATAATCATCATCATGGATTAAAATGGGAAGATGGCGATTCAACCTTAAAAAATATTGTGGAATATTATATTAAGTATATTAAAGATAAAAATTTTATTTGTTATGCTAAGGGATTAGAAAAAATTAAGTGGATTCAAAATATTTTTGAAGATAAAATTTATTTTTATAATCTAGACGATCTTAATTGCCCAAATTTAAAAACATTATATAAAAATGATAAATCTGTAAATGTTTGTTGTTATCATAGAAAATATTGTATATGTGCTCAAAAAAATGTAATACTCTTAAGAAAGTTTATTAAATCAAATATTAATAAAGAAAACATAAAATTATAAAAGACATTTTTTGATTTATTATTTAACACTTAAATCAGATAAAATAATCATCAAACATCAGTTCATTCTGAATACTTGAAATGTCAATAACAATATCTTTAAACGGAAAGACTTCAACTCTGGTTGGAGAATATTTTCCTCCAATTGAACTCCCTACAAAATATGTTTGTGGACTTATTGATTTCGTAACATTCAATTCCATACCCAATGTAGATGTTCACAACAATTTGTTTCATATAGGAAATCATATTATTACTATTCCGGTTGGTTCATATGAACTTGAGGATATTGATTTTTTCTTAAACTCAAGCTTAAAAGATATTGATGAATCAATTTATCTAATAATTGAAGCTAACAATAACACACTTAAAACTGAAATAACCTCATCAATGGATATAGATTTTTCACAGCCAAACAGTATAGGAAAGTTGCTCGGATTTAGCAAAAGAAAATTAGAAGTAAATTCAACTGAATATTATAACACTGATCAAAATCTTCAAGATGATAAATCTGTGGAAGTGACGATTGTAGATATTAATCAATTGAATACTACAACGTTATTTGAATCTGACTTACCTACACATATTACGAATGTTAATACAATACGCATTGAAAGCAACTTAACAACCGGTTCATTTATTAATAATACTTCGAATCATCCTATTCATGAATTTCCTCTTGATGTTCCTCCAGGATATAAAATAAACGAAAAACCTCGAAATGTTATTTATTTTCCCGTCAACTGTCAGCAAATAAACAACATAACGATTAGAATCTTAAATCAAGACGGTGAACTTATAAATTTTAGAGGAGAAAAAATCACTCTTAGACTCCACTTCAAACCAGAATAATGATCATTTACAATAAAAACATAGTGCAAAGAGGATTTCCATTCAATCCCTCATCAACTCACATTCGAGAAAGTACAAAAAATAAAAACCCGTTAACATCATATAATACAGAATACTTAAAATCATTAGGATTTAATCTTCAACCATGAATGAAATACTAAATGTCCTTCAAAAACCTATATATGATGAGAGTATTGTAAAAAGAGAATATCATAGTTACTCTCCATATCTAAAATCATTCAACAACAATGATGAAATTCGTATACCAATTCAAAATCAGGATCTCTTTGTCTTACCAAGTGAGAGTATGATTTACATTCATGGTTTTATCGTAAAGAAGGAAGCAAACAAAGAGGTTCCAGCTATAGATGTGAAATTTAAAAACAACTTTGTTTCATATTTGTTTGATGAAATTCGTTATGAAATTAATGGTTTTGAAGTTGATCGTACACGCAAACTTGGAATTTCATCCACCATGAAAAATTTTGTATCATTGAATAAGGCTGAAAGTGCTACACTAAAAAACGCTGGTTGGTGTCTTAACGAAACTTTTGTTTTAGAAAAAAGTCATTTTAGCTGTTGTATACCTCTGAAAATGTTGATGGGGTTTGCTGAAGATTATAACAAAATACTATTAAATTCGAAACATGAGCTCATTCTTCAACGTTCTACATCCGATGAGAGATCATATTATTCTACAAATACAACTGATCAGTTGAAATTAACAATTCTGGATATAACATGGAAAATGCCGCATATTCAACTATCAGACTTTGCAAAATTGGAAATGTTTAAGATAATCAACAACAAAAATTCTATACCAATTGCATTTCGTAGTTGGGATTGTCATGTAAATCCTGCACTACCAACGAATACAAAGGTTTTATGGAATGTGAAGCTTTCACCACAAAACGAAAGACCACGATTTCTTATAATTGGTTTACAAAAAGTGAAAAGTAAAGAACAAGGAAATATATTTGACCATTGTAATATCTCTAATTTAAAAGTATATCTAAACTCAGAGTCATATCCATATGATGATTTAAATAATCGTTTTGAAAATGGCCAGTATTCTGTACTATATAATATGTATGCAAAATTTCAACAAAGCTTTTACATGCGAGAACCTGAACCATTGCTGAATGTTAATGATTACAAGTCTTACGCACCGCTTATTGTTGTGGATGTTTCACATCAAAATGAAACTGTTAAAATTGGACCTATTGATGTACGAATTGAATTTGATACTGAAGCAAACAAACCAATTCCAGAAAAAACATCAGCTTACTGTTTAGTTATTCATGATCGCCTAATCGAATACTCACCTCTAACAAGTGAAATTAGAAAAATTATTTAATTATAATATTTCTTTTAAAATTTTTAATAAATGAAAAATAATATATAAATAAAACAAGATCTTTTTAATTCTTAATCAATGTATTTTATTAAAACATTTATAGTTTCTTTTTAGTTTAGCTTCGAAAACAAAAATTTTAAACATAAATGACCACAATTTATTGTATTAAAATTTTGATATCTATCATAATTATAACTAATGTCTTTTCCTAAATATTTTATTAATTGTTTTGGTGGTTGCAAGTTACCAAAGCTATCAAAATATTCGATTTGATTGTTGTTTTTCCAGTACGCTACCCAATGTGTGCCAGATCCTTTTGAAGTATCCAGATTAATTATTCCACATTCTTTTTTAAATGGTTTGCTTGGAAGGGTGTTACACATAAACACACCTCTAAAATTTGGAATATGTTTTGCATATTTTCTCAAGTCTACATCAGAAAGAGCCCTTTTAGGTAGCTTCATTAAAAATTTTGTTGATAAGGTTTTAAATATAATCCAAATCCTTTTTTATATGGTTTTAAGAACATGCCTTTTCCCATCGCAATGGCTTCCATTGTACTATTATGTCGTTTTGCTTCAGTCAATTGTTCCTTTCCATTTTTGACTGCATTGATTGCTTTTGTAATGCCAGATACACCACCAGCTAAACCACCAAGTGCGCCCAGTGCAGCGAATATAGGTGCAAGTGGAAGAAAACCTCCAGATTTAGGTAGAGGTATTATTCGAGGTGTTTTTATTAATGATTTTTTTCCCCCTTGAAAATATTGTTTACTACTTTTCGTGAAATCTTTATAGCATCTTTCAAGTTTTCAGTTTTTTTTTATATTCTTTCTTGCACTTTTCAATGCATGTCTAAATAGTTGATGTTTATTTACTGAAGACAATCTTTTAGTTTTACTAATAACGTTACCCATTCCGAATTTTGTTTTTGTTTTCATTGCAGTAGTAACAAGCCAAGCGTTTGATTTTTCACCGAAACTACTATCGCTAGCATTAACCCTTTGCCAAGCCTTTTCAGTTAAGATTCTATCAGCAATATGTCTTTTCTCTAAATCTTTATTGTTTGAGTATGCTATATCGTGCTCTCTGCAAGCAGTATCCAATGGATTGATTCCTTGATCACCTCTTTCTAAACGTTTCTTTAATTTTGTTCCAGGTCCACAAAATTGATAACCGGGTAAATGAAGTTCAATAGGAAGTTTATTAATTATATTATTCAGAAAACCTCTACCGATGAAGTATGGATGACGACTGAATATCTTTTTATAAATGATTGTCATATCTATTGATACTTTGTCGATTAAAGATTAAAATCAAATTGATTGAAAACAAATAAAAGAGTCTGGTTTATATATTATGCTATCATTAGATTTCAGAATGCGTTTTTTTAAACAACAAAAAAGGATTAATGTAAGGAATATCGAATCAAAGCTCGGTTCATCAAATAAAATTCGTCATAGTTCATTACTACCGAATTCTATTCGAGCTCTTATTGTGGGTCCATCAAATTGTGGAAAAACAAATGTGATGATCAGTCTTATTGAAAGTCCACATGGATTGAAATTTAAAAATATTTACTTATATTCAAAGTCGACACAACAACCGAAATATAAGTACTTAGAAAGTCTAATTAAACCTATCAAGGAGATAAATTTTTCATCATTTTCCAATAATGATGATGTTCTATCGCCAGACGAAGTTAAAGCAAATTCAGTATTTATATTCGACGATATAGCTTGTGAGAAACAAAATCATGTACGTTCTTATTTCTGTATGGGTCGTCATAAAGATATTGATAGTTTTTATTTATGCCAAACTTATACACGTATACCAAAACACTTGATTCGCGATAATGCTAATATGATTATAATTTTCAAACAGGATGCAATGAATATTAAGCATATTTACAATGATCATGTTGGTTCTGATATGACTTTGAAAACATTTCATAAGTTATGTGCTGAGTGTTGGAAAGAAAAATATGGTTTTCTAGTTATTAACAAAGATGATCCTATGAATAATGGTCGATATAGAAAAGGTTTCGATATATTTATAAAGCTATAAAAGAAATATTACAGATATTTTAAAATCAGTACAAGTAGTTAATAACTGTATGTGCGAGAACAATTAAAATACTCAAATTTCAGCAATTAAATTTTAAAATTTTTAAATTTTAATTGCCAAATTTGTGTTAATGGGTTTTTTTGTAATTTGATACTTTAATGTGTGTGTGTGTATTTTCCCACGGTTAAATAGGGATGTTCACATTGTTGTTGTTTAATTTTTTATGATGTTGGGGTAGGCGTGGGAATTTTTGTCTGTCCATATGAGACCTTGGGAGTTTGTGTCTGTCCGTATGAGACCGTGGGAATTTCTGTCCGTCCATATGTGGGGGGTAGTTTGGTGGAGGGGTGCTGTAGTAACCAAAATGAGTTTGTATAAGTGAGCGTGAGACCGTGAGAATTTTTGTCTGTCCATATGAGAGCTTGGGAGTTTGTGTCTGTCCATATGTGACCTTGGGAATACATGTCCGTCGGTATGTGAGCGTGGGAATTTCTGTCTGTCCATATGTGAGCGTAGGAATTCTGTCTCTACATGGGTGCTATGGCCTAATAGAAAATAATAAATTTTTAGTATCTGACACAACATTTTTTAGGAAGTACAATATCTCAAAAGTGTTGTATAAATGGATGGCCCTAATGTTTGTGGTTCGTTTCTTCTTGCTGGAGTGAGATTTCTTCTTTTATTTTTTAGCTTGTTTTTAATTGTGGTGTGTGTTTACTTAAGATATTTTTAATTTTGGTGTGTGTTTACTTAAGATATTTTGTCCAGCAATTCAGTTATTTCTTTTTTGTGTGCAATGCTTGAGTGTGGGGGAATAATTTGATTATTCTGATCTTGAAGACGTTGTGAAAAAAATTACTATTGCATAAATATTGAATTTGATATTTTGTTTATTTTATACATGACGATCATCGATGGATTTTATTTGGGGATCTGGATGGTGGTGCGATTTCTGTATTTTGTAGAATATTAATATGTGTGTGTTTTTGTGTTCTGAGTGGCGATTGGAATGTCTGCCTGTCAGACAGGGGGTGTGTGTGTGACGATTGGTGAGTCTGTGTGACAGTCCGCTTTTTTGTTGCTCTCCTGGATTTAGCGCAAGTGGGTCAGTATGCAATGTGATAAGATGTACATATTCATGCGTACATAAATATCAACAAATTTATTTCATTTACGCATGTACATATGTACATACAAGTGTTTGCTTCTTGTACAAAAATATTTGCTCGACCGCTTGCTTCAATGAACCATTGTACGAACCGCTGAAATAAGTATTTTGATTACAATTAAAATAAAAAGCCATTAGTTTTTTGTTTTAATTTTTTAGATGCATTTATTTATAAATTTTTCAGATATTTCACTTTTAAAGTAAGTTTTCCACCGAACGAGCTGCCTCATCCAAAATTGCATCGTCCGAGTTTTCATACATTGCCAAAAATATTGGCAAATCGATTGGTGGGAGGATTTCCACACTGATGATATCAACAAGTGGGCGATGCGTTTCTTCAAGCTGTTGAGAGTTTATTGCAAGTAATGCATCCTCATCACCTTGCAATAGCGTCTCGAACTCTTCGTCTTCTTCAGTTCGGTGCTGAGTATTTAGCGAGAGAAATAACTCTTCGTCCCCTTCCAGGTGTCTTTCGAATTCCCGCATCATAACTGCTTTAGCCCAGTCTTTTCGAATCTGACGCATGACCCTTTTATATAGAGGTGTCTTCCAAATGGAGGGCATTGTTAAAATGAAATAATGATAGCATTATAAGTTAACAAGTAGATTCGCTGAAAAGTTCTCTTTTTTCTTTAGCTACAAAATTTTTGTAGCATAGACACTCTCTTCGTTCACATAAATTTGCTTACGTGGCAGTTACTTTCTATACAATATGTAGTAAGGCATCTATCTGCCTTACTACACTATAAAACTTTGTAGCCTATCTGCATGCTCGAGCATGCCTCCGTGTTCTGTGTATATCACTTATAAAAACTTTGTTTACATTTATATTGTCTACGTAGCAGTTTCATTCCCTTAAACATTTTGTACCGTATCTGCATGCATAATCATGTCTCTGTACTCTGTATACATAACATTCCGTTCAAAACTTTGTAACGTATCTGCATGCACAAGCATGTCTCTGTACTCTATACATATCACTTATCAAAATTTTTGTTTACATAAATATTGTCTACGTAGCAGATTCATTCCCTTAAACATTTTGTATCGTAGAGGCATGCATAAGCATGTCCCTGTACTCTGTATATATCACATTTCGTTCAAAACTTTGTAACGTATCTGCATGCACAAGCATGTCTCTGTACTCTATACATATCACTTATCAAAATGTTTGTTTACATAAATATTGTCTACGTAGCAGTTTCATTCCCTTAAACATTTTGTATTGTAGAGGCATGCATAAGCTGTATCTCATATACCCGCTGTACTTCTAAAACTACTTTTTTAAAATTTTGCAACCAACGATTTTTGTAGCTACAAGTTACTAACTATGCTAATACTGAAAACTACTTTTTGAAATGTAGCGTACTAGACCATACTAAACATTTTCACGAATTACTGTAAGTCAAATTTTTTAAGATTGAAGTCAGTACATTTTTGTATATAAAACCAATAAGTCGTGAATATTTCTAAACTCCTTGTGTTTTAAAAAATAGAACTTTTTTTATATTACAAACTAAAAACAGTATATAAATGCATTTATAAGTTGTTTCAACATATATATATATATATATATATATATATATATATATATATATATATATATATATATATATCAAGGTTTTTTCAATAAATAAATATTAAAAAAAAAAATAAAAAAAAAAAAATGAGTTCTTCTGTTTTCCGTTGTAATATCTGTAATAAGCAATTCAGATACCAAAAGTGCTACTTAAATCATTGCAAAAGTCATGTTCAACCCCAAGATGTGCAGCAGTCCGTACAACCCCAAGATGTATATCATTCCATACAACCCTATAACCCAATGGTCTACAACAATTTGCTATATCAGTATCCCGTGCAATATCAGTATCCAGTGCAGAATCAGTATCCCGTGCAGTATCAGTATCCAGTGCAGAATCAGTATCCCGTGCAGTATCAGTATCCAGTGCAGTATCAGTATCCAGTGCAGAATCAGTATCCAGTGCAATATCAGTATCCAGTGCAGGCTCCAGCGTATCCGTATCCAGTGTCAACCAACCAATTCACAGCACCTATGGAAATTCCATATCCCATTGAATATAGTGTACCTATACAGTTGCAGCAAAATAATAGACCCAATAATAATTACCCAAGCTATTTGCCCGTAGAGAATTCTCCTCAAGACATGGAAATAAGTCAAGTTATTCCACATGATCAAGCAAATACTCAAAATGATGAAGTAGAAATGGATATCTCAAATTCTGCGGATGATCTACTCTCTCAAGCTCCAAATGAACGCAAATATTATATAATAAATAGTGCTTTTAAGAATAATATTACAACATTTGGAGTTCTAATAAATAAGGATTGTATTCTATTTGAAGATGTGATTGTGGATAATAAAACTATAATCAAAGAAAGACTTGAAAATAGTCTTGCCGTGCACAACATCATTAAATTTAATATTACTCTAATTGGAGAGTATATTAAAATTGCAAGCGATGAAATGGAATTGTGTACTATTTCCCACCGGGCAAAGATGGATCTTCTATGCATTGGAGATGATGTTGAGGAAGTTATGGCAAAGCAATTTCAAGAAATCCACAACAAAATGTCTGAATTCCAAGAACGGGATTCAGGATGGACATTAATTAGAATTGTTCGCCTCGAAATCGCCATAAATAAGTCATCTTTGGTGAGAGGATCGAACTGGATAAGTACGCCGGAGAAATTAAAAAGTAGAGCTGCCTGCATAAATGTTGAAAACAAGGACATTTACTGCTTTAAATGGGCTATAATATCTGCACTGGATACCTCTGTTATTAAAACACCACAACGTTGCAGCTCATACAACATTGCAGACATCAGCGCTGACATCATATACATGCAAAACGGAAATGAGCTTGATTTTAAAAATTTAAAGTTTCCGTTGGCATTAAAGAGTATTAGGATATTTGAAGAAAGTAATCCTAATATCAGCGTCAATGTGTTCGGATACAACGATGAAAGGAATGAAATTGTTGGACCATTCTATAACACCAAGAATGAAAAATCTCAACATATAAATTTGTTATTATTAGAAAATGCTGGAGGATATCAGCATTATATTCTTATAACAAATATATCAAAGTAAGTAAAGAAATATACATATACATTTATTTACGTAAATATATTAATATGTATTCTTAGATATAACTTTTTTCTTTCCACAGACTTTTAAAATCCCAGACTACCAAGCACTGCAGAAAACTTCTGTTTTGTAACAGCTGCCTCCAATATACCCACAATGAGAGGACGTTAGAACAATACAAAGAAGAATGTGGAAAAATTGTTGCGGAGCTACCGTCTGAGGAAAAAGCGGTGTTGCAGTTTAAAGACCAGCAACGACAAATGGATGTACCATTTGTTGTGTATGCAGACTTTGAATGCATACTGCAGGAGGTTAGTATTAGAGTAAGTGATAAAAGTAATTATATTAAGAAGCACATACCATGTGCTTATAGTTATTATATTAAATGTAAACATAATGATAGTTTAGATAAATTTAAATTATATACGGGTAGGGATGCAGCAGAAAAGTTTGTAGAAAATTTGATTGAAGATTGTGAAGATATTTATAATGAATATCTAGCAAACAAGAGGAAAATGGATGCTTTATCTCCTTTCGAAATTTTTAATTTACAAAATGCAATAAATTGTCATATTTGTCACAAACATCTAGGCAATGATAGAGTGCGAGATCACTGTCACATAAGTGGTAAATTTAGAGGCGCAGCTCATAAGATTTGCAATTTAAAATTTCAAGTTCCTAAATTTATACCAGTTTATTTCCACAATTATTCTTCCTATGACTCGCACCTTTTTGTTAAAGAGTTGGGTAAAAAATCTGACAATATAAAAGTCCTTCCGCTCAACAAAGAATTATATATATCACTGTCTTCATTTTCAAAAATGACCGACAACTACAACCTTGAAATTAGATTTTTAGATACAATTCGTTTTATGTCAGATAGTTTAGAATCTTTAGCCAATAATCTTTCAGAGCAAGACTTTAACATTATTAAAAAACAATTCAAAACCAAAACAGAGTTTGATCTTGTGAGAAGAAAAGGCGTTTTTCCCTATGATTTTCTAAATTCTTTTGAAAAATTGAATGTTGGTGAACTTCCAGCAAGGGAAGATTTCTTCAACCAGCTCAATAATAAGGAGTGCTCGATTGAAGACTATGATCATGCAAAAGAAGTTTGGAATGCTTTCAGCTGCAAAACCTTACAAGATTACATGGAAGTATATTTAAAAACGGATGTGCTCTTACTTGCAGATATATTTGAAAGTTTTAGAAAGGTTTGCAAGAACATCTACCACTTAGATCCATGTCAGTATTACACTGCACCAGGACTATCGTGGGATGCTATGTTGAAGCATACAAATATAGAATTAGAGCTTTTGACGGATATAGATATGTACAATTTCTTCAAGAAAGGAATACGTGGTGGGCTTGTACAATGTAGTAATCGTTATTCAAAAGCTAACAATAAATATTTAGCTGATTATGATAGAGAGAAGCCCTCAGAATTTATTGTGTACTTAGACGCAAATAACCTTTACGGTTGGGCAATGTCTGAGTATCTACCTTATGGTGGATTCAAATGGATGTCAACTGAAGAGCTAAATATAGATCCGACAACCATAGAGGATAGTTCAAGCGATGGATATGTCTATGAAGTTACTTTAGACTATCCTTCTCATTTGCATGACTCTCACAATGACCTTCCTTTCTGTCCAGAAAATAAAAAAATTTTGCAAACAAAGCACATTAAATTACTAGCAGATTTTTCTACAAAACATATGTCATACATTATAGAGCTCTTAAACAATGTTTGCAGTATGGTCTAGTTCTAAAGAAAGTACATCGAATTCTCACCTATAAGCAATCAACCTGGTTGAAAAGTTATATAGACTTGAATACCAAACATAGGGCTACTGCAAAAAATGTTTTTGAAAAAAATTTCTTTAAATTGTTAAATAATGCAGTATATGGTAAAACTATGGAGAATGTGGAAAAGAGAAAAGATGTACGAATAGTTACTAACTGGAATAGGACAAACTGTAATCATTTAGGAGCTCAAGATTGGATATGTAAACCTAATTTTCATAGTTTGTCAATATTTTCTGAGGATATGGTAGCGATTGAAATGAAAAGAGTGAAAACCTATTACAATAAACCCATATATTTAGGATTTTGTGTATTAGAGCTTTCCAAATGGAAAATGTATGATTTCCATTATGGGTACATGCAACCCAAATTCAAGACAAACCTATCATTAAACTATATGGACACAGACTCTTTCATTTACACAGTACAAACTGAAGATTTCTATGCTGACATAAAAACTGACGTCGACCATAAGTTTGATACTTCAGATTACCCAAAAGACAATGTATATGGATTTCCTCTGGTAAACAAAAAGGTGTTGGGTATGATGAAGGATGAGAATTGTGGAAAGGTAATGAAGGAATTTGTAGGATTGCGATCAAAAATGTACTCTTTTAGTGTGCAATATCAAAGTGATATTAAAAAATCGAAAGGAGTAAAGAACTGCATTCTTAATAATTATAGTATAGCTTCATATAGAAATTGCTTATTCCATAAGTCGACTGTGTATGATGATATGCTAACCTTTAAATCAAAAATTCATCAAATTTACTCAAATCAAATAAATAAAGTAGTATTAAATTATGCAGATGATAAAAGAAAAATAAGAAGTGATGATAAAAGTACGTATGCATGGTATCATTTTCGAATCGAAGAAACCAATCCCGATTACGAACTTGATATGCTATTGTGGGAAATTTCAAGATTAGAAAAGGAAGAAGCAATGGAATAACTGCAACTAATTTTTTAGCTAATAATTTCTATGTGTAAGTAGTTAAATCTAGTAATAAAAGAAAACATGTTTTATTTTTAAGTTAAAAATTGTTTTATTGTTAAGAGAGAGTGAGAAAAAACCAGAATTTTACAAATATATTATATATTAAAAAACATTAAAGATTTTGTTTTATTCTGATTATTTACTTTTAATGAAATAATGCATAATATGAATTAATTAAATGGCTAATTGCCATTTTTCTTAAATAATATACCGAACACCGGCAGGTGTCTGGTCCCTCCACACAATCCGGATGGCTCCAAGGACAGGATTTGAAATGGCCATCGTCCTTGTCTTCATCTTCCATTATACCCATTTCTTCGTTTTGATCCAACATGTCTAGGAAATATTTCATCATATCCCGGTGTTCATGTAGTTGACATCCTTCAAAGTTGATTAGGAATTGCACAATCTTGTCTCTTATTTGACTCATGTTTTTTATTTTAAATTTAATCTTTTTATTAGCAAAATTTACTTGCGTTCCGTTTTACTGTTACTTTGCAACTATAATTGATCATTTCAACGAACCAGTACGAAGGTGCATGTTATGAAATTTAAAAAAACGAAGCCTGATCGTTTTTAATCCGAAAAATAATTTAAAATTTTGTGTGAACGACTCAAAAAAATGTATACATATTTGTATCATCTCTCTATCTTTTTTCAACTACTTAGTTTTAAATACTTATATAGATTTCATTTCTCCTCACTTCGTCTTTTGTCAAAATAAAACAAAAAAATCATTGTATAACGATTTTCTGTTAGGCTTCTTACAGTCTAGAAAGCTAAAATCGAGATTAGTTTGCAATAAAAGTTCAAAGCTATAAGTTGTGAAAAATTTCTACCGCAATGGATCTGGTGAAAAAATTTAATTCGTGCAATACAAAAACCTTAATACATATAAAGGATCTAGATGATTCAATCAAATACAACATCCTACGTGCAAAGCGGGTAACAACAAAGTACGGAGAAACAATTCAACTTGAGCTGGAAAACCATATAATGTTTCTCCCGAACCGATATAATGCATTAACCAATGTAGAATTAGAAGATCTTTCGAATGATAAATATCGACTACAAAGAAAAGGAGAGCGAAACCTGATCTTAGATAGCGAGATGCACGAGTTTTTGATACCAAACTCCCAGTACCCTGTTTGGCAGTAAAAATAAAAAAATAAAAATGTTATGTACATATATTTTGTAACTAATACAATAAAACAACGAAAGAATTTTTTAAAATATACAAATATATGCTTATGTTTTATTTCAACTCTTTAGTTGCTTCATAAAGAAATTTTAAACATAAATGACCACAATTAAATGTATTAAAGTTTTGATATTGATTGTAGTTGTATTCAATATTTCTACCTAGATATTTTATTAATTCTAAAGGAGGTTGTAAATTTCCAAAGCTGTCGAAATATTGTTTTTCATCCTTGTTTCTATAGTATGCTACCCAATGAGTACCTGGTCCTGCTGATAAATCTAAATTAATTATTCCACATTCTACTGTCCTTGGCCGTTTTGGTAGAGAATCCAACATATAAACTCCTCTAAAGTGTGGAATATTTCTTGGATATTTTCTTAGATCAAATTCTGATAATGGTCTGTTGGGTAGCATTTCTAATAGTTTTTTGAATGATCTTTAGAAACAAGTCCATAACCCTTTTTATATGGTTTAAGGTACAGTCCTTCTCCCACAGCAATAGACTCCATTGCCTTATTGTGTCTGGTGGCTTCCTCAAGTTGTTTTTTTGCGTCCTTTGTTGCATTTACAGCCTTAGCTATAGCGGCACCTCCAGTTGTTAGACTACCAAGTGCACCTAGAGCAGTTAGAATTGGAATTAGCGGTAAAAATCCACCAATTTTTGGAACATTGATTATGCGTGGTATTACAACGCGTGCCTTTTTCCCCTTAAGTGATCTGTTGATAACTTTACGAGCGATTTTAACGGCCGAGTTAATGTCTTGTGGTTTTTCTTCCCGTAATGTTTTTGTTGCTGCTCTAATTGAACTATTGAACAGCTTTTTATCATTTAAATGAGTTCGTAACGATAGTCTTTGCCTATTTCTGCTCTTCTTCTCCATACCCATACCAAATTTAGTTTTTGCTTTTATTGCATTGGACACCATATATGCAAAAGTTTTTTCTTCAAGACTGCTATTGTTTGAAAGAACTCTTTCCCAAGCTTTATTTTCAAGAATTTTATCAGCTTGGTGTCTACTGTTTAATTCTTTGTTTTTGGAGTAAGCTATATCGTGATTTTTGCAAGCAGCATCCAATAAATTAATTCCTTTATCTCCTCTATCTAAACGCTTTTGTAATCTTGTGCCAGGTCCACAGTACTGATATCCAGGAAGATGTAATTCAAAAGGTAGAGAATTTATTGTTTTATTTAGTAAACCTTCTCCAACGATAGTTTTCTTATGACTGAATGTTTTTTTATAAAACGTATAAAACATATTATTTTATTCTAGAATAAAAGATATTGTTTTGTGAATTTTACAAGTAGTTATTGAAATGCGCTTAGTAAAACAACACAAAAATATTTTAGTTCGTAATGTGGATGTATTTTCAAATGACAGTACAAAAATAAGACATAGTTCCTTGCTACCAAATTCTATTCGAGCATTAATAGTTGGTCCCTCCAATTGTGGAAAAACTAATGTAATGATCAGTTTGCTAGAAAGTCCTAATGGTCTCAAGTTTGAAAATATCTATTTGTACTCAAAATCTCTGTATCAACCTAAATATGAATACCTAAAGAATTTAATTTCGCCAATTAAAGGAATGGGATACTACACATTCGCAGACAATGAGTCCGTTGTTCCTCCTAGTGAAGCTAAAAGCAATTCAATTATGATTTTCGATGATGTTGCATGTGAAAACCAAAACAATATACGTGCATATTTTTGTATGGGGCGTCATAAGAATGTAGATTCATTTTACTTGTGTCAAACCTACACAAGAATTCCAAAACATTTAATAAGAGATAATGCCAATTTAATTATAATGTTTAAACAAGATGCGAAAAATATGAGACATGTATACGATGATCATGTTGCCAGCGATATGAAATTTGAAAAGTTTCAGTATATATGTCAAGAATGTTGGAAGGATAAATATGGATATTTGATGATAAGTAAAGATAATGAACTAAACAATGGTCGCTATAGAAAATCATTTGATTACTTCATCGTAATATAAATTACTGTTCATCAAGGGTATCGCTTAGTACATAATCTGGCTTTAAACTTTATACATGTGATTGTTATAACTGGTCATCTAAGCAAAAACTTGATCTGATACATAATAATCTGATCAGATACCTAACAAGCTGATCTGATAACCTCATCTGATAAACTGATCTGATAACCTGATAAACTCATCTAATACGTGATCTGATAACCTGATCTGACACCTGATAAGCTGATCTGATACCTGATCTGATACCTGATCTGATAACCTGATCTGACACCTGATAAGCTGATCTGATACCTGATAAACTGATCTGATACCTGATCTGATAACCTGATCTGACACCTGATAAGCTGATCTGATACCTGATAAACTGATCTGATACCTGATCTGATACCTGATCTGATAACCTGATCTGATACTTGATAAGCTGATCTGATAGCTGAAAAGCTAAAATGAATGAAAAAATTCTAAAAGACTTGGTGACAACAAGAAATATATTAAAGAAAAAGCTTCGTAGTATAAAAAATGGTGAAATAGATACACATCAGCAATTAAGTGATACATTCAAGCCCATAACAGAACCTTTAAAAGAATTTATAAATAGCTCTAAATATATTGATATACCGAATAAAAAAGAAAAGAATGATAAGAAAACTGAATATGAGGACAGTGTCAGTTTTCATCCTCAGAACTCAACAATGAAGTTGGAAGCAAGTACCCCTAAGAAACTAATTGAAGAATCAATGTTTAAACAGTCTAATAGTAAAAGTAACAGCGATTTTGATGAAGATGACTTTTATTCACAACATTCTAATCATGACGAGAGTTATCCTGACTTATCACTATTGCAATCGAGAAATGAACTAGATACTAACTATGGTCCACATAGAGATTATAATAACGAATGGAAATTTGGTAGTAGCAACATCGAGTTAAATCAAGATAAAATACAAGTTGGTGGTCAAATATGGGCTCTCACCCCAGGACTGTTTTCTTTGATGTTTCATAAAACACCAAAAAGCTATGATAAATTTGAGCTTGAAATCTATAAAAAAATATTACTTACTACCAATGCACACAGAAGAGATTATAAGTCCGATGGTCAAATCAAGGGGACTAGAGGGTACAAGTACAAAAATATTATTGGAAAACTTTTTAAAGAGAAAAATCATAAGAGCTCATCGGAATTAACAAAGGCTAATTATTTAGGTAAGGGATTGATGCAGGTAAATCCTCATAAATCAAACTATATATACTGGGATGATCCAAACGAGTTGGTAGATCGACTTAGACTACTGCTTGCATCACAGTCTGCAGGTCATACTAATCACAACAACGAGATTGTTTCAATTATTGAAGAACTACGTGAAGCTAATATAATAGTATAAACTATATAAACGGATACACATTTTATATATAAATTATGTCTGTTGATAAATTCGGACATTATCTAAACGACACTAGCAGTATAATTTCATTGAAAAATGCACCTAAATTGTTGGGCTTATTTTTGGATGCGAACAACAACATTGATGTCCAAAACAAAAGAATCAAAAATGTTGCAAAAGCTTTGGAGGAAAACGATGCTATCAATAAATTGTTTTTGCAAACTCAAATGGAAGAAGTAGAACACAAAATTATAAAAGAATTTAAAGAAGATAACAACAAAATGCACAATACTCTAAAAAATCAAATCGAAATGCAACAACATGAAATAATATTACAGTTGGAAGAGAATAAAAAATTGCAAGAAAGCATTTCCAAGATCAGAGCATCCTTCGAAGAAGAAATTGAAAGATTAAATGAGAAAATGTATAGATTTGAAAATTACATGTTTGTGTCAATTGTTGAAAGCGCATCAGATAGATCACAACACACCCCAAAGACTTCTTAAAGCTTAGACATGGATACAAAAAGAAATTTAGTGAACGAGCTCCATAAGCAAGCTCGAAAAATGTTTGGACGTCGTAGAGTTGTTATGAAAGGAATAGACGATCTTTGGCAAGCGGATTTAGTTGAAATGGGGAACTATTCTACATACAATAAAAATTATAGATTTTTGCTAACTGTAATTGACACATTCTCCAAATATGCTTGGGCAGTACCTCTGAGAAGAAAAACAGCTGTTGACACAACGCAGGCAATGGAGACTATTTTTCAGTTGGGGCGTGTGCCAAAAAACTTACAAACAGATGATGGTAAAGAATTCTTCAACAAACACTTTAATCAATTGATGGATAAATACAACATCAAACACTACTCAACGTATAGCATCATGAAAGCATCAATAGTAGAACGATTCAATAGAACATTAAAAGGAATGATGTGGAAAGAGTTTAGTTTTAATGGTTCCTACAACTGGCTTGATATATACAAAGATTTACTTAATGCATACAATAGAAAAGTTCATCGCACCATTAAAATGCCACCGATTAAAGTCAACTCAAAAAATGAAAAACAACTTCTAAATACAGTATACAGTCATTTAAAGATGTACAAAATGTCAAAATTTAATGCAGGAGACCATGTACGTATTAGCAAATATAAACATATTTTTGAGAAAGGCTATACTCCGAATTGGACAACAGAAATTTTCACAATCCAAAGAGTTCAGAATACATATCCTACAACATACATATTAGAAGATTATCTTGGAAATCCTATTAAAGGTGGCTTCTATACGGAAGAACTGTCTAGAACTAGATTTCCAAATACATATCTAGTTGAAAAGGTGATTCGACTGAAAGGGGGCAAAGCATTAGTTAAATGGTTGGGATTTTCTAATCAACACAATTCCTGGATAAGCAAAGATGAAATACTATAGATCGAAAACGAAATAAATCGTCATCCGCAATGATAACAACGACAATAACATCAATATTTTTAATAACTAATGTTAATTTTAAAATAAGATTATGAAATATATATGCAAATTATTCTTATAAACCATGGTGTGTATTAAACTTTATTTATTTGTGAACAGGCTGTTATAATGTCAATAACACTTACTCTGAGCTCTAACTCATCAGCGCTATATGCTAATTATTTTCCTCCCATTGACTTAAACGACTCATATGAGTGTGCGCTAACTGATTTTCATTCATACAACAGTATTCCAAATGTAGACTCCTATAACAATATGTTTCATATAGGGGAATATGTAATTGAAATACCAATTGGATCTTATGAATTGAAAGATATAGTTGACTACATAGAAGAGCAATACAAACGACTCAGTCCTGGAGAGCATATTTTTATAGAAGCTAACAACAATACGATGCAAGTTAAAATAAATAGTTCTAAAGACCCGATATATTTTAATAAAGAAAATACAATTGGGAATCTTTTAGGATTCAATAGTAAAATCCTAACACCGACCGAAGATCATTACTCAGATCTTCCAGTTAATATTTTTAAAGTAAATCTCTTGCGAATTGAAAGTAGTATCGCTACTAACACATATATGAACAATTCAAAATCACACACACTTCATGAGTTTCCGATTAATGTACCTGCAGGCTATAAAATAGATGAGATTCCACGGAATCTCATCTATTTACCTGTAAACACCAAAGAGATAAGTTCTCTATCACTGCGCGTGGTTGATCAGAACGGTGATTTAATTAATTTCAGAGGAGAGGAAATTACAATACGAATACATTTAAGACCAACTAAGTAATGATAATATACAATACAAGTATATCACAAAATACGGCAGCCACGTCTCATCCACAGATATTACAACCTAAACCACAATTGAAAAGATCTGCTCGTCAAAGGTCACTTACAACAACAAACAAAAGTTTTCTCAAGTCTTTGAATTTCAAACTGAAAACAAAATGAGCTCAATAATAAACGTATTGGATAAGCCATTGTCTGACGAAAATATAATAAAAAAGGACTATCATACCTACATACCATATCTACAATCGTACAATAATAATGATGAGATTCGAATCTCAATACAAAATCAAGATTTGTACGTGTTACCTAGTGAGAGCTATATATATGTGGAAGGTTTCGTTGTAGATGAAAAAACTGGAAAATTTTCAGAAAATTTTAAATTGAAAAACAACTTTGTTGCACATCTATTTGATGAAATCCGCTATGAGCTTAATGGTATTGAAATCGATCATACAAGGTATTTAGGAACAACAACCACAATAAAAAATTTGGTATCTCTATCACCAACTCAAAGCGTTGTAATGCAAAATGGTGGATGGCATAAAACTGATGATTTGAATCTTAAGAATGGATATTTTAATTTTTATGTACCACTAAAAATGCTTTTGGGGTTTGCTGAAGACTACAACAAAGTTATACTTAATGGAAAGCATGAATTGATACTCTTGCGCAATAAAAATGATGAAGCTCTTGTACACTCGAGCGTTTCTACTGAAAAATCGAAACTTACAATTTCACTCATCTCCTGGAGAATTCCACACGTACAATTATCTGATCAGAGCAAGTTGAATATGATTAAAATTATTAACAATGGTGCTTCTATACCGATGGCATTTCGTAGCTGGGATTGTCATATGAATCCACAATTGAATACAGGAACAAGTCATATTTGGAATGTTAAATTAGCTGCAAGTAAAGAGCGACCACGTTTTGTATTGGTCGCATTTCAACGAGGTAACAAATTTGTTCACTGTGACCTCACTAATTTAAAAGTACATTTAAATTCAACCTCTTACCCATATGATGATCTTAACATAAAATTTAAAAATGAACGGTATGCAATTCTATATGATATGTATGTAAGATTTCAACAAAGCTACTATATGAATGAGCCTCAACCATTATTAACTGCCCAGGAGTTTAAAGACGACGCTCCAATTATTGTAGTAGATGTAAGCTATCAGAACGAATCAGTCAATACCGGACCGATTGACATAAAAATTGAATTTGAAACATCAACAAATATTCCAGCAACGACATCAGCTTACTGCGTTCTTATTCATGACCGCGTAATAGAATACATACCAATAAAAGGTCAAGTCCGGAAGGTCTTATAAATTAAATAACATGGATGGTGATATTGTTTTTGTAGACTTGCAAGGTTTCAAAAATAATTCAAATGACTTCATCGCAAAAGAACTAGCTGTAGTTTTCAGCAACAACGAATGCCTCAATTTCATCATAAAACCTCCTTTTGATTTCGCATGTTTATCGGTCAAAAAACAGAGAGAAGCAGTTTGGTTAACAAAAAACTATCATCATATTAACTGGAATGATGGATCAGTCTCATTTCAAAGCGTTTGCAAGTTTTTAAGATCCAATATAAGAAATTCACATATATATGTTAAGGGGGGAGAGAAGAAAAAATGGCTAGAAAAAATGATTCATCAAACAGTTTATAACATTGAAGACATTGGCTGCATTAATTTTAAACAAATGGAAACTAACCATTCAACATATTTCTATTGTAGCTATCACGACTATGGTGTTTGTGCCTTAAGGAATGCAATTTTACTTAAAAATGAAAATGTTAACAAACTTTTAAATAAATGCTTATAAAAATTAAAATAAATGTCTTTTATTTCAAATAAACACCTATATACATATTTATTTCAGAGAACACACAAACAAATAAACACAATGGTTCATTCATTCAAATGGTCAAGGGAATATTTGGGCACAACGAATAAACGCTTATTATTTGTTTGTATGTATATGCGTACATAAATATCTACAAATTTATTTCATTTCATACTGACCCACTTGCGCTAAATCCAGGAAAGCAACAAAAAAGCGGACTGTCACACAGACTCACCAATCGTCACACACACACCCCCTGTCTGACAGGCAGACATTCCAATCGCCACTCAGAACACAAAAACACACACATATTAATATTCTACAAAATACAGAAATCGCACCACCATCCAGATCCCCAAATAAAATCCATCGATGATCGTCATGTATAAAATAAACAAAATATCAAATTCAATATTTATGCAATAGTAATTTTTTTCACAACGTCTTCAAGATCAGAATAATCAAAATTATTCCCCCACACTCAAGCATTGCACACAAAAAAGAAATAACTGAATTGCTGGACTAAATATCTTAAGTAAACACACACCAAAATTAAAAATATCTTAAGTAAACACACACCACAATTAAAAACAAGCTAAAAAATAAAAGAAGAAATCTCACTCCAGCAAGAAGAAACGAACCACAAACATTAGGGCCATCCATTTATACAACACTTTTGAGATATTGTACTTCCTAAAAAATGTTGTGTCAGATACTAAAAATTTATTATTTTCTATTAGGCCATAGCACCCATGTAGAGACAGAATTCCTACGCTCACATATGGACAGACAGAAATTCCCACGCTCACATACCGACGGACATGTATTCCCAAGGTCACATATGGACAGACACAAACTCCCAAGCTCTCATATGGACAGACAAAAATTCTCACGGTCTCACGCTCACTTATACAAACTCATTTTGGTTACTACAGCACCCCTCCACCAAACTACCCCCCACATATGGACAGACAAAAATTCCCACGGTCTCATGCGGACAGACACAAACTCCCAAGGTCTCATATGGACAGACAAAAATTCCCACGCCTACCCCAACATCATAAAAAATTAAACAACAACAATGTGAACATCCCTATTTAACCGTGGGAAAATACACACACACACATTAAAGTATCAAATTACAAAAAAACCCATTAACACAAATTTGGCAATTAAAATTTAAAAATTTTAAAATTTAATTGCTGAAATTTGAGTATTTTAATTGTTCTCGCACATACAGTTATTAACTACTAGTACAAGATTAATTATTAAACTAATAGCTTCTCAACTATTAAACTGCTAAGTGCTAAACTGCTAAACTGATAAACTGCTAAACTGCTAACTGCTAAACTGTTAACTGTTAAACTGATCTGTTTTAGGATTCTCAACTATTATACTGCTAACTGCTAAACTGCTAACAGCTAAACTGATTTGTTTTGAATCTGTTTCTAATTCAACCTATAAATATGAATACAAATCTAGTTAATAATCTTATTAAAACTCGAAATATTTTAAAAAAGAAATATAAGAATATTTTGCTTGGAGAAATTGCAAATGATGAATTGTTGGAAAAGACATTGAAACCAATATCAAAACCATTAAAAGAATTAGTTCAATCAACTAATAGTAACATTATAAAACATGAAAAATATCCGGATAACTCTTTTAAACATGATCCAGAAAATAATAAAGTTGCCTTCAGTACACCATATAAAAAGAGTAAGCTTGATTATAACACGTTTTCTCCAAGCTCTATTAACAAGAAAATCGAGAAAAGTTCAAACACGTTTCAATCATTTGATGATGAAAATGATCACGATGATTATGATGATGATGATGATGATAATAATGATAATGAGGATGATAACAATGATGATGATAACACCATTGCAATACATCCCAACCAAAGTGTTCAATATAATTTATCAAAAGTTAACTTAAATATATATGATAAAACCTATGGTCCACATAAGGATAAAAATCAAATATGGAGACTGGGTAATGAACCCATCGCTTTCAATGCAACCAATATTACTGGAGGTAATTTAAAATGGCCCTTGACATCAGGCTTATATGAATTGTTAGTGTATAAGAAACCAATTAGTTATAATAAAACAGATTTAAATAATTATAAACAAATATTGGAGATAACTAATGCCCATAAACGAAATAACAGTATTAATGGTCAAATTAAAGGAAATCGTTCAACTAAATATACAACGATTATTAAAAACCTATTTAAACAACAGAAAATTCATAAAGGAAAAGGTTTAATGAAATTGAATGGTAAAAAGCATAATTATGTTTATTGGAATGATCCTAACGAATTGGTTGATAGATTGCGTCTTTTGATTTCATCAACAACAGCTGGTCACTCAAATCATAATAATGAAATTGTATCAATTATTGAGGAATTGAGAGAAGCAAAAATTATTATATAAATAGATTTAAAAATGTACAAACAATTCATATTCATAAAATGCCTATCGATAAGTTTGGACATTATATTGAAAAATCTGTAAGATATCAAAATCAACATTTCAAAATTCATTTGGATAGTGATCGTAATTTCAACTTTAACTTGCGGAGAATAAAAAATATTGCTAGTCCTGTATTGGAAAACGATGCTGTAAACAAAATTTACATGAAAAGTTACTTAAGTGAAATAAAGAAACAACTGGATACAATGTATATGGAGAGAATTAAGGGAATGGAGGATCGTTTTAACGAAATAATACAACAACAAAACGTGTTGATTACAGAAAAATTTGATAATGTAGAAACACGTTTAAGTAAATTAATACATGATCAAAGTATAATACTAAATAATCATAATCAATCACTAAAAGAAATGAGATCATTATTTAATTACAAAATTGATTCAGTTGAAGAACGTCTAAATGAAAAAACGAAGCTCATTACAAACCATTTAAAGATAGATATATAAATCGTTTTTGATTTAATTTCAATATCAACAGCATTTAAATTGATGTAATCTGTAAGATAGACGTTAGAAATGGAGCGACATGAAGTGGTTCAGGAGCTTCATAAGCAAGCACGTAGAAATTTCATTCGACGTCGAGTGGTGGTCAAGGGAATTGATGATCTTTGGCAAGCAGATCTTGTTGAAATGGGTGCTTACTCAAAATATAACAAAGGCTATAGATTTATTTTAACAGTTATAGATACATTTTCAAAGTTTGCTTGGGCTGTACCTGTAAAATCTAAAAGTAGTGAAGATATAACCAATGCTATGCAATCTATTTTTTCGCTAAAGAGAATTCCAAAAAACTTGCAAACAGATAATGGTAAAGAGTTCTATAATAAAATATTTCAAAACTTGATGATAAAACATAATATCAACCACTATTCTACATATAGTATCATGAAAGCGTCTATTGTAGAACGATTTAACAGAACTCTAAAAGGAATGATGTGGAAAAATTTTAGTCTACAAGGAAATTATCAATGGATACATATATGCAAAGATTTAATTAATCAATATAATAATAAAAAGCATAGAACAATTGGAATGACGCCAAAGTCTGTTAACACAGAAAATGAAAGTTCTATACTAAAACAAGCCTATAATCATCCCAAAATATATAAATTTGGTAAACTAAAAGTTGGAGATCACGTTCGAATTAGCAAATATAAACATATTTTTTCCAAAGGATATACTCCAAACTGGACAACTGAAATTTTTAAAATTCGTACTTTACAGAACACAAACCCCATTACTTATTTATTGGAAGACTATCAAAGGAATCCGATTGTTGGTGGATTCTATGAACATGAACTATTAAAGACACATTTTCCAAATACATACTTGATTGAAAATGTTATTAAAACTAAGGAACACCAGGCGTACGTAAAATGGTTGGGATTTTCCAATCAACATAATTCTTGGATCAATAAAGATGAACTTCAATAATATTATATATACTTCAATATGAGATTTATTTTTATTATATTATAAAATTCTCAAAAAAATAAAATAATATATAAAAAAGTTTTGTTTTGATTTTTTTTTTATTTCTAAACGATTAAATTTTATATCAACTTAGTTGAGTAAGGTTAAGAACAAGCACGATTAAATTAATAATATATAAAAAAGTTTTGTTTTGATTTTTTTTATTATTTTTATTTCTAAACGATTTAATTTTATATCAACTTAGTTGAGTAAGGTTAAGAACAAGCACGATTAAATTTTATTCACACAAAAACAAATTGTGGTTACTTGTGTTTAAAATTCCTATTCAATAGATTACTATAGTTTAAAATAAAAAACAAACTAAAATATTTTAATGATATTCTTTATTTATTTATTTATTTATTTGTTGTTTTTTTTCACGTTATATAATCTAAAATCACTTAATACTATTGTACAATATTATCACTTGAAGATGATGTTAATACATTTTCATTGGGATATGATGATGATGATGATGATGGTTGTTGACTATTTATTGCATAATGTCCCCATGCATAAGTATTAATACCATTATCTCTTATATATCTCTTATCATCTAAATAGCTTAACGTTAGTTTTCTAATATGTTGAGTATAAATATGGTGAACCTTAGATCTAAACACATACATGGAATCATAATATAATTTTTTATCTAGCAAACATTTTCTAAAATCATCTATACTTAATTTGCTAGTGACGCACTGCTTAACCCCTTTAATTTTTTTAATTTCTTTTTCTTCTCCATCTTTTTTAACTGAGTACATTTTGGCTCTTAAACCAATGAATTCTTTAATAACTTTACCATTACACTCATCCTTCATCATACCTAAAACTTTCTTATTGAGAAGTGGGATATTGTAGACATTATCTATCGGATATGCAGACGTATCAAAATGAGTATTTATATCGCTTTTAATATCACTGTACAGGTCATCTGTTTTAATATCGTAAATAAAGGAATCAGTATCCATATAATTGAGTTTTATGTTTTCACGATATTTTGGTTTTATGTAATCATAGTGGAAATTATACATTTTCCATTTGGATATTTCTAAAACAGAAAATCCAATAGAAATGGGTTTATTGTACTCAGATTTAATTCTATTCATTTGAATGACATGCATATTATCATGAATCTGAAGTGAACTATGGAAATTTGGTTTAGCTATAAGAGCCCTAGCTCCTAAACGTTTACCCCTACTCTCCCATTGACATACTATTTTAATATCTTTCCTCTTGTCGACGTTTTCCATAGTCTTTCCATATACCGCATTATTTAACAATTTAAAAAAATTTTGTTCAAATGAATTTTTAGCCAGAGTCCTATGGTGATTATTTAAATCAATATATTTTTTTAACCAATCCGATTGATTAAATTGAAGAATTCTATGTATTTTCTTTAAAATTAGTCCATGTTGTATACACTGCTGCAAATTACGATAATGTATTATGTAGTTGGTTTTATTATTGAGATCAGTTATTAGTTTCTTTTGTTTCATGCTTTCGATTTTCTTATTTTCAGAACAAAATGGTAAATCATTATGATAGTCATGCAGTATAGATGGATATTCTAGATCCACTTCTAATATATATCCCAATAGCGAATCTTCTGCTATATTATTAACATTGAAATTTTCACAATTCTCAACCCATTTGAAATTTTTATAGGGTAGGTATTGTGACATTGCATAACCATACAAGTTATTAACATCTAAATATATTAGATAATTTGATTCTTTGCTAGAATCATAATCACTAATATATTTATTATTAGCTACTGAATGTCGATTAGAACACTGTACAATACCACCTCTTATACCTCGAAGAACAAAATTGTAGATATTAATATCTGTCAACAACTCTAATTCTATTTCGGTTGTTTTCAACATTGCATCCCAGGATAGACCTGGAGTGGTATAATATTGACATGGATCTAAATTATATATGCTTACACAAACTTTACGGAAATTTTCAAATATGTCACAAAGTAAAAGAACATCTATTTTTAGGTATAAAAGCAAATAATCCTTTAATGTTACACATTTAAATGTTAACCATACTTTTTGCGCATGGTCATAATCCTCTACACTACATGACTCATTACTTAATTTATTGAAGAATTCTGAACGAGGTGGTAATTGAATTTCATCAAGTCGATTAATTGAATCTAAATAGTCATACGGAAAGACTCCCTTACGTCTCATCAAATTGAATTCTTCAGGATTTGGATAGCTTGACTTTACTGTCGATAAATCACTGTCGGACAAATAACTGGCTAGCTTTGATATACTCGACGGCATAAACCTAAATGAATCGAGAAAACGTAACTCAAATGTAGCTTTTTCATTGACTGTAATTCTCTTTGATATGGATACATAGATCTCCTTATTTGAAGGTATTATATTTATATCACCTTCAATTGTTGAAAGCTCTCTTACAAACAGATGACAATCATATGCCGAGAGATTATGGAAAAATATAGGGATGAAATTTGAAATTTGATATTCTAAATTACACTGGTTATGGGCTGCACCCCTATATTGACCAGTTAGATGACAATGATCAGCTACTTTATTCTCATTAGTTAAAGGTCTAGAACAAATATGACAATTCTTGCATTCATAATGTTGCATCTGTTGAAGGGGTGTTAAGGGGTTCATTAGTTTAACAACACTCAGATGTCTAGTGTAAATAGATAAAATATCATGAACTAAGCTTTTAAAAAAATGTTGTGGTGCGTCAACACCACTGTAAATTCTAAAAATATCTAAATCTGAATTATAAGAACACTTAATGTAATAGCTATAAGCAAATGGACTATGTTTTTGTACTGATTTTACATTAGATGAATTTTGTATATTAACTGATTCAAGTATACACTCGAAATCAGCATAGCCAACAAAAGGTACATTCATTTGCTTTTTAAAATTCTTAAAACTAAGCTTACTGTTTTCTAAGGTGGGCATTTTTGTCACTAGCCAATTACATTCTTTTTTATGTTTGATTAGCGATGATTCCTCATGAAAATGTATTAGACAACTATTGCATATATACGATTTTCGCCTATGGTGTGTTAATTGACTTGTAATTAATCTGTAAATAGACAAATATAAAAGAAAAAATTAACTAGTATACTTTTTGTCTAAAAAAGTACTATATACATATGTATATATATCTTTACCTTGACATATTTTTAATCCATATATAATGTGATTTTTCATCGTCTTCAAGCAGCAACAAGTTGATATGATTGAATTTTTCCTTTTGTGTAAAATAATATGGACCGATTACATTATTATCCTCATCTAGACCAAACACGTTAATACTAATATCACTGTTATTGGCTTCAAAGATTTTGATTCTATTAATCGGAAGTGGAAAATTCAAGTTTTTAAAGTTTAAAACAATCCCGTTTTCCAACACAATTACTTCATCTTCAATATTGGTTATTTTATACGGTGTACATCTATTTGAATTTAAATCAACTGGATACAATGCTGATATTAGTGCCCATTTAAAACAATACTCATCGTTATTTTGAATATTAATACAAGCTAACTTCCTCAGTATTGAGGGTGGTAAGGGAATATATTGTGAACCTTTTATACACTTGTATTGATTAATATTCACCTCCAAATGCATAATTTGAATCAATGTCCAACCACTATCTCGCTCCTGAAATTCGCTCATCTTTTTCACTATAACATCACATTGTTCATTGTAAATATCAAGGATATGTTCTCTTGTTGAATACATTTCAAGAACAGTCATTTTAGTCTGATGAGACTTTATATCAATCATAGATGAATCATCATCTTCCTTTATCAATATGTATTCAGCGAACAACTCCATGTTGAATTTTATATTTTCATGTTTTTGTATGTGATTACATAATAATCTTATTACTATTTCTCTGATTGTAGCTAGAAAATTCTCAGGTATTAACTCATTTTTATTTTCATTTTCAATTAAATACGATATGATACGGTTGCTGAATGAAGATTTTATACATTTTAAGTTACCATCATGTTCATCTGATCTCTTAGAACAATTAATTTTATGATCGTTTGTTCTTTTATGATAAGACCAATTTTTTCTTGGAATAACTTTTTCACAATCATCACAAAAAATATTAATATTTTCCTCATTGTTATTACCTTCTGTCTCAGTGTGTGTGTGTGTGTGTGTCGGTGCCATTCCCCTCTATCTGAGAAATGTCTTTTGCAGGTTGTACACTTAAACGATGAGGAAGGATCATTGTGATACCGTCGAATATGACGTCTTAAATTCGTATTCATTGTGAATAATTTTTTACAAAATTCACAAATAAATCTGCCGTCCATTTTTTTTACGTTGCTTTCTTTATTTTTTTTTTTTTTTTTTTTTTGTGAATAAATAACTAAAAGTATAATCACACCTTAGAGTTTAGTACAACAATAAATATATTTTATTAATTTGATTTTATTTTATTTGATTTATTTTATTAATTTTTTTTTTTTTGTGAATAAATAACTAAAAGTATAATCACACCTTAGAGTTTAGTACAACAATAAATATATTTTATTAATTTGATTTTATTTTATTTGATTTATTTTATTAATTTTTTTTTTTGTGAATAAATAACTAAAAGTATAATCACACCTTAGAGTTTAGTACAACAATAAATATATTTTATTAATTTGATTTTATTTTATTACCACTACACTTAATTAAATAATGTGGTTAACATTTTATACAAATACGAGTAGTATTAGGGAGATTAATATATACCGCAGTAAATGAATTTTATTTATTAAATACTAGCAAAAAACCACAGACTTTTGTAAACCGCCCTAATGTAGTTTAATAACAAACTTTTGTATTCAAACAACTTAATTAAATCAACTGTTTCAAGCACACATTCATACATATCAACGAAAAAGAAAAAACCACAACAGAACTTTTAACAACAGAACAACAATACAATAGGGTGCCACTTAAATCATCGTTGTTAGTTTTCTCATACAAAATTAGTATACAAATCCTAACCAACCCCACCCAAACCCCGACCAAACCCCGACCAAACCCTCGACCAAACCCTCGACCATACCCCGACCAAACCCTCGACCAAACTCACCCAAGCCAACCCAAGTCGTACCACTCCTGTTGCCGAATCTCATTACACACACACACACAATTTCAAAAAAACTTCCATGTATATATGTAAGTACCACCCTATTTTAACCACACATTCAACTGACCATTTGTGTAGCGTACCGATCGATGAAACTAAAATACCAACTGTAGCGTAGACATGATCCCAAAAATGTATGGGATCCGTGATACGAAACCCTCACATTCATACTACTAAACTATAAAAAAGAAATTCGCGGACTTAGAAGAGTACGAGCAGGACTTTAGAAAGCTAAGAATAAATGAAGTTCAGATTAAAAAAGAGTTTGATAAATACCTGCAAGAAACTCGAGATTTACATGGAAAGTGCCCGTTATCCCCTACAACAACCGGAAGAGAGTATAGTACTGCGCGTACAAAAGCATACAAGATGCCTGCAATATCGACAACTACGAAAGTGGTCAAAAATATAATCCCCACATTTTTTGAATTTGGTAGTCGACTTGAAGCTCTATTAAATGAAGCAGGGAGTATAGTGACAAGTGAATGGAGCGAAGAAGGCAGTAGAAGAACAATATTTGAAGACTTCCAAAGAATATCATTAATAAGCTTTATTATGGGTCTTAGAAACCAGGCATTGAGGACTAGGTTTATTGGCCAGGAAAGCGAACGATTACAGAAATTAACCGAAATAGCAGAGGAAGCAGAGCATCTTTTTGGAGAAAATCAAGTTACAATAAACACTATTACCCTGACAACTCAATGCAACTTTTGTAAACAAGAGCGCCATAACAGAGTAAATTGTGAAGAAATACTTAATACACCATATTGCATAAACTTAGACCCCTTTCACACACATCAGGTTTGACTCGTCAAGTCTTGATCTTTTAGGAGAGAGCGGTGAAGAGCGTGAAAAAGGGTACAGACTTGACGGTACTAGTCAGTTTTTATATTTTCTTTTGTTTTATCATCCGTAATATATTAAATGAATCTTAAGCAATGAAGAAAAACTTGCCATGACGTTTCGTGTGTGAACGTAAATGCAGGTTCGAAAGAAAATTGAAGAAAAACGATCAAGTATACCTGATGTGTGTGAAATAGGACTTATATAGGCATAAACTTGGCCCAGTATGTGAATCGAACACAAGTACTCGAATGGACAAGTCTGCTTACTGTAACATCAAGGGACATAATGAAGTGGAGTGCAGAAAAAGTTTAAAAGCAATATTTTGCAGGATATGCAGAACGAACGGACACGCGGAAAACCAGTTCAGTAGAAAACCACAGCAAAGGTATTTAGAAAACGAAGTACGAAACCAAAACACGCTACGGAGCACAAGCTAGCAAGCATCTGACTGTAATTTTCAGGAAGAAATAATAATGAATGAACCACACAACTACTCGCAAAGTGGTCAACGACCCATAACCCAAAGGGCAATCAATGCAATAAGAATCAAGTTTGTCAAGGACGAATGAGAAATGAGCCGCCGAAATTCTATATCTGCAACGAGGTTGGTCATATAAAAACAAATTGCCCAGCAAGAATGCCGAAAACTCGTGAAAAAATTTTAGAAAAGTATCTCAAACTAATATACTTACAAATGAAAAACCCATAGTGCTGACACATAACAACGACAACATTAACATTAAAGGAAAATTAGGAGGTGAAGGTGTATTAGCAGATGACGCAAAGCAGGTAGAAACCAAAAGCTGTAGCAGAAGAATACATCCGAGTAAAAACATCCACTCTTACACACCAGAAGATAATAAAATATAAAAAATCTATTCCAACTATTGATCCGAATCTCAAAAGAAAGAAAAGTTACAAATAGGTAACAACAGAATAAAATAAAAAAATGACTTATCCGACTTCCAGCAGATGGATTACTCGGTAGAGACGTATTATGGAATAGAACTATTACCGACACAGTTATTAAAAACATTAAATATTTTAAGAGTAAGCGGATAGTGACGCTATATTACCCCTTACTACAGAAGAGAAAACCTACCAAGTATATATAGCGGAAAATTTATCTATCATGGGGCTTTCCCAGGCAGTAATATCAGCAGTGGTTACAACGGCTACGGGGGAGATTTTAGTTACTAAATTAGAAATTTTGCCTGGGGTTTTTGTGGGTAAAACCCTAACATCATTCAAAGAAGGAGCACCATTGGTGCCCGTATTAAATATCAACGAATTGACAATAAATATCAAAGAAAATATAAGATTGGAATATGAGAACCCTAAAAACTACAGAATAGAAGCGGCAACAGTAATAAATACAATAGGTATTGCAGATAAAACGGCGAGAAGGAAATTACTTATGGAAACAGTACCGTTAAGGTCAGACTTGAACCCGGAAGAGCAACTTTCAATTTAGAATATTTTAAAATCGTACGTGGACGTGTTTCAATTACCCGGCGACAGTCTAACATACACAAATGTACCTAGGCACAAAATACTAGCGGATCCTAGCCAGCCTCCAATAAATACAAAGCAATAGAGACTACCTAAGGTCCATAGAAATGAAATTAATAGACAAGCAGACCAAATGGTGAAGGATGGAATCATTTAGCCCAGTACCCCAATCCTTCTCGTATCCAAAAAGGCAGGAATGGACAGAGCGAAAAAAATTGCGTTTAGTGGTTGATTTCAGGAAATTGAATGATGCTACAATAAAACAAGTTTTTCCCATATCAAGAATTGATGAGTTCCTAGACCAGCTGGGATACAGCAGATATTTTTCTACTCTTGATCTGGCGAGTGGATACCACTAGGTTTTATTGGATTCAAGTGACCAGCAAAAAACGGCGTTTAGTACGAATTTGGGCCATATTGAAGTTATGCGTATGCCATTTGGCTTAACACCAGAAAAATGCCACTTCCTCCAAAGGTAGGTGGTCTATCTGAGTCATCAATGCTCGGAAAAGAGGGTATTTCCAGATAAAAATAAGCAGTAAAAGATATACCACCCCACATATATTAAGGAAATAGCACTACCACTTAACAAGCTATTAAGGAAAGGCGGTAAAATGAAATGGACGCAGGAATGCCAACGAGCTATGAACAAATTAAAATCTGCAGTGGCAAACCCTCCTCTTTTGCTTATCCTGACTTCACAAAATAGATTATTCTTACTACAGATGCGAGCATCGAAGCCCTAGGAGCTATTCTTTCTCAAGGAGAGCCTGGTAGTGATTTACCTATTTACTATGCAAGCAGGGTGCTAAGCGATACTGAGAAACGTTACTCTACAATAGAGAAGTAGTTTCTTGCCATCGTATGGGCGTCGAAGACTTTTAGACCGTATTTACTCGGTAGACACTTCACAATTTTTGCTGATCACAATCCCTTAGCATAGCTAATCTAAAGAATCAGGAATGTAGATTAGGCCGCTTAAGACTCAAACTTTTAGAATATGATTATGAGATATGGTATAAGCCGGGAAAAACCAATCAAAACGGGGATGCTCTTAGTGGTCTACCGATAGAAGATGTAAATATAGGGGCAGTAACAAGGGCGAAAGCGAGAGAGCTACAAATAAGTCAGAAAAACGGAGGAATTACTGGTGAGTTGGATGTGAACGGAGATACGGAACCGGAAGATACAGCAGTATATCTGACAAATAAGATATCTATAGGGTAATAAAAGCTTTTCACGACACACCATTGGGTGGACACCAGGGTACATCCAAAACTTACTCTCGCTTAAGAAACCAATACAAGTGGGCCGGTATGTACCAACAAATAAAAAATTATATAGCAACGTGTGCTTTATGCCAGAAAAACAAATGCTCAAGGGTCGCAAAGATGCCATTGGTTATAACAAGCACATCGAATAGGCCCTTTGATATGGTTTTTATGGATCTGGTAGGACCTTTGTCAGAGTCTGCCAGGGGAAATAAGTATATTGTCACTTTTTAGGACGGTTTTTCAAAGTTCTTTACATGTGCGGCCGTATGTGACGCAGAGGCTTCAACAGTGGCCCAAGTCTTTCTTAGGGGAATATTTTCGAGATACTTCATTCCCAAGACCTTGGTAACGAATAATGAGTCAAACTTCACATCAAAACTATTCAAAGAAACACTGACGATTACAGCAAAATTCTAAAATATCAAATACAACGTTCCCACGAGATTGTTGGGAAAAATTAAGAGAAGGCGAAATTGAGAGCAAAACAGTATTACGATAAGGGCACAAAACACAGAGAGTATAAAATAGGTCAAAAAGTTTGGTTAAAAAATCAAATTCGGAAAAATAAGTTTCCGCCCCTATGGTAAGGGCCATTTGAGATTATAGAGGTACCAAAACCCGTAAATGTAATATATAAAGTAAAGAACAGTGGTAAAGTTTACCACAAGAATTTGGTAAAAGCTTATAATGAACGGGGGTAAATATGAAACAAAACAGTCACATATATATTATGGTAAGGGCAATTTAAGATTATAGAGGTACCAAAACCCGTAAATGTAATATATAAAGTAAAGAACAGTGGTAAAGTTTACCACAAGAATTTGGTAAAAGCTTATAATGAACGGGGGTAAATATGAAACAAAACACTCACATATATATTATATAATTCTTGTTAGCTAGTACGGATATATCCAGAAAACGAAGAGAGTTAAATAGGGGAGAAAGTTGGGCTTTGAAAACTATTTTTTTTTTACTAGATACTACCAAGGTGTTTCTGGTGATAGGACAATTAGTGAAAAGTTCGTACTCAATTAGCAAAACTGTCTGATTTCTCTTTCCGTATAGTTCTTGCTTCTAGGAATAGTGTGGTTACTGAACCTCGGAGAATCACGCTCAGAGCTATATATCGAAGACTTACCTTCTGATCACAGAAACTTGTATAGGAAGCGTCCATATAGTAAAGAGATATGACTACATTATTCACGTTATAAACAACTTAGACATTATAGGGGAGTCATTACATCAACAAATATCAAAGGACCAATTAAACGAAATGGAAGGAGTGATACATACTCTGCTGCCACGTAGGCAACCGAGAGGCTTAATAAACGCAGGGGGTGCATACCTAAACTTTCTTTTCGGAACGATGGACAAGGATGATAGGACAAACATCCTGGATCACTAAAGGGTATTAGAGGAAAATAAATATCAGTTAATAGAGGGTTTTAACCAGCAGAAAATAATTAATGATAAGTTCAAGAACTCACTCCTGGCACTTAAAATTATTATTCTAGCAGACAGGAGATAAATAGAAAGAAAAATTAACGAAGTAATTGAATTGGACAAACGTATGCTCAGAGATAACTTCGCCATCATTCAACTAAGGAGGAAAATATAAAGTTTGAAACAGACGATAACGTCGGCAAAGTTAGGAATTTTTTAACCAACACTCCCAACGAAAGAGGAAATACAGGAATTTAAAATAGACCTAGAGGCGCTTGCAGGTGTTAAAACAGGAATAGTAACCAGCCAGGGGGATAAGGATCCATGTGAATATCGAAGACATTACACACGGAATGACAAACCTAAATATACCATTTCACTAATTTGTGAAGGGTATAAAAAGTAATAACATTCATAGACAGCGCAATGAACTTACATTTTTCCCTCAATGTTTTATAACAACAAATGCTTCATATGTGGCACTATTTTGCAACTACAGCTAATTAACGTCTAGGTGGTTACTGAAATAATTACTGGCTAACAGAGCTGTAAACGAATGATTCTTTTTTTAATGATTCTGTGAATCATTCAAGGAACTTTTTAAAATGATTTGAATTAATTCATTTTACCGGAAATATGAATTGAATTAATATTTGATTGAATTCAAAATAAAAGTAAACATATTAGAATTCATTCCTTTCCCAAAAATATGAATTGAATTAAAAAATGAATGAATTCATTACGATATAACAACTTTTGAATTCATTCATTTTATCAAAATAATGAATTGAATTGAAATTTGAATGAATTCATTAAAGGTTTATAGAGTGAATTGCAATTCATTTTTTTCATTCATATGTTGTTTTAGAAAAACAAAGATCACAATTTGCATCTTTTTGCAGTGTATAAAAATTTGTTTAACAACAATTTTTTCGATGAAAACTTACATACAAATTTAAGCAAACATAATTTTTTACCTCAATATTGATTGAAAAAATAGTGGTAAAAATTTGTTTAAAAAATAAATTAAAAAATTAATCTTTATTAAGGAAATATTTGTATAACGTGAGTAGATAGAGACTGTATGTGCGAGAACAATTAAAATACTCAAATTTCGGCAATTAAATTTTAAAATTTTAAATTTTAATTGCCAAATTTGTGTTAATGGGTTTTTTTTGTAATTTGATACTTTCTTGTGTGTGTGTATTTTCCCACGGTTAAATAGGGATGTTCACATTGTTGTTGTTTAATTTTTTTTATTTTTTATAATGTTGGGGTAGGCGTGGGAATTTTTGTCTGTCCATATGAGACCTTGGGAGTTTGTGTCTGTCCGTATGAGACCGTGGGAATTTCTGTCCGTCCATATGTGAGGGTAGTTTGGTGGAGGGGTGCTGTAGTAACCAAAATGAGTTTGTATAAGTGAGCGTGAGACCGTGGGAATTTTTGTCTGTCCATATGACAGCTTGGGAGTTTGTGTCTGTCCATATGTGACCTTGGGAATGCATGTCCGTCGGTATGTGAGCGTGGGAATTTCTGTCTGTCCATATGTGAGCGTAGGAATTCTGTCTCTACATGGGTGCTATGGCCTAATAGAAAATAAGAAATTTTTAGTATCTGACACAACATATTTTAGGAAGTACAATATCTCAAAAGTGTTGTATAAATAGATGGCCCTAATGTTTGTGGTTCGTTTCTTCTTGCTGGAGTAAGATTTCTTCTTTTATTTTTTAGCTTGTTTTTAATTTGGGTGTGTGTTTACTTAAGATATTTTTAATTTTGGTGTATGTTTACTTAAGATATTTTGTCCAGCAATTCAGTTATTCCTTTTTTGTGTGCAATGCTTGAGTGTGGGGGAATAATTTGATTATTCTGATCTTGAAGACGTTGTGAAAAAAAATTACTATTGCATAAATATTGATTCTGATATTTTGTTTATTTTATACATGACGATCATCGATGGATTTTATTTGGGGATCTGGATGGTGGTGCGATTTCTGTATTTTGTAGAATATGAATATTTATGCTATGTTTAAGTGTGTGTGTTTTTGTGTTCTGAGTGGCGATTGGAATGTCTGCCTGTCAGACAGGTTGTGTGTGTAACGATTGGTGAGTCTGTATGACAGTCCGCTTTTTTGCTTCCCTGGATTTAGCGCAAGTGGGTCAGTATGAAATTAAATAAATTTGTAGATATTTATGTACGCATATACATACAAACAAATAATAAGCGTTTATTCGTTGTGCCCAAATATTCCCTTGACCATTTGAATGAATGAACCATTGTGTTTGTTTGTTTGTTTGTGTGTTCTCTGTAATAAATATGTATGTAGGTTTTTATTTGAAATAAAAGACATTTATTTTAATTTTTATAAGCATTTATTTAAAAGTTTGTTAACATTTTCAATTTTAAGTAAAATTGCATTCCTTAAGGCACAAACACCATAGTCGTGATAGCTACAATAGAGATATGTTGAATGCTTAGTTTCCATTTGTTTAAAATTAATGCAGCCAATGTCTTCAATGTTATAAACTCTTTGATGAATCATTTTTTCTAGCCATTTTTTCTTCTCTCCCCCCTTAACATATATTTGTGAATTTCTTATATTGGATTTTAAAAACTTGCAAACGCTTTGAAATGAGACTGATCCATCATTCCAGTTAATATGATGATAGTTTTTAGTTAACCAAACTGCTTCTATCTGCTTTTTGGTTGATAAGCACTCGAAATCAAAAGACGGTTTTATGATGAAATTGAGGCATTCGTTGTTGCTGAAAACTACAGCTAGTTCTTTTGCTATGAAGTCATTTGAATTATTTTTGAAACCTTGCAAGTCTACAAAAACAATATCACCATCCATGTTATTTAATTTATAAGACCTTCCGGACTTGACCTTTTATTGGTATGTATTCTATTACGCGGTCATGAATAAGAACGCAGTAAGCTGATGTCGTTGCTGGAATATTTGTTGCTGTTTCAAATTCAATTTTTATATCAATCGGACCGGTATTGACTGATTCGTTCTGATAGCTTACATCTACTACAATAATTGGAGCGTCGTCTTTAAACTCCTGGGCAGTTAATAATGGTTGAGGCTCATTCATATAGTAGCTTTGTTGAAATCTTACATACATATCATATAGAATTGCATACCGTTCATTTTTAAATTTTATGTTAAGATCATCATATGGGTAAGAGGTTGAATTTAAATGTACTTTTAAATTAGTGAGGTCACAGTGAACAAACTTGTTATCTCGTTGCAATGCGACCAATACAAAACGTGGTCGCTCTTTACTTGCAGCTAATTTAACATTCCAAATATGACTTGTTCCTGTATTCAATTGTGGATTCATATGACAATCCCAGCTACGAAATGCCATCGGTATAGAAGCACCATTGTTAATAATTTTAATCATATTCAACTTGCTCTGATCAGATAATTGTACGTGTGGAATTCTCCAGGAGATGAGTGAAATTGTAAGTTTCGGTTTTTGCAGTAGAAACGCTCGAGTGTACAAGAGCTTCATCATTTTTATTGCGCAAGAGTATCAATGCTTTCCATTAAGTATAACTTTGTTGTAGTCTTCAGCAAATCCCAAAAGCATTTTTAGTGGTACATAAAAATTAATATATCCATTCTTAAGATTCAAATCATCAGTTTTATGCCATCCACTTTGCATTACATGATGTTATTGTCCTTGGAATCTCATCTATTTTATAGCCTGCAGGTACATTAATCGGAAACTCATGAAGTGTGTGTGATTTTGAATTGTTTATATACATATGTGTTAATAGCGATACTACTTTCAATTCGCAAGAGATTTACTTTAAAATATTAACTGGAAGATCTGAGTAATGATCATCGGTCGGTGTTAGGATTTTACTATTGAATCCTAAAAGATTCCCAATTGTATTTTCTTTATTAAAATATATCGGGTCTTTAGAACTATTTATTTTAACTTGCATCGTATTGTTGTTAGCTTCTATAAAAATATGCTCTCCAGGACTAAGTCGTTTGTATTGCTCTTCTATGTAGTCAACTATATCTTTCAATTCATAAGATCCAATTGGTATTTCAATTACATATTCGCCTATATGACACATATTGTTATAGGAGTCTACATATGGAATACTGTTGTATGAATGAAAATCAGTTAGCTCACACTCATATGAGTCGTTTAAGTCAATGGGAGGAATATAATTAGCATATAGCGCTGATGCGTTAGAGCTCAGAATAAGTGTTATTGACATTATAACAGCCTGTTCACAAATATATAAAGTTTAGTACACAGCATGGTTTATAAGAATAATTTGCATATATATTTCATAATCTTATTTTAAAATTAACATTAGTTATTAAAAATATTGATGTTATTGTCGTTGTTATCATTGCGGATGGCGATTTATTTCGTTTTCCAACTATAGTATTTCATCTTTGCTTATCCAGGAATTGTGTTGATTAGAAAATCCCAACCATTTAACTAATGCTTTGTCCCCTTTCAGTCGAATCACCTTTTCAACTAGATATGTATGTATTTGGAAATCTAGTTCTTGACAGTTCTTCCGTATAGAAGGCACCTTTAATAGGATTTCCAAGATAATCTTCTAATATGTACGTTGTAGGATATGTATTTTGAACTCTTTTGATTCTGAAAATTTCTGTTGTCCAATTCGGAGTATAGCCTTTCTCAAAAATATTTTTATATTTGCTAATACGTACATGGTCCCCTGCATTAAATTTTGACATTTTGTACATCTTTAAATGACTGTATACTGTATTTAGAAGCTGTTTTTCATTTTTTGAGTTGACTTTAATAGGTGGCATTTTTATTGTGCGATGAACTTTTCTATCATTAAGTAAATCTTTGTATATATCAAGCCAGTTGTAGGAACCATTAAAACTAAACTCTTTCCACATCATTCCTTTTAATGTTCTATTGAATCGTTCTACTATTGATGCTATAGGTTGAGTAGTGATTGACGTTGTATTTATCCATCAATTGATTAGAGTGTTTGTTGAAGAATTCTCTACCATCATCTGTTTGTAAGTTTTTTGGCACACGTCCCAATTGAAAAATAGTCTCCATTGCCTGCGTTGTGTCAACAGCTGTTTTTCTTCTCAGAGGTACTGCCTAAGCATATTTGTAGAATGTATCAATTACAGTTAGCAAAAATCTATAATTTTTATGGTATGTAGAATAGTTCCCCATTTCAACTAAATCCACTTGCCAAAGACCGTCTATTCCTTTCATAACAACTCTACGACGTCCAAACATTTTTCGAGCTTGCTTATGGAGCTCGTTCACTAAATTTCTTTTTGTATCCATGTCTAAGCTTTAAGAAGTCTTTTGGGTGTGTTGCGATCTATCTGATGTGCTTTCAGCAATTGACACAAGCATGTAATTTTCAAATCTATAAATTTTCTCATTTAATCTTTCAATTTCTTCTTCGAAGGATGCTCTGATCTTGGAAATGCTTTGTTGCATTTTTTTATTCTATTCGAACTGTAATATTATTTCATGTTGTTGCATTTCGATTTGATTTTTTAGAGTATTGTGTATTTTGTTGTTATCTTCTTTAAATTCTTTTATAATTTTGTGTTCTACTTCTTCCATTTGAGTTTGCAAAAACAATTTATTGATAGCATCGTTTTCCTCCAAAGCTTTTGCAACATTTTTGATTCTTTTGTTTTGGACATCAATGTTGTTGTTCGCATCCAAAAATAACCCCAACAATTTAGGTGCATTTTTCAATGAAATTATACTGCTAGTGTCGTTTAGATAATGTCCGAATTTATCAACAGACATAATTTATATTTAAAATGTGTATCCGTTTATATAGTTTATACTATTATATTAGCTTCACGTAGTTCTTCAATAATTGAAACAATCTCGTTGTTGTGATTAGTATGACCTGCAGACTGTGATGCAAGCAGTAGTCTAAGTCGATCTACAAACTCATTTGGATCATCCCAGTATATATAGTTTGATTTATGAGGATTTACCTGCATCAATCCCTTACCTAAATAAGTAGCCTTTGTTAATTCCGATGAGCTCTTATGATTTTTCTCTTTAAAAAGTTTTCCAATAATATGTTTGTACTTGTACCCTCTAGTCCCCTTGATTTGACCATCGGACTTATAATCTCTTCTGTGTGCATTGGTAGTAAGTAATATTTTTTTTATAGATTTCAAGCTCGAATTTATCATAGTTTTTTGGTGTTTTATGAAACATCAAAGAAAACAGTGCTGGGGTGAGAGCCCATATTTGACCACCAACTTGTATTTTATCTTGATTTAACTCGATGTTGCTACTACCAAATTTCCATTCGTTATTATAATCTCTATGTGGACCATAGTTAGTATCTAGTTCATTTCTCGATTGCAATAGTGATAACTCAGGATAACTCTCGTCATGATTAGAATGTTGTGAATAAATGTCATCTTCATCAAAATCGCTGTTACTTTTACTATTAGACTGTTTAAACATTGATTCTCCAATTAGTTTCTTAGGGGTACTTGTTTCCAACTTCATTGTTGAGTTCTGAGGATGAAAACTGGCACTGTCCTCATATTCAGTTTTCTTATCATTCTTTTCTTTTTTATTCGGTATATCAATATTTACAGCTATTTATAATTTCTTTTAAAGGTTCTGTTATGGGCTTGAATGTATCACTTAATTGCTGATGTGTATTTATTGCACCAGTTTTTTTACTACGAAGCTTTTTCTTTAATATATTTTTGTTGTCACCAAGTCTTTTAGAATTTGTTCATTCATTTTAGCTTTTCAGCTATCAGATCAGCTTATCAAGTATCAGATCAGGTATCAGATCAGTTTATCAGGTATCAGATCAGCTTATCAGGTGTCAGATCAGGTTATCAGATCAGGTATCAGATCAGTTTATCAGGTATCAGATCAGCTTATCAGGTGTCAGATCAGGTTATCAGATCAGGTATTAGATGAGTTTATCAGGTTATCAGATTAGGTATCAGATCAGCTTGTTAGGTATCTGATCAGATTATTATGTATCAGATCAAGTTTTTGCTTAGATGACTAGTTATAACAATCACATGTATAACGTTTAAAGCCAGATTATGTACTAAGCGATACCCTTGATGAACAGTAATTTATATTACGATGAAGTAATCAAATGATTTTCTATAGCGACCATTATTTAGTTCATTATCTTTACTTATCATCAAAAATCCATATTTATCCTTCCAACATTCTTGACATATATACTGAAACTTTTCAAATTTCATGTCGCTGGCAACATGATCATCGTATACATGTCTCATATTTTTCGCATCTTGTTTAAACATTATAATTAAATTGGCATTATCTCTTATTAAATGTTTTGGAATTCTTGTGTAGGTTTGACACAAGTAAAATGAATAAACATTCTTATGACGCCCCATACAAAAATATGTACGTATATTGTTTTGGTTTTCACATGCAACATCATCGAAAATCATAAGTGAATTGCTTTAGCTTTGCTAGGAGGAACAACGGACTCATTGTCTGCGAATGTGTAGTATCCCATTCCTTTAATTGGCGAAATTAAATTCTTTAGGTATTCATATTTAGGTTGATACAGAGATTTTGAGTACAAATAGATATTTTCAAACTTGAGACCATTAGGACTTTCTAGCAAACTGATCATTACATTAGTTTTTCCACAATTGGAGGGACCAACTATTAATGCTCGAATAGAATTTGGTAGCAAGGAACTATGTCTTATTTTTGTACTGTCATTTGAAAATACATCCACATTACGAACTAAAATATTTTTGTGTTGTTTTACTGAGCGCATTTCAATAACTACTTGTAAAATTCACAAAACAATATTTTTTATTCTAGAATAAAATAATATGGTTACGTTTTATAAAAAAACATTCAGTCATAAGAAAACTATCGTTGGAGAAGTTTTACTAAATAAAACAATAAATTCTCTACCTTTTGAATTACATCTTCCTGGATATCAGTACTGTGGACCTGGCACAAGATTACAAAAGCGTTTAGATAGAGGAAATAAAGGAATTAATTTATTGGATGCTGCTTGCAAAAATCACGATATAGCTTACTCCAAAAACAAAGAATTAAACAGTAGACACCAAGCTGATAAAATTCTTGAAAATAAAGCTTGGGAAAGAGTTCTTTCAAACAATAGCAGCCTTGCAGAAAAAACATTTGCATATATGGTGACCAATGCAATGAAAGCAAAAACTAAATTTGGTATGGGTATGGAGAAGAAGAGCAGAAATAGGCAAAGACTATCGTTACGAACTCATTTAAATTATAAAAAGCTGTTCAATAGTTCAATTAGAGCAGCAACAGAAACATTACGGGAAGAAAAACCACAAGACATTAACTCGGCCATTAAAATCGCCCGTAAAGTTATCAACAGATCACTTAAGGGGAAAAAGGCACGCGTTGTAATACTGTAAAAGTATAATGTGTAGGGAGAAAATATGAATTTAATATCCCAATTATGCCGGCGTCTGAAAACGCCACTGGCAAGGTAAAATCTTCAAGCAGTTTTATATGCCTATAATAAAAAGCAGATCATTATGCTTTGCTTTACCAAATGTGTCTTTTTTTTATTTTCAAATACTTTCCTTATATACTACTTATGAGAAGCCTTAACTTCTCTAGTATTGAGTGACATTACTTGTCACTCAATTGAGTTTCTATTATAAAGATCTACTTGCTACTTAAAATTAGAATATTGTATCAGGCAGCCAGTTTATTATTGTTTTTGCTTTTATTTTATGTTTTGAGTTAAAAATGAAATAAGCTGTAAAGTTGCAAGCTCAGCAAAATAACTACTGTACGTTGAACTTATTAATGTGTAAGCGGGCAGTGACCATATTAATATCAAATTGCTTCTAGCAAATTTTAATTGTTAAAACGTGAAGCAATTGAATTCGTCACTGACCTATCACAACAAAATTAAACATTAAAAGATATGGATATACTACACCCTCGGCCTTTAAGAAAAGTTTCACAATTTTGTGGTTGGTGCAAAATTTTGAAATTTTTTTTTTTTTTTGTGTACATTTTTGTTTTTGTTTGTTTTTATAAATCATTTTGTGAAACTGTCTTTGTATTAAATTTGTTACATATTTGGGATTTTTCTTTTAAAATTACAGTTATTATTAATTAACATTTGTTATTAATCTAATTCCTTAATGCTCTATATGGTTTTAGTTGGTTATTGGGTACTTCTTTATTTATTCCATTGTAATCTATTATAGTATTTACACCTTTACGCCTAATTATCTTATATGGTCCCTTATATGGACTCTGATTCTTTCTTCTATTTTCCATTCTTATTAAGACTAAATCTCCTACTTTTAGGTCTAACTTATTTGTATAGTTATTTTTTAGAACTCTGTTCTCTTTTGCCTTTACTAGTAATTCCTTGGCCCTATTAAGTGAGTACTGCAGTTTACTCTTGAGCTCATTGGCGTAGTCATCATAATTATAGATTCGAGTTTCCTTCATGTCATGAATCTCAGATGGCAGGCATGGTAATCTTCCATATACAAGTTCGAATGGCGTGTAGCCTGTGTCTATATGTGGTGCTGTATTATAAGCAAATGTAAAATATGGGATCCATTTATCCCATTCATAGTCGTTTGCGGTTGTTAGCAGGAATTCATTAAGGACTCTATGATTTCTCTCAATTGATCCAAGTGTCTCGTGGTGGTATGGGGTTGAAAATACCTGCTTTATTCCCAACAATGAACATATGTTTCCCATTAGTTCATTCACGAATTCCGTTCCATTGTCCGACTTAAGTACCTTAAATTTACCATATTTTAGAATAAGCTGTTCTACTAGTGTCTTTGCAGTCGTATGTGCGTCTTTTGTCGGCATGGGGTGTGCAACTACGAACTTTGTTAGTTCACATTGCATTGTCAAGATATATCGGTATTCACTTGAAATACGAAGTGGTCCTACGGTATCAATTGAAATTATCTCAAAGCTGTTTCCTGGGGTGTTCGTCATTGTCAGAGGTTCCTTTATATGTTTTGTTTGTTTATTTCTACTACAAATGTCACAGTGTGCTACAAATTGCTTTACCATTTTATTCATGTTTTAATTTAATTATGGTCTTTCTTATGCCTAAGTGGCCTGCATATTTTGCATTATGAAATTCGTCAATCAGTTTATATTTTACAATGTCATTAGTAATTCTTCTTGGGGCATTATAAATAATTATTTTCAATTGAGGACTTTTGTTGTTTATTTTTATATTTTTATACGTTTCTTTAAAAATTTCCTTTGTATATATCTCAAATATTCTATCATTATTTGCAATTGCTAACTCATTTATATTCTATTTTTTCATTTTAGATATCAGTTTCTTCAGTATCGAATCTAGTTTCGCTGAATTATCACTGAATTCTGCATGCATGCTATTATTGTTCTCATTCATATTACCACCTTTGGTACGAGATTTCCTCAATGTCGAAACTGGTTTCGATGAGTTATCGTCTCGTCCTATGTGCACAATATTACTCTCAATAAAAATATCATTATCTTCTACATTATCAAGTTTGTTAAATTCTAATTTCTTCATATTCTTGACGTCATTAATGGATGTGCAGTCCCATATTTGAAGTTTATCAGACTTCTGAGAAATGCTATTTTCATCCTTTCGAGCTCTATCTTTACCGTTATTCCGTTCATGTACATGTGTATTGTCTATCTCAATTATATCACTCTTATTTGCCTCAGTGTTTTTCTCTTTCATTGCCCTTGTTGTTATCAATATTTTCTTAACTTTTTCACAATTTTCCAGCGGTATCATCTGCTTTAGCACATCTGTATTTATCTCTATTCTAGATAATGCGTCTGCATTGGTGTTAATTTTCCCTTTTTTGTATATTATTTTAAAGTCATAATCGCTTAAATCTAGTCTAATTCTTGTCATCTTAGAGGATGGATTTCTATGTGAAAACAACGATATTAATGGTCTATGGTCTGTTACTACTATAAATTTTCGTCCGTACAGATATGGTCTAAAGAAATTTATTTCATTTCTATTAAAGTTTATTTCTATTAAAGTTTGTGTTATTATACTTTTGTCTCCTTCGAATATGCATTATATTACTATTATTGTTATTATTATTATTGATCTTCTGTTCATTTTCTACCTCCAATGCAAGTTCTACTGCTTCCTGCATTGATTTTGGTCGTGCGGCAAATAATGTCGTTTTTAAATTCTCACTTATTCCTTTCTTGAATGATTCAAGAGCCAACCTACTATTAAGCTTTATTATAACATTCTTTTCTGCCTCTGTGGCTTCATTTCCCAAATCTTCTATTCCTAATTTATTTAGGCTATCTATAATGTTTGTTAATTTTTCTTTATATGAATCAACCGATAGTTTACCCTGATAGGTAATACTCAATTGTGATTGCAATTCAGGAATTGTTTTTGTACATCTATATCTCTGTTCCAACAGTCCTTTTAATGAACTAAAATTTTCTGGCTTAACGTAGCTCCCTATTGCTGTCCTTACTTTGGAAGTCAATTTAGCGTGGTAGATATACTGTAGGAAATCTTTTTGAGCTGTATCAGTGAGAGTCCTATTAATAAGTTCCGCTGTTACAAGGAAACATTCCAGTTCCTCATAGTTACCACTAAACAATGGGAGTGCCTTGGAGGCCGTGTCTAAGTTAAATGATGACATTTTGTTATCCCTGTTATATTCTTCCTGATTACTTTCTAATGTTACTTTGATACTTTTGTTCAAATAATCTTTAACAATTTTGTAAAGGTTATTAAATTCTAACTTTAATGCTATCAGGTCTTCGCTATCTTTATTTTCTGGATCTATTGATTGAAATTCGTTTCTTAATTTTTCAATATATTCTAGTTTATTTACAATTGTTGTTACTGGACTTTTCTTTAAGTTTTTCCAAAAGTCCTTTAATTTTTGTAACCCATCCTCCATTTATGGTTGTTCTTTCTTAAACTGCAGTTATTGCATTATTCGTATCTCTATGTTTGTGTATATAATTTTTTAAATACCTATTAATCTTATAGGCTACATATAAAATTAATCCTACAATTATTAGAGTTATTACAGAATCGGGAATTAACGGCTTATCTATCTCCACCGAGTTGTTTATGTTTTGTTGTTGGTTATTATTTTTCCCTATGGGATTTCCCCAAATAGGTCCTACCATTGTGTGTGTGTTTATATAAAATTTTTTTTTTTTTTTTTTTTGCTTATATATTTTCAAAATAATATTTCAAAATTTTCATTGGTATAAATTTTGTCTTATTTTCTCCTTCTTTCTGCCATCTCCTCTTCCAATTTATTTATTTGCGTCCAAACTTGGGTAGCCTGCTCCCATGATGGTGGAGGGTCGGCATTAACTGTTGCCCTCAAAGCTGCTAGCTTTCTTCTTAATTTGACAAGTTTGCCTCCTCTCTTGTGAAATTTGAAGCTGATCTTAGGGATGTGTGTTAAATTTGTGTCCAGCTTTTTGGCTTGCCTCTTTTTATATTCCTCTATGGACAATGGCTTTGGTCCTACTTCGGGTGCTGGTGGATTATTATGTAATCCTGGTAATAATTCTACAGATTTGTTTGGCAGGATCGCCATGTAAAAGTATAATGTGTAGGGAGAAAATATGAATTTAATATCCCAATTATGCCGGCGTCTGAAAACGCCACTGGCAAGGTAAAATCTTCAGGCAGTTTTATATGCCTATAATAAAAAGCAGATCATTATGCTTTGCTTTACCAAATGTGTCTTTTTTTTATTTTCAAATACTTTCCTTATATACTACTTATGAGAAGCCTTAACTTCTCTAGTATTGAGTGACATTACTTGTCACTCAATTGAGTTTCTATTATAAAGATCTACTTGCTACTTAAAATTAGAATATTGTATCAGGCAGCCAGTTTATTATTGTTTTTGCTTTTATTTTATGTTTTGAGTTAAAAATGAAATAAGCTGTAAAGTTGCAAGCTCAGCAAAATAACTACTGTACGTTGAACTTATTAATGTGTAAGCGGGCAGTGACCATAATAATATCAAATTGCTTCTAGCAAATTTTAATTGTTAAAACGTGAAGCAATTGAATTCGTCACTGACCTATCACAACAAAATTAAACATTAAAAGATATGGATATACTACAATACCACGCATAATCAATGTTCCAAAAATTGATGGATTTTTACCGCTAATTCCAATTCTAACTGCTCTAGGTGCACTTGGTAGTCTAACAACTGGAGGTGCCGCTATAGCTAAGGCTGTAAATGCAACAAAGGACGCAAAAAAACAACTTGTGGAAGCCACCAGACACAATAAGGTAATGGAGTCTATTGCTGTGGGAGAAGGACTGTACCTTAAACCATATAAAAAGGGTTATGGACTTGTTTGTAAAGATCATTCAAAAAACTATTAGAAATGCTACCCAACAGACCATTATCAGAATTTGATCTAAGAAAATTTTCAAGAAATATTCCACACTTTAGAGGAGTTTATATGTTGGATTCTATACCAAAACGGCCAAGGACAGTAGAATGTGGAATAATTAATTTAGATTTATCAGCAGGACCAGGTACTCATTGGGTAGCATACTATAGAAACAAGGATGAAAAACAATATTTCGACAGCTTTGGAAATTTACAACCTCCTTTAGAATTAATCAAATATCTGGGTAGAAATATTGAATACAACTACAATCAATATCAAAACTTTAATACATTTAATTGTAGTCATTTATGTTTAAAATTTCTTTATGAAGCATATATTTGTATATTTAAAAAAATTCTTTCGTTGTTTTATTGTATTAGTTACAAAATATACATAACATTTTTTTTATTTTTACTGCCAAACAGGGTACTGGGAGTTTGGTATCAAAAACTCGTGCATCTCGCTATCTAAGATCAGGTTTCGCTCTCCTTTTCTTTGTAGTCGATATTTATCATTCGAAAGATCTTCTAATTCTACATTGGTTAATGCATTATATCGGTTCGGGAGAAACATTATATGGTTTTCCAGCTCAAGTTGAACTGTTTCTCCGTACTTTGTTGTTACCCGCTTTGCACGTAGGATGTTGTATTTGATTGAATCATCTAGATCCTTTATATGTATTAAGGTTTTTGTATTGCACGAATTATATTTTTTCACCAGATCCATTGCGGTAGAAATTTTTCACAACTTATAGCTTTGAACTTTTATTGCAAACTAATCTCGATTTTAGCTTTCTAGACTGTAAGAAGCCTAACAGAAAATCGTTATACAATGATTTTTTTGTTTTATTTTGACAAAAGACAAAGTGAGGAGAAATGTAATCTATATAAGTATTTAAAACTAAGTAGTTGAAAAAAGATAGAGAGATGATACAAATATGTATACATATTTTTGATTTCAAATTATTTTTCGGATTAAAAACGATCAGGCTTCGTTTTTTAAATTTCATAACATGCACCTTCGTACTGGTTCGTTGAAATGAACAATTATAGTTGCAAAGTAACAGTAAAACGGAACGCAAGTAAAATAAGAGAGTCAAATAAGAGAAAAGATTGTGCAATTCCTAATCAACTTTGAAGGATGTCAACTACATGAACACCGGGATATGATGAAATATTTCCTAGACATGTTGGATCAAAACGAAGAAATGGGTATAATGGAAGATGAAGACAAGGACGATGGCCATTTCAAATCCTGTCCTTGGAGCCATCCGGATTGTGTGGAGGGACCAGACACCTGCCAATGTTCGGTATATTATTTAAGAAAAATGGCAATTAGCCATTTAATTAATTCATATTATGCATTATTTCATTAAAACTAAATAATCAGAATAAAACAAAATCTTTAATGTTTTTTAATATATAATATATTTGTAGAATTCTGGTTTTTTCTCACTCTCTCTTAGCAATAAAACAATATTTAACTTAAAAATTAAACATGTTTTCTTTTATTACTAGATTTAACTACTTACACATAGAAATTATTACCTAAAAAATTAGTTGCAGTTATTCCATTGCTTCTTCCTTTTCTAATCTTGAAATTTCCCACAATAGCATATCAAGTTCGTAATCGGGATTGGTTTCTTCGATTCGAAAATGAATCCATGCATACGTACTTTTATCATCACTTCTTATTTTTCTTTTATCATCTGCATAATTTAATACTACTTTATTTATTTGATTTGAGTAAATTTGATGAATTTTTGATTTAAATGTTAGCATATCATCATACACAGTCGACTTATTGTATAAGCAATTTCTATATGAATCTATACTATAATTATTAAGAATGCAGTTCTTTACTCCTTTCGATTTTTTAATATCACTTTGATATTGCACACTAAAAGAGTACATTTTTGATCGCAATCCTACAAATTCCTTCATTACCTTTCCACAATTCTCATCCTTCATCATACCCAACACCTTTTTGTTTACCAGAGGAAATCCATATACATTGTCTTTTGGGTAATCTGAAGTATCAAACTTATGGTCGACGTCAGTTTTTATGTCAGCATAGAAATCTTCAGTTTGTACTGTGTAAATGAAAGAGTCTGTGTCCATATAGTTTAATGATAGGTTTGTCTTGAATTTGGGTTGCATGTACCCATAATGGAAATCATACATTTTCCATTTGGAAAGCTCTAATACACAAAATCCTAAATATATGGGTTTATTGTAATAGGTTTTCACTCTTTTCATTTCAATCGCTACCATATCCTCAGAAAATATTGACAAACTATGAAAATTAGGTTTAGATATCCAATCTTGAGCTCCTAAATGATTACAGTTTGTCCTATTCCAGTTAGTAACTATTCGTACATCTTTTCTCTTTTCCACATTCTCCATAGTTTTACCATATACTGCATTATTTAACAATTTAAAGACATTTTTTTCGAAAACATTTTTTGCAGTAGCCCTATGTTTGGTAATCAAGTCTATATAACTTTTCAAGCAGGTTGATTGCTTATAGGTGAGAATTCGATGTACTTTCTTTAGAACTAGACCATACTGCAAACATTGTTTAAGAACTCTATAATGTATGACATATGTTTGTTTTGTAGAAAAATCTGCTAGTAATTTAATGTGCTTTGTTTGCAAAATTTTTTTATTTTCTGGACAGAAAGGAAGGTCATTGTGAGAGTCATGCAAATGAGAAGGATAGTCTAAAGTAACTTCATAGACATATCCATCGCTTGAACTATCCTCTATGGTTGTCGGATCTAGATTTAGCTCTTCAGTTGACATCCATTTGAATCCACCATAAGGTAGATACTCAGATATTGCCCAACCGTAAAGTTTATTTGCGTCTAAGTACACAATAAATTCTGAGGGCTTCTCTCTATCAAAATCAGCTAAATATTTATTGTTAGCTTTTGAATAACGATTACTACATTGTACAAGCCCATCACGTATTCCTTTCTTGAAGAAATTGTACATATCTATATCCGTCAAAAGCTCTAATTCTATATTTGTATGCTTCAACATAGCATCCCACGATAGTCCTGGTGCAGTGTAATACTGACATGGATCTAAGTGGTAGATGTTCTTGCAAACCTTTCTAAAACTTCCAAATATATCTGCAAGTAAGAGCACATCCGTTTTTAAATATACTTCCATGTAATCTTGCAAGGTTTTGCAGCTGAAAGCATTCCAAACTTCTTTTGCATGATCATAGTCTTCAATCGAGCACGCCTTATTATTGAGCTGGTTGAAGAAATTTTCCCTTACTGGAAGTTCACCAACATTCAATTTTTCAAAAGAATTTAGAAAATCATAGCGAAAAACGCCTTTTCTTCTCACAAGATCAAACTCTGTTTTGGTTTTTAATTGTTTTTTAATAATGTTAAAGTCTTGCTCTGAAAGATTATTGGCTAAAGATTCTAAACTATCTGACATAAAACGAATTGTATCTAAAAATCTAATTTCAAGGTTGTAGTTGTCGGTCATTTTTGAAAATGAAGACAGTGATATATATAATTCTTTGTTGAGCGGAAGGACTTTTATATTGTCAGATTTTTTACCCAACTCTTTAACAAAAAGGTGCGAGTCATAGGAAGAATAATTGTGGAAATAAACTGGTATAAATTTAGGAACTTGAAATTTTAAATTGCAAATCTTATGAGCTGCGCCTCTAAATTTACCACTTATGTGACAGTGATCTCGCACTCTATCATTGCCTAGATGTTTGTGACAAATATGACAATTTATTGCATTTTGTAAATTAAAAATTTCGAAAGGAGATAAAGCATCCATTTTCCTCTTGTTTGCTAGATATTCATTATAAATATCTTCACAATCTTCAATCAAATTTTCTACAAACTTTTCTGCTGCATCCCTACCCGTATATAATTTAAATTTATCTAAACTATCATTATGCTTACATTTAATATAATAACTATAAGCACATGGTATGTGCTTCTTAATATAATTACTTTTATCACTTACTCTAATACTAACCTCCTGCAGTATGCATTCAAAGTCTGCATACACAACAAATAGTAAATCCATTTGTCGTTGCTGGTCTTTAAACTGCAACACCGCTTTTTCCTCAGACGGTAGCTCCGCAACAATTTTCCCACATTCTTCTTTATGTTGTTCTAACGTCCTCTCATTGTGGGTATATTGGAGGCAGCTGTTACAAAACAGAAGTTTTCTGCAGTGCTTGGTAGTCTGGGATTTTAAAAGTCTGTGGAAAGAAAAAAGTTATAAGAATACATATTAATATATTTACGTAAATAAATGAATATTTCTTTACTTACTTTGATATATTTGTTATAAGAATATAATGCTGATATCCTCCAGCATTTTCTAATAATAACAAATTTATATGTTGAGATTTTTCATTCTTGGTGTTATAGAATGGTCCAACAATTTCATTCCTTTCATCGTTGTATCCAAACACATTGACGCTGATATTAGGATTACTTTCTTCAAATATCCTAATAGTCTTTAATGCCAACGGAAACTTTAAATTTTTAAAATCAAGCTCATTTCCGTTTTGCATGTATATGATGTCAGCGCTGATGTCTGCAATGTTGTATGAGCTGCAACGTTGTGGTGTTTTAATAACAGAGGTATCCAGCGCAGATATTATAGCCCATTTAAAGCAGTAAATGTCCTTGTTTTCAACTTTTATGCAGGCAGCTCTACTTTTTAATTTCTCCAGCGTACTTATCCAGTTCGATCCTCTCACCAAAGATGACTTATTTATGATGATTTCGAGGCGAACAATTCTAATTAAAGTCTATCCTGAATCCCGTTCTTGGAATTCAGACATTTTGTTGTGGATTTCTTGAAATTGCTTTGCCATAATTTCCTCAACATTAACTCCAATGCACAGAAGATCCATCTTTGCCCGGTGAAAAATAGTACACAATTCCATTTCATCGCTTACAATTTTAATATACTCTCCAATCAGAGTAATATTAAATTTAATTATGTTGTGCACGGCAAGACTATTTTCAAGTCTTTCTTTGATTATAGTTTTATTATCCACAATAACATCTTCAAATAGAATACAATCTTTATTTATTAGAACTCCAAATGTTGTAATATTATTTTTAAAAGCACTATTTATTATATAATATTTGCGTTCATTTGGAGCTTGAGAGAGTAGATCATCCGCAGAATTTGAGATATCCATATCTACTTCATCATTTTGAGTATTTGCTTGATCATGTGGAATAACTTGACTTATATCCATGTCTTGAGGAGAATTCTTTACGGGCAAATAGCTTGGGTAATTATTATTGGGTCTATTATTTTGCTGCAACTGTATAGGTACACTATATTCAATGGGATATGGAATTTCCATAGGTGCTCTGGATTGGTTGGTTGACACTGGATACGGATACAAAGGATACGCTGGAACCTGCACTGGATACTGATACTGCACTGGATACTGATTCTGCACTGGATACTGATACTGCACGGGATACTGATGTAGCAAATTGTTGTAGACCATATAGGGTTGTATGGAATGATATACATCTTGGGGTTGTACGGACTGCTGCACATCTTGGGGTTGAACATGACTTTTGCAATGTTTTAAATGGCACTTTTGGTATCTGAATTGCTTATTACAGATATTACAACGGAAAACTGAAGAACTCATTTTTTTTTTTTTAATTTTTTTTAATATTTATTTATTGAAAAAACCTTAATATATATGTTGAAACAACTTATAAATGCACTTATATACTATTTTTAGTTTGTAATATAAAAAAAGTTCTATTTTTTAAAACACAAGGAGTTTTGAAATATTCACGACTTATTGGTTTTATATACAAAAATGTACTGACTTCAATCTTAAAAAATTTGATTTACATTAATTCGTGAAAATGTTTAGTATGGTCTAGTACGCTACATTTCAAAAAGTAGTTTTCAGTATTTGCGTAGTTAGTAACTTGTAGCTACAAAAATCGTTGGTTGCAAAATTTTAAAAAAGTAGTTTTAGAAGTACAGCGGGTATATGAGATACAGCTTACCCCCCGTCTAGATTGGCAATAAATATGTTGGCAATATGGCAATAACGCCTGCAGAACAGCGGAAAAATATTGCTTATTGTTTTTTTTTATGTTAAGGGTATGGGAAATCGTATTTATGTTAACTCACAATTTAAAAGACGCCAAGCAGAAAAGTTCAAAGTAATATTTCTCATTTTTTTTTTATATTATTTTATGCACATATTTTAACAAATTTGGATGTTACCCTGATAAAATAAAGTATTCAAGTGAAAATAGAAGTGATTGAACGAAAAAAAAACATTTTATGTGCTTGTTACACATATGCATGTGCTTATACAAATATATAATTTTTTACAAAATTTACATTGTTTGTTGTTTAAAAATGGATATCAGCAAAAACGTCCGAAGATTAGCTATTTTAAAAAATATTAAAGAAATAATTGATCTTATGGTCGAAGATGAAAGAAGAGAACGCAGATATTGGGTAAATCCTTTCATACAAAAACGAGAAATGCACTCCTTAGAGGCCCATCTTTTGAAAGACGTACTTTGGAGTGAAAACACTGATTACATTAACTTTTGCAGAATGGATATAACGCAGTTTGAACAGATTTTATCAATGGTAAGCTCATTGTCATATCAAATTTTAAAAATGATATACGTACTTTATAATATCTATCAATTTACAATTCAGGTGGATATTAAAATAAGAAAACGGGACACCCAACTGCGATTTGCAATTACATCAAGAACTAGATTAGCAATAACATTGCGTTTTATAGCTTCTGGAGATACATATAGCTCTCTTGAATTCCTTTCGCGAGTGTCACATAAAACAATCAGTGATTTCGTTCCTGAGGTTTTAACAGCAATTATGGAAACTCTACAAAATGACCATCTAAAAGTATAAACATTATTTTTAGATTTTAATCAATAAATAAATAACGTGAATTGCATATTTATTTTACAGTGTCCAACCACAGAAAGTGAATGGCAAGTCGTTTCCAAACAATTTGAATATTTGTGGCACTTTCCCCATACAGTAGGTGCGATTGACGGAAAGCATATACGTATTAAGAAACCTGATAATTCTAACTCAGATTTCTACAATTATAAAGGTTACTGCAGCACTGTGCTGCTAGCCGTGGTAGATGCGAGTAGTAAATTTTTGTACATTGACGTTGGCGCCAATGGTCGGTGTTCTGATACCGTAGTTTTCAAGGAAAGTTCCCTTTTTCATGCTCTGAGATCTGGAAAGCTTAACCTTCCAAGAGATAAACCTTTACCGGGGCAGATAACACAAACACCATTTTTCTTTGTGGGCGATGATATATTTGGGCTTGATCGTCATTTGTTGAAAGCATTTAATAAAAATCAAAATTTAACAACGCCACAGGAAATATTTAATTACAGGCTCAGTCGTGCTAGAATGCCAGTTGAAATGGCATTTGGAAAATTAGCTAACAGATTTAGAATTTTTTTACGACCAATAGAAGTGAAGTTGGAAACTACCGACTTAATCGTAAAAACCTGTTGTGTGCTTCACAATTACCTGACTAAACCGTTGACCGATCCTGTAATTGCCGAAGAGGAATATGTTTTGCCTGAGTTAGCAGAAACAATGAGACCCCTTTCCACTCAAGAACAAAATACAGTAAGGTTTGCGACTGAATTTAGAGAAAATGTAAAAAACTACTGCATTACTGCTGGGGACGTTGCGTTCCAATGGAAAAAAATTACAAAACAAACTGCTAAACCTGTAACTGTTTCATTAAATTAAAGATATATGCCAAAAATTATTAACAATATTGGTAAAGATTCTGTAAAACAGTCTCAAAAATGTTTATCTAAGTCTTAAATATGTATGTCTATTGGACTTAATTTTCAGTTTCTTATGACCAGGCTGACTACTCCTTGGGAAAAACGTGAAACACAAAATACCCAACAAATATTCCTTAAACTTTCACTAATATTAAAAAAAAATTCTATATTTTACCAATTGTTTTTTTATTTAAATTAAATGTAATTAATTTGTACTTTCAGTTAAATAATTAAATTATATCTTAAAAAATAATTAATTCATATCTCAAATAATTAATAATCTATTTTATTTGCTTTTTTAATTAATAAAATTAACTTTTTATTTAAGCTTAAGGTCTCTCTTCAATATTCATATGCACTTACATAGTTTTACATTTATTATTGTAACTTTCAATATTTTTCCAACATTTTTTAGCATTGACAGAAAAAGTTTCTTTTTGAAATTATACAATAATGGTACAAAATTTTAACCTGTACCAAACATAACAATTACAAACTGGCAGCTAGTTTTAATATTATTAAAAGAAACAACAAACTATTTTCATGACCATGCTAATAAATTTTAAACGAAATATTTAACATTCCAATAAGAAATGTAAAATTATGTATGTATATTGAAAAGAGCCCTAAGCTTAAATATATATATATATATATATATATATATATATATATATACATGTACAATGTGCGATTTTAATTTTGTAAATTATTTTGTATATACATACATAAGAAGTTAAACAACTTTATAAATAATTATACAAGTTATAGAAAGTGTAATTAAAAAACAAATAAAATCACTGTTCAATACAAAATTTAATTTTTTAAAGTATTGGGAAATACATTTCTTAAGTTTTAAATGAAAATTTCTTCTTTTTGGTTTGGGAGATCAACGTTTTTATAGTTTGAGGTTTGTAATGCAATTCATTGAATTTCAGAATTATAATATACATATTTATATGTATGTGTATGAAAAAAAAAATATAAAATTTTTACATATAAAAAAGGCACATTTGTATGTACTTTTAAAAAACCAACGTTTCCATACACCCATAACTTTTAGGGATGGAGTAATTGTGTGAAAAAATCAAACAAATTTATTACAGCAACAGCTGCAGTTTTAATTTCTGGTAAATATTTTACATGCTATCCGAGTTAATATCAACTGTTGATAAGGATAAGGAACATATTATACCATATTCGGGCTCCATTCTTGTTACGATTGTAGTTATTATAATTATTATTTATTTTTTGTGTGTGCATATTTGATGTTATCAATAAATATTGCTATAACAAATTTATTTGATTTCTTCTCACAGTTTTGGGTGTATGGAGAGTTTTGTCCTTAGCAGCATGTATGTATGTATGTAGCACATTTGGCAATGAAAATCAAATTCAGAAAATGTCAGCTTCATACATTGCTTCTTCTAAAATTTCCCCTTTCGAGATGGTGCTAATTTTTTCGGATACAAGACGCTGTATATCTGCCATCGTTTCACTTGCTACATTAAGCGGCAATACGGCCAACTGCATGCCAATCGATTTGGCAAATACGGAAAACATGTTCTGATTTTCTATTTTTTCATTGTTTACCTGCTCAATTAATGTATCCAGTGCGCAATTCAATTTTTCAGCATTCTCCAACTTTAGCCTTTTTGATGAAGACTTTTTCTGTGATAGCGGCGTACCAGTTTCGGATGTGCAATAGCTCACCTCAGTCTCTTCATTCGACTGTGTTGACTGGCTATACTCTACTAATTCAGTTTCCTGAAGATATAAAAATGTTTAAAACAATTGTAATTGATATAAAAATCAAAAATTAGCAGAAATGCTACTTACAATTTCAAAGTTACTACTTGTTTTTCTTTGCGCAATGGCTTCGTTAAGAAATTGCATTTCCATATAATAAAATAAATGTGGTTCGTATACTGCATCGGCACTGGAACCCGATTTTTTGGAGGCATCTACTTTTTTTTTCTCCAGGAGGTACGCTGATCTTAAATTTTTTTTTTTTTTACCACTTCCTCATTTTTATCCAATGTTTTTGAAATGTCAGCCCAAGCATTCTTTTTCCTGTCTAGCCTCTTATATTCCGGACTTTTGAAGTCCCAGAGGCAAGAAAACTGCCTATAAAGTTGAATTAACTTTAGCACGTCTTCGTCGGTAAAATTCATTTTCAAATAAGAAATAAATGACGGATCTATTTTTTATGATATGCTTCTTTTATTTTTTACCTTTTTAATTATTTTAAAGATAGATGTTATGGTAAAATTGCTTTTATTTTTTCTAACTTTCAAATTGTTGGCGGAATATTACAACTTGATGATTTCATGACGGAAGGTTTGTTTTTTCTTTGAATTGACAATCAAATTTGACGTTTTATGTTCGCAATAATTGCCAACGAAAAACTGTTAACAATTATTGCCGCAATTATTGCCAGCACTGGCAATATCAATAATTTGACATTTGCTGCAATATATGTTAGTCAATTTATTGCCAATCTAGACGGGGGGTTATGCATGCCTCTACAACACAAAATGTTTAAGGGAATGAAACTGCTTCGTAGACAATATTTATGTAAACAAACATTTTGATAAGTGATATGTACAGAGTACAGAGACATGCTTGTGCATGCAGATACGTTACAAAGTTTTGAACGGAATGTGATATATGTATACAGAGTACAGGGACATGCTTATGCATCACTCTACGATACAAAATGTTTAAGGGAATGAAACTGCTACGTAGAGAATATTTATGTAAGCAAACATTTTGATAAGTGATATGTACAGAGTACAGAGACATGCTTGTGCATGCAGATACGTTACAAAGTTTTGAACGGAATGTGATATATACAGAGTACAGGGACATGCTTATGCATGCCTCTACGATACAAAATGTTTAAGGGAATGAAACTGCTACGTAGACAATATTTATGTAAACAAACATTTTGATAAGTGATATGCACAGAATATGTAGACATGCTTATGCATGTAGAGACGTTCCAAAATTTTGTAGCAAATGAAACTGCTACGTGGACAATATTTATGTAAACAAACATTTTGATAAGTGATATGCACAGAATACGTAGCCATGCTTATGCATGTAGGGACGTTCCAAAATTTTGTAGCAAAAGAAGCTGCTACGTGGACAATATTTATGTAAACAAACATTTTGATAAGTGATATGCACAGAATACGTAGACATGCTTATGCATGTAGAGACGTTCCAAAATGTTTAAGGGAATGAAACTGCTACGTAGACAATGTTTATGTAAACAAACATTTTGATAAGTGATGTGCACAGAATACGTAGACATGCTTATGCATGTAGAAACATTCCAAAATTTTGTAGCAAAAGAAACTGCTACGTGGACAATATTTATGTAAATGACAAACTACAAAAGCTTTGTAGCTAAACAAATTTTCAAAAGCAGAATTATTAAAATTTTAAGTTGAGCTTTTATTTGTAAAATGAAGCCCTTCTGGTACACTCCATTGTATCGCAGACTTCAGCGGCATCACTTGAAGGAATATCTGAGGAGAGCCAGACAGTAAGAATTCCATAGATATCTTGAAGGAGATGAGGATCTTTTCCTAGAGCTGTCATCGCAGCAAACGTCTGACGCAGCCCCAGAAAATGCACCATATGAAGAGATGCTAACAGGCGATGAGGATCTCCTTTTAGCGGTGTCTTCGCAGCCAACCACAACAGTTGATGGTCCAAGAGAGGTAGCAATCAAACCTCAAATAGAAATATTGAGTGATCAAATACTCCCAAAAATTGATATACCTATTTTTCTTGCGATGTATGGAGACGAACAATTGTTGGTAAAGGCAGCGGACGCAATGGAGGCAGATTTACATTAAGATATATATACATATTACTTATTAATAAAAATTAAAACAATGCATATGTTTAAACAATGGTTCATTCATTCAAATGGTCAAGGGAATATTTGGGCACAACGAATAAACGCTTATTATTTGTTTGTATGTATATGCGTACATAAATATCTACAAATTTATTTCATTTCATACTGACCCACTTGCGCTAAATCCAGGGAAGCAAAAAAGCGGACTGTCATACAGACTCACCAATCGTTACACACACAACCTGTCTGACAGGCAGACATTCCAATCGCCACTCAGAACACAAAAACACACACACTTAAACATAGCATAAATATTCATATTCTACAAAATACAGAAATCGCACCACCATCCAGATCCCCAAATAAAATCCATCGATGATCGTCATGTATAAAATAAACAAAATATCAGAATCAATATTTATACAATAGTAATTTTTTTTCACAACGTCTTCAAGATCAGAATAATCAAATTATTCCCCCACACTCAAGCATTGCACACAAAAAAGGAATAACTGAATTGCTGGACAAAGTATCTTAAGTAAACACACACCAAAATTAAAAATATCTTAAGTAAACACACACCCAAATTAAAAACAAGCTAAAAAACAAGTAAAAGCGCTATATTCGGCTGTGCCGAATCTTATATACCCTTCACAGATGTAATTCTTCTTTCTTTCTTTCTTGCCAAAACAGAAAGTAGGTTTAATTAAAATATCAAAATAATGTTATCGGTTACTTTTATATTTAAGAAAACGTTTAAATTTTTCGGCTAGGAAGCTAAATTTTTGGCTTCTCTTATATCTAATACCTATGAACGTCTTTCGAAAATATTATATATATTTAATTTACAAACAAAACAAAAAATCCGTTTCATGTACCCCAAAAAGTTCTAATTGTCCAACCGTAGAATCGTCTTTGGTTTTTAATGTTGTTGGTTTTTAATACCAGATTACTTCTTTCTGATAAATAAAGTATGTATAATTCATCATAAAAATCAAAAATAACAAATAAAATGGCTGATTTTATGAATCAGAAAATGTCAACTTCCTAACCCTGGAACCGAATTCTTAATTTTTTAATACTAATCTAATTTTTTCTGATATATAAAATAGCTTTAATTCACTAAAAACACAAAATTTTTAATTTATGTATGTACTATTATGTACGAAAAGTATTTCGATTTTCCAACTCTGGAAGCGAATTTTTATTTTTTTACCAATGCAATTCTTAGTGAGGCGTAACATAGCTTTAGTTGACAAAAAAATACTATTTTTAAACTTTTTGGTCACTTTCACGTACCATAAAATATATCATATGTCCAAACCTGGAGTCGAAATTTTGATTTTTAAGATTTTAATACCAAATTTGTTCTTCCTGAATTATAAAACAGCTCTAATTAGCAAAAAAACAACGTCAATTGCCTTTTTGGTTACATTTATGTTTAAAAAAATTTCAATTTCCTAACCCTGGAAGCGAAATTTAAATTTTTTAAAATTTTCTTTATCAATGCAAATCTTCATGAGGTATAAAGTAGTTTTGTTTAAGAAAAAGTCGAATTTTGCAACCATTTTGGTTATTACATGTACTACAAAATATTGCATGTACCAAAAAAAAATTTATTTTTCTAACCCTGGAAACGAAATTTAAATTTTTTTTGTTTGTTTTTTTTATCAGTGCAATGCTTCTTGAAGTATAAAGTAGTTTTATTTACAAAAAATTGCAAATTTTTTACCATTTTGGTAACTTTCATGTACTATAAAATATTGCACTTGTCCATCCCTGGATTCGAAATTTTATTTTTTATTTTTGAATTTTTGATACCAATTTTGTTCTTCCTAAATTATACGACTGTTTTAGTTGGCAAAAAACAAAAAACAACAACATCGATTGCCTGTTTGATTACTTGCATGTATAAAAAAAATTCAATTTCCCACCCCTGGAAGCAAAATTTGAATCTAAAATTTTCTTTTCTTTTTGCCAATGCAAATCTTCATGACGTATAAAGAGGTTTTGTTAAAGAAAAACTTAACATTTTTAACAATTTTAGTTACTACATGTACTACAAAATACGGAATGGGCCGAAAAAAAAATTTTTATTTCCCATCCCTGAACATTTTTTTTTTATATTTTTAGTTTTTAATACACCATTGAGACTTCCCAAAGCACGAAATAGGTTTAGTTTGCAAACATTAAAAAAAATAAATTATTTTTGGTATAAATTTAGCGTCGAGAAATAGGTGCAAGCTTCCCAGCTCTGGAACCATAGTTCGGATCTATCTGAATTTTAACACCACTCTATTTAAGTTCATTTCCAATCCAACGGTCCAAGAATGAAGTCTCTATCTCTTCTGGGGGCTTGGCTAGACCTGTTTCATTACTTTCACTTATAAAAACAATGCAATTTCCCAACCCTGGAAGTAAAATTTGAATTTAAAAACAAAAATTTTTTTTTGCCAATGCAAATCTTCATGACGTATAAACTGGTTTTGTTAAAGAAAAACTTAAAATTTTTAACAATTTTAGATACTACATGTACTACAAAATACGGAATAAGCCGAAAAAAAATTTTTTTATTTCCCATCCCTGGAAAAAAATTTTTATTTTTTTAGTTTTTAATAGACCATTGAGGCTCCCTAAAGCACGAAATAGGTTTAATTTACAAACATTAAAAAAAATAATTGATTTTTGGTAAAAATTTTGCGTCGAGAAATAGGTGTAAGCTTCCCAGCTCTGGAACCATACTTCGGATCTTTCTGAATTTCAATAGCAGCCTGTTTAAGTTCATTTCCAATCCAACGGTCCAAGAACGAAGTCTCTAGCTCTTCTGGGAGCTTGGGAAAACCGATTTCACGTACAGACGGACGGACAGACGGACAGACGGACAGACGGACAGACGGACATCGCTCAATCGTCATCGCTATTCATAAGGATCCAGAATATATATACTTTATGGGGTCCCATGTGCATATCGAAGAAATTACACACGGAATGACAAACCTATATATACCCTTTCACTTTTTTGTGAAGGGTATAATAAAAGAAGAAATCTCACTCCAGCAAGAAGAAACGAACCACAAACATTAGGGCGATCCATTTATACAACACTTTTGAGATATTGTACTTCCTAAAAAATGTTGTGTCAGATACTAAAAATTTCTTATTTTCTATTAGGCCATAACACCCATGTAGAGACAGAATTCCTACGCTCACATATGGACAGACAGAAATTCCCACGCTCACATACCGACGGACATGTATTCCCAAGGTCACATATGGACAGACACAAACTCCCAAGCTGTCATATGGACAGACAAAAATTCCCACGGTCTCACGCTCACTTATACAAACTCATTTTGGTTACTACAGCACCCCTCCACCAAACTACACTCACATATGGACGGACAGAAATTCCCACGGTCTCATACGGACAGACACAAACTCCCAAGGTCTCATATGGACAGACAAAAATTCCCACGCCTACCCCAACATTATAAAAAAAAAAAATTAAACAACAACAATGTGAACATCCCTATTTAACCGTGGGAAAATACACACACACATTAAAGTATCAAATTACAAAAAAAAACCCATTAACACAAATTTGGCAATTAAAATTTAAAATTTTAAAATTTAATTGGCGAAATTTGAGTATTTTAATTGTTCTCGCACATACAGTCTCTATCTACTAACGTGGTAAGTAATTGTTTTTATCTTTAATTTTTGCTTCAAATTTATGCTGTTCAATTAAAATTTTGCAGTAAAATATTTGCAAATTTCTTTGTCTCCAAGTTTGAATGAAATTGAAGGCATGACCGAAAGAATCAAACGATTATTTTCAATGGATGAATCCCTGAAAGATGATGATGCTGTTTATCCCAAAAACTTTAAAACTCTATTTTGTGTCCTGCAGTATAATACCTATGGGTTAAGGCACTGAACCCCGATTTTAATGTGGCAACCGAAGCCGAAGTTATAAACATAGCTAAAGATGCAGTTGCTGCAATGGTTGAGGAAATAGAGGAGGAAAACACCCCTGAAGAAAATATTTCCGCCTTCTTTAATTTTTCTATTATTGGTAAGACTTTTTTGCATTTTGTATGCACGTTGTTGTTTAAATATATTAGAACGTGTCACTTTGTATAGAGTCGATATGTAATTTTTGTTACGTTTTAGAATCGCCGAAACATGAGTTAAGTGGAACAGAATCGCACTGGGAAGCAGAATTCTTAGCATATTTAGCTGATACCTCAAAATCTCTAAGTATGCTGAATAAATATCCGCTAATTAAAACTGCGTTTCTTAGGTATAATACTCCATTGCCATCGTCCGCTGCTGTAGAAAGGTTATTCTCGTATGCCACAAATGATTCCTTTAAAATGTTAAGCACAGAATAATAAATTCTTAAATTATTTTGTCGTTAGGTCTGATTTCTAGTATTTTTTTAATTCTGTTGTATATGTACTTATCTTTTAATAAAATCTGGAATATTAATGATTACATAAGTGGTATTTAATTTTGTTTCGATTAATATAATATTAATTATCAAACATTCTAAAAAATAAAATAATAATGAACAAGAAGAATTGTAATTCCTCTTCTAAGCCGCTAAAGAGTTAAGTTAAATTTTAATTCAAATCGTTTTTTTACCGAATTGAATGCATTCAAAAAGTTCTGTTCATAATGAATTCATTCATATTTCGATTCAATTCTTTACTTTGGAAAATGAATGAATTCAAATTTTTTGAATTCATTAAAAGTTTAATTCAATTAAAATTTTTACGAAAATGAATGAATTAAAATTTTATAATTCATGATGAATTAAAAAGTGAAAATGAATCATTCAATTACAGCTCTTCTACCCTTCACAGGTGTCATTCTTTTCGTTTAAATTTTTCGCCTAGGAAGCTAAATGTTTGACTTTTCTTATTTCTAATACCTCTTAACGTCTTTCAAAAATATTAAATATGTCTAATTTACAAACAAAAAGAAAAAATCCGTTTCATGTACCCCAAAAAGTTCTAATTGTACAACCGTAGAATCGTATTTTAAATTTTTTTGGTTTGTAATACCAATTTATTTCTTCTACCTATTTATATAAAGTAGGTATAATTCATCATAAAAATCAAAAATAGCAAATTATATGGTTACTTTAATGAATCGGAAAATGTCAATTTTCCAACCCAGGAACCGAATTTTTAGTTTTTAAAATGTTTAATAACAATTTAATTCTTAGCGAAACATAACAAATGTTGAATTCACTGAAAAAAAAACCAAAATTGAGAACTTATATGGTTACTTTCATGTACCAAAAAATTTCGATTTTCCAACCCTGGAACCGAATTTTTAATTTACAAATTTTTAATACCAATTTAATTCTTAGCGAAGTATAAAATATGTTTAATTCACTGAAAAAAAAACAAAATTTGGAATTTATGTGGGTACCAAATGTATGTACCAAAAAATTTCGATTTTCCAACCCTGGAACCGAATTTTAATTTTTTTGAATCTAATTCAATTTTTTTCTGAAATATAAAGTAGGTTTAATTCACTAAAAACACAAAATTTGGAATTTATGTGGGTACTTTTATGTACCAAAAATATTTCGATTTTCCAACTCTGAAAGAGAATTTTTATTTTTTACCAATGCAATTCTTAGTGAGGTGTAACATAGTTTTACTTGACAATAAAAATTAAAATGTTTACCACCTAATAAGTGGTGATAAACACAATACACATGAGCACTGATGATGAAAGGGTTGCGTCTTTCGAAAACAGTTGTTCTTCTCTGATGTGTAAGTTGAATAAAACTGATGTTGACTTGCCTTTGTGCCTTGGAATATTTATCATGTCTTTCTCAGATTTAAATTAAAATTTCGAACAATTAGCTTATAGAATCTTTATTCAATTTAATATAGCAATATAAAATGTTCGTTAAAATTCTTACTACATACAAATTTAAGCTATGGCTTGAGCTACCAATAATAAAAATTGGAAAACGTTCACATGTACTTAAGTATAAAATTCAAACCAAAAAAGTTTGCCTTAGGTATGATGGAACAAAAAATTCAGAAAAATGGGACATGAACAAAAATAATCAAACGGTAACACGGGTATTATGTATAACAATAACATGTTAACATCAGGTTGATACAGTTTTCGTATCCTTTTTCCAACATGAGCACTGATGATGAAGGGGTTGCGTCTTTCGAAAACAGCTGTTCTGCTCTGTTGTGTAAGTTGAATAACAAAAACTGATGTTGACTTGCCTTTGTGCCTTGGAATATTTATCATGTCTTTCTGAGATTAAATTTAAAAAATCTCGAACAATTAGCCTATAGAATCTTAATTCAATTTAATATAGCAATATAAAATGTTCGTTAAAATTCTTACTACATACAAATTTAAGCTATGGCTTGAGCTACCAATAATAAAAATTGGAAAACGTTCACATGTACTTAAGTATAAAATTCAAACCAAAAAAGTTTGACTTAGGTATGATGGAACAAAAAATTCAGAAAAATGGGACATGAACAATAACATGTTAACATCAGGTTGATACAGTTCTCGTATCCTTTTTCACAATAAAATTTGTGTAAATAGGAACTGTTATTACATTCAACTAAGCCCCCTAATAAGTGGTGACAAACACAATACACATGAGCACTGATGATGAAAGGGTTGAGTCTTTTGAAAACAGCTGTTCTGCTCTGCTGTGTAAGTTGAATAAAACTGATGTTGACTTTCCTTTGTGCCTTGGAATATTTGTCATGTCCTTCTGAGATTTAAAAACAAATTTCGAACAATTAGCATATGAATCTTAATTCAATTTAATATAGCAATATAAAATGTTCGTTAAAGTTCTTAGTACATACAAATATAAGCTATGCTCGAGCTACCAATAATAAAATAGGGAAAACGTTCACATGTACTTAAGTATAAAATTCAAACCAAACAAGTTTGACTTAGGTATGATGGAAAAAAAAATTCAAAAAAATGGGACGTGAAGAAAAATAATCAAACGGTAACAAGGGTATTACAACAATAACATGTTAACATCAGGTTGATACAGTTCTCGTATCCTTTTTCACAATAAAATTTGTGCAAATAGGAACTGTTATCACATTCAACTAAGCCACCTAATAAGTGGTGACAAACACAATACACATGAGCACTGATGATGAAAGGGTTACGTCTTTCGAAAACAGCTGTTCTGCTCTGCTGTGTAAGTTGAATAACAAAAACTGATGTTGACTTGCCTTTGTGCCTTGGAATATTTATCATGTCTTTCTCAGATTTAAATTAAAATTTCGAACAATTAGCTTATAGAATCTTTATTCAATTTAATATAGCAATATAAAATGTTCGTTAAAATTCTTACTACATACAAATTTAAGCTGTGGCTTGAGCTACCAATAATAAAAATTGGAAAACGTTCACATGTACTTAAGTATAAAATTCAAACCAAACAGGTTTGACTTAGGTATGATGGAAAAAAAATTCAGAAAAATGGGACATGAAGAAAAATAATCAAACGGTAACACTGGTATTATAACAATAACATGTTAACATCAGGTTGATACAGTTCTCGTATCCTTTTTCACAATAAAATTTGTGTAAATAGGAACTGTTATCGCATTCAACTAAGCCACCTAATAAGTGGTGACAAACACAATACACATGCGCACTGATGATGAAAGGGTTGCGTCTTTCGAAAACAGCTGTTCTGCTCTGCTGTGTAAGTTGAATAAAACTGATGTTGTCTTTCCTTTGTGCCTTGGAATATTTATCATGTCTTTCTGAGATTTAAAAACAAATCTCGAACAATTAGCCTATGAATCTTAATTCAATTTAATATAGCAATATAAAATGTTCGTTAAAATTCTTACTAAATAAAATGTTTAAACTTTTTGGTCACTTTCATGTATTTCATTTGTCCAACCCTGGAGTCGAAGTTTTGATTTTTTAAGATTGTAATACCAATTTTGTTCTTCCTGAATTATATAACAGTTTTAATTAGCAAAAAAACCACGTCAATTGCCTTTTTGGTTACTTTTATGCACAATAAATAGTTCAATTTCCCAACCCTGGAGACGAAATTTTAATTTTTTTACCAATGCAACTCTTAATGAGGCATGAAATAATTTTATTTAAGTAAAACTTAATATTTATAACCATTTTTGTCACTATCATGTACTGCAAAATATTGCAGTTATCCAACTCTGGAATATAAATTTGATTTTTTTTTATTTCTTATATCAATTTTGTTTTTCCTGAACTAAAAAATAGTTTTAATTAGTAAAAAACCGACGATAGTTGCCTTTTTGGTTACTTTTAGGTATAAAGAAATTTAAATTTCCCAGCCCTGGAAGCGAAATTTTAATTTTTTTTTACCAATCCTAGTCCTCATTAGGTACTACAAAATACGGAATGGGTCGAAAAAATGTTTTATTTTCTTATCCCTGGAAAAATTGTTTTATTTTTTTTAGTTTTTAATAGACCATTGAGGCTTCCCAAAGCACGAAATAGGTTTAATTTACAAACATTAAAAAAAATTATTGATTTTTGGTATAAATTTTGCGTCGAGAAATAGGTGTAAGCTTCCTATTCTTTCTTTCAATACCACTCTATTTAAGTTTATGTCCAATCCAACGGTCTAAGAAACACATACAGACGGACATCGCTCAATCGTCATCGCTATTCATAAGGATCCAGAATAAATATACTTTATGGGGTCCCATGTTAAGGGCATAAAAAAAAATCAAGTAAAAACGTTATATTCGACCGGGTCGAACCTCAAATACCCCCTAAATATTTAGTAAGTAAATTTGAATTGTTTAACTTGGTGGGTGGGCCAGAGTTCCTTTAAGACATCTCTGTGCCCAATTTTAAAACTCTATTTTGAGGGAGTTGTTTTGGGAAGGGCCGTGGAAGAGACGTTTTATCTCTGCAAGATTTGAGAACATCTCAGCTTCTTATAGGATTAAGGAATACAAATTGGTATTGTAGTATTTAATGTAATTTACTTTGATATACAAATCATTAGTTTTTATTTTTGTTTACGTTTTACTCCATACTATAGTTTCCAAACAATCAATTAGAGTGGGAAACAAAAGCTAGAGAGTTTGCTAACTGTTTAGGTACTTTAGATGGGAAGCACATAAACTTTCGACCATTGCGTACAGAAGGAGCGTTTTACCATAACTATAAAGGAACAAACAGCATAATTTTAATGACTCTAGCCAATTGTAAATTTACATACGTCGATATTGGCTGCAATCATGCTGGCGTTTACCTTCAAAGTACCTTGAAGACAGTTTTGGAGGGAGAGAAGGAAATACCACCAAATACTATTGTAGGAAATGGCCGAAACCTGCCTTATGTCGTGGTTGGAGATGATGCGTTTCCATTACAAACACAATTGATAAAGCCGTATTCATATCACAGTAACTCAAGAGAGAAACATATATTTAATGTCAGACTTTCCCGCGCCAGACATGTTGTTGAGCATGCATTTGGCATTTTAGCAAATAGATTTAGAGCTTTTTTATCTATAAATCTGAAAGTGGAAACTGTGTAAACATTAACTTTTACCTGCTGTGTTTTACACAACTACTTGTTGGAGACAGATGACATGTACATCAACAGTAGCGCAGATTCCCCATCTACAGAAAGTGACACCTTGACCACCACGCTATATAATCCTCGCAAGGGTGAGGCAGAAAATTTTCGACAACAGTATATGGAGTACTTTAACAATGAAAGCAAATTAGAATGGCTTTAAAGAACTTGTTATCTCTTTTTTATTATAGTTTTGAGTAATAAAATCAAATTCACTGGAACAAATTCTGTTAATTTATTTATTAAACATATTCAGGTAACTGTATTGCATATAAAAATATATGCACTTAATTTTAAACATAACAAAACTAAAATAATTCTTTAAAATAAAATTAATTCAAAAATTTTTGCATATTCAAGTAAATAAGTAATAAAATTAAAAAAAAAATTTAATAAAAATTAATACTGCCTGTTCCACGATGTCACTACACCTTTGAAAATTAAAATTAAAAACACAAAAATGTATATTGAGCAAAACAAATGAATGTAAAGAAAGCATAAATTGATATTAATAAATCCGAATTGATATTAAGAAACAAACAAAGAAAGTATGTATTTCTTCAGCTAATTCATCGTAATTTTTGCTGAAGTTTGGAAGAAAGATTTTTATTTTAGTTCAATAAGAATATGCACAAGTTATAAATGGACGCTCACACTTGGCAAACATTTTCATTAGTGTTTAGTGGTTACGCTTTTTTGGGCCAATGTTTGCTAAGTGTGACCGTACCTTTACTTACTTTACTAATACTGATCAAAATCATCCTCCTCAAATACTCCCTTCATAGAGAGCTGCAAAATATCTCCGGAACATGGTAAACTTTCAGAAGAATTTTGCTTTTGTGTCGACTGACTTGTCAGTCTTCGCATAAGACACTGCACTTCCCAAGCAGCGTCGGCTTGGTCTTTGGGAATTATCATTTCCATTTGATCGGTGACGAGGTTTCCAAGCCAAGCATACTTTTTTTCCATATTTCTTTGAGCTATAATGGTTTTGAAGTCCTTTAAATCATTTCGGAAACCATTCATCGCACCTGAAGTCTGTAATATTTCCATGTTATTAGTTGGTAGTTACATATTTTTTTATAGATCATTTGCTTAACATTTTATACACTTCAGCAACTTTACAAGAGTAGGTAAAAGCAACTGCTGGTAAAAGCGTTATTTTTAACACTAATGAAATAAATTTTTGTGACGATGTGTATTTTTGTGAAATGTATTGGAATCACTGAAAAACTCAAACTCGTGAAACTACGAGTTAACGCCTTTCTACTTGTGACCATCGATAGGTATTTTTTAAAATATTCCACATACCTTGATTTGCTTAGGAGAAGATTCTTCGCTGAAATTCCCTTCGCTGGTGCTGCACGTGCTAATTTCTGTTTCATCAACGATGATCTAGAAATATATATATGTACATATCAGTTTTAAAAAAATTCGAGTTATGCCCTTTCCACATGAGACCAACTATATTTACCTCTGTGTTATCTTTGCTTTGCCTATTTTGGGAGTGCGTTCTTAGAAACTGCAGTTGATGGAAACACCAAAGCTTGGGAATATAAACATCGCTGCTACCGGCTCCATTTTTTTTGACTGGCCTATTGCACGCACTTCTTGCATGTATTGAGTTCGCAAAACTCTCCACTTCCGTTTAATTTCTGCTACAGTCATATTTTTTATCAATTTCTTGAAGCTCTTCCAAAATAAAATTAAAAGCTTCAGCTTTTTTCACTCTGTCTAAATAATCCACAGATATCACTTGATAAATACACGGATATTGTTCAATACAAATAATTAATTTTTCTGTTTGCTCCCGACTCCACTTCAGAGACATGTTTTTTATTTTAATGTTTACTTTATTTTCTTACTTAATTACAATACAAAATTTACTTCTTAAAACACTTTTACACAATTTTATAGGCTGTAAAACAAGTAATGAAAAGAAATGTCTATATATTAACCTGCAGCCAACTTCGTTCAGAATATTACGGATGAAAAAGAAAAGAAAATATAAAAACTGACTAGTACGGTCAAGTATGTACCCCTTTTTATTCTCTTCACCGCTCCCTCCCATAAACTCAAGACTTGACGACTCATACCTGACGTGTGTGAATAATGCCTAAAAACAAAATTCAAAAGGGTCAAAAGATCAAAGAGGTTGCTTCCGTAAGAAAGCTTGTTAGAGTTCCTTCGACTTTCAAATTCAAAGGTAACATAAGCAAAAGCTCGACCTATTGTCTAATAAAACAGTTCACAAAAAAAACTAATTCGTTGTGGTTTTATTTTCTTTTTTATGCGAGCTCCATTTTCTATCGGAGCTTGTTTAATATACATATTTGTAGAACAAACCTAATAGAAGGAAGCCTTTTATTTTGTCTGTTCGTTTCTAACCTCAGGAAATTCATTTGGTTCTAATTCCCATCCAGCATTTCATCCTACAACCTAAACAATTTATCGTTAACATTGGTCCCCTCGAGCCGGATTGGAAAGAAAAACAAAATAAGTTGGATTCTCTGACATTTAAGGATTGAATATTATATATGAACGTATTCCTACCCAAAATACATACGGAGAATATAAATACATATATACATACACACATCTGCAGAAATAAGGTACGTTATATAATTTGCTTTGATTGTTCTTCAGTTCTCCTGAAAGTGCATTTATAGCAATGGTGCTCAAAATTAAAAAGCGTTTGTATTGGTGAGAAAATGAGACTAATTTAAAGGTACACTAAAACGAAAAAGTCAACGAAAAGATTTTCCATTTAAAGTTTATGTATGAGTTTAAAATAGGAACTTTGTTTACTTTTAAGAAAACAAAAGCAAGCAATTAAATATATGTGTATACGCTAATGCTTCTGTGGCAATTCCGCAAGAGCAATATATAGGTACTTTAAATGTTTGGAGCTCAGTTTATTCCTTTATTTTCAACAAATGAATTTCAAATCCGAAAAAATTTGTTCGCACATATAAGTTGAAGAAAACAGAGACATTATATTCAAAGCATTATTTTCTAACTCTGGATACGTTAATTCAAACTTTTCCAAAATGTCAGCATATCATCGAGTGGTTGCTCTGTTATTTCGCTTCGAGAAATAATGAGTTCAGTTTGTATTTTGAGCTCATAATTTGTAACGTCAACTTTAAAGGGGACTTCAAAAAAATAATGACATGGTTCAAAGGCATCAAAATCTTTAAACCTGTCTCGGAACTTGAAAGAAAGGGTTTCAAAAATATGTTTTATATATATCACGAAAATTTTTCGTAATGGTACCATCATTTTATTTACGCACTGTATTTTAAAAGCAAGCAAAGCATCCGCTAAGCATGTGTACTGTTTGCCGTCTGAAAGGCAGTTGAATTAAATGAGCATAAAAACGTTGTGGGTGTCGCCAATAAGCAATTGCTCTATGAAACGAGCATCACTGATTTATAGTAAGTTCTGTACATTTCATACAAAATTGTTACACATTATTTGCGTTTAATTATATCACATGCTGGTTTAAGCAAGAAGCAGTAAAAGAAACAAGTAAATGTGCTATATTCGGCTTTGCCGAATCTTAAATACCCTTCACAGATGTAATTCTTCTTTCTTTCTTTCTTGCAAAAACAGAAAGTAGGTTTAGGTTGATTTCTTTTCTGGAAAAGAATGCTACATTTTTTACACTTTTTAATGAAAAACTGCACCATCATGCCATTTGGAAATAGTGAACCTATTACAAATTAATCTACCCATTGCTTAGGCAAATATATTATTGTTTTAAAAATCCACTTAAATGCAAATTTTTGGATTAGAAGTGAAAAAATGTTACATGTTTTCTAGAAAAGAAAACGCCATTAATTAAAAAATAATTAAAAAAAACAAAATGATGTTATCAGTTACTTTTATATGTAAGACAACGTTTCAATTTTTTGGTTAAGAAGTTAAATGTTTGGCTCTTCTTACTTATAATACCTCTTACCGTCTTACAAATATATTAAATATGTTTAAATTACAAACAAAGAGAAAAAATCCGTTTCATGTACCCCAAAAGGTTCTAATTGTCCAACCGTAGAATAGTCTTTTAGATTTTTTTGGCTTTTAATACCAATGTATTTCTTCCTGATATATAAAGTCATCATAAAAATCAAAAATAACAAATTATGTGGTTACTTTTATGAATAAGAAAATGTCGATATTCCAAATTTGAAATTGGATTTTTAATTATTTTGGTTTTTAAAACCAATTTAACTCCTTCCGAAGTATAAACAAGTAAAAGTGCTATATTCGGCTGTGCCGAATCTTAAATACCCTTCACAGATGTAATTCTTTTTTTTTCTTTCTTGCCAAAACAGAAAGTAGGTTTAATTAAAATATCAAAATGAAGTTATCGGTTACTTTTATATTTAAGAAAACGTTTAAATTGTTCGGCTAGGAAGCTAAATGTTTTGCTTTTCTTATATCTAATACTTATGAACGTCTTTCAAAAATATTATATATATTTAATTTACAAACAAAACAAAAAATCCGTTTCATGTACCCCAAAAAGTTCTAATTGTCCAACCGTAGAATCGTCTTTTAGATTTTGTTGGTTTTTAATACCAGCTTACTTCTTTCTGATATATAAAGTAGGTATAATTCATCATAAAAATCAAAAATAACATATAAAATGGCTGCTTTTATGAATCAGAAAAAGTCGATTTTCCAACCCTGGAACCGAATTTTTAATTTTTTAATTTTTTAATTCACTAAAACCACAAAATTTGGAATTTATGTATGTACTTTTAGGTACCAAATATATTTCGATTTTCCAAACCTGGAACCGAATTTTTAGTTTTTAAAATTTAAAACAATTTAATTCTTAGCGAAGTATAAAATAGGTTTAAGTCACTGAAAAAAACCAAAATTGGGAACTTTTATGGTTACTTTTATGTACCAAAAAATTTCGATGCGAATTTATAATTTTTTGATACTAGTTTAATTTTTTCTGAAATATCTAATATGTTTAATTCACTAAAAGCACAAAATTTGGAATTTATGTATGTACTATTATGTACGAAAAATATTTCGATTTTCCAACCCTGTAACCGAATTTTTAATTTTTTGATACTAATTTAATTTTTTTTTTTTTGATATATCAAATAGATTTAATCACTAAAAACACAAAATTTGGAATTTATGTATGTACTTTCATGTACGAAAAATATTTCGATTTTCCAACGCTGGAAGCGAATTTTTATTTTTTTACCAATGCAATTCTTAGTGAGGTGTAACATAGTTTCACTTGACAAAAAAATTAAAATTTTTAAACTTTTTGGTCATTTTCATGTACCATAAAATATTACACTTGTCTATCCCTGGATTCGAAATTCTATATTTTACTTTTAAATTTTTGATACCAATTTTGTTCTTCCTAAATTATAAGACAGTTTAAGTTAGCAAAAAACAAAAAAAACATCAGCTGCCTGTTTGATTACTTTCATGTATAAAAAAAAACAATTTCCCACCTCTGGAAGCAAAATTTGAATTTAAAAAATTAAACTTTTTTTGGCCAATGCAAATCTTCATGACGTATAAAGTGGTTTTGTTAAAGAAAAACTTGAAATTTTTAACAATTGTATATACTACATGTACTACAAAATACTGAATAGGCCGAAAAAAAATTTTTAATTTCCCATCCCTGGAAAAAAATTTTTATTTTTCTAGTTTTTAATAGACCATTGAGGCTCCCCAAAGCACGAAATAGGTTTAATTTACAAACATTAACAAAATAAAATTCTTCGATAATAATATATGTACATATATAAGTTTCGTGAGTACCTATCTCTTATTCTTTCTTAGGATCATCAACTTTAACAACGTTTATTTTCTTTCTTAATGTGGTTTCTTTTTTAAGAGTCAAAAGTTTAACCCCGGTATTCATAAAATTTAAAATGAGTTTGAAATCTATTTTAACAAAATTTTTTCATACAAAATTTTCTTAAAACAGATTTCAAATAGGTTTAATTTTTTTTTTTGAATATGGGGTAAAGGTTAGAGATCGTGCTTTTGTTAACATATCTGTGAGTGTGTTCTCTTAGTTACAGCAAGTTCATAGATTTTTTTTTTCACTCTAGCACATGCTTAAGGCTCATTTAGCCGAACGTTGAAATCGTAAATGTGAGCTAAATGTAAATGTTAGGTAAATGTAAATGTTGCTACACTTATAAATGCTTGTAAGCTATATCGATTGAGTGTATTTAATAAAAAAAAATAATATAATATAATGGATGTGCAAGATATGTTTATCACAAAAAATCTGATGCGCATCACTTTCAAAAATAAATACAATAAAACTTTATACAACTGTTTAAAACATTGATGGCACTTTAATATGTTTATGTTATTAGCGTTCGTGTTGAAAAAGTACGCAAATTATTTAAATGGTGCAAAGAGACATCAGAACTACCACTATACACAACTAATAGTATAATAAGCCATTGCTTGGCATAAGTTTAATAAAATTATTTTCCATATTACAATATATATTATATGTTTTGCAATGTTGCAAAATGTTTATATATACGTACAAACGAGTGTTTAATACATCTGAAACAAACAACCGATATTTCATTGAGAATAAAACATTTATTTAGAAAGTTAAACATATAAAATGCATATATCATGTAATTATACATATATATATATATCGGCTAAACATATCAAAAGAGAAATAAGTACCAAAAGAGGTATTTTGTTCCCCATTCTCATTCAACGTACATACATCCCATCACTGTCTACAACTGTCACGTAACCTTAGAATAAAGGCTCATTTAGCCGAACGTTGAAATCGTAAATGTTAGGTAAATGTGTCAGCTGATCCAAACAGTAATATGGCAAGTAATGAAAACGCTTACTTGACTTTAGTAAAATGTTGCCGTAACGTTGGAACCTGCAGAAAATAGAATTTTGTTCTAAGGTTACGTGACAGTTGTAGACAGTGATGGGATGTATGTATGTTGAATGAGAATGGGGCACAAAAGACCTCTTTTGATACTTATTTCTATATGTATAATTACATGATATATGCATTTTATATGTTTAACTTTCAAAATAAATGTTTTATTCGCAATGAAATATCGCATGGCTGTATGTGGTTGTTAGTTTCAGATGTATTAAACACCCGTTTGTACGTAAATATATACATTTGTGTAATATAACAAAACATTTAATATATATATTGTAATATGGAAAAAAATGTGCCCATGTTATTAAACTTATGCCAAGGAATGACTCATTATCCTATTAGTTGTGTATATTGGTGTTTCTGATGCCTCTTTGTACCATTTAATTAATTTGCGTACTTTTTCAACATGAACGCCAATAACACAAACATATTAAAGTACCATCAATGTTTTAAACAGTTGTATAGAGTTATATTGTATTTATTTTTGAAAGTGATACGCATCAGATTTTTTTTGATAAACATATTTTCCACATCCATTATATTAAATTATTTTCTTTATTAAATACACTCTATCGATATAACTTACAAGAAACACAATATTTTGGGAATTTTTGATGATCTTGTTTTTATAAATAGTTATATGTTGTTTGTTTTTGTCAAAAACATATGACACGATTTTAAGTATTCTATAAGTGTAGCAACATTTTCATTTACCTAACATTTACATTTAGCTCACATTTACGATTTCAACGTTCGGCTAAATGAGCCTTAAAATTCTATTTTCTGCAGGTTCCAACGTTACGGCAACATTTTATTAAAGTCAAGTAAGCGTTTTCACAACTTGCCATATTACAGTTTGGATCAGCTGACACATTTACCTAACATTTATTTACATCAGAGGTGAACAAGATAAATCTAATGTTGGGTAGGTGAGCGAAAGAGATAAGCACACAGGCAGAAAAAATTTGCTGTTACTAATTTATTTGTTTTATTTAGTCGTCGCTGAAACAGCGCGAAAAGAACATGTTGGGCGGAGTGTAGCTTTTTTTTCAAAATATGATTTAAAAAGTGTAAAGCAAACACATTTATAATTATTCTATATAGAAAATTTTTTTATATATTAATAAAAGTAATTCTTATATGAAATTTTTTTATGTAAGAATTTATTTTCCCCAAAAATTTTTGTCTATTTATGGAAAGCAGATATACATACGTTAAGTAATTAGTTATGTTTTAAGATTTTTTTATAACTTGTTAATTTTTTTGGGCTTAAGTTCGAATCTGCATGACTGCAAATGATTTTTTTTTATTACTTTTATTAATAAATGAATTTTGTTCAAATTCTATTTATTATTTTTTTTTATATTAAGATTGGAATATTAAGAATATTTTCAATAATCATCAACCCAGCAGAACGGATCAGTACTGATTTCGAGGCCGCTACGCCATCTCATCAGCGTTCTTTGTTCAATTTTTCCACTTTTGCAAGTGGTGCTAGTTAGTAGGAATATCAACTATTTAACCAATATTTTAACGAAAAATGAATATGAGAAGTTATCACATTCATATTTTTAACTTATTACCTTTTTTTGGTTAAAACATTGCGGGTGCACGCGCACTTGTTCATTGTAAATTGACAACTAAATTCAATTACTTGAACATAAATAACAAAGAAGCTTTAGCAATCAGCAGCCGATGGCTCTGGAAAAAGCGAAAGAGATACATGGAATATTGGGAATATTAATCGTCAGGGTTGGGGAATTTCGTACTAACCAAAAAAAGGTAATAACTTAAAAATATGAATATGATAACTTCTCATATTCAATTTTCGTTAAAATATTGGTTAAATAGTTGATATTCCTACTAACTAGCACCACTTGCAAAAGTGGAAAAATTGAACAAAGAACGCTGATGAGATGGCGTAGCGGCCTCGAAATCAGTACTGATCCGTTCTGCTGGTTTGATGATTATTGAAAATATTCTTAATATTCCAATCTTAATATAAAAAAATAATAAATAGAATTTGAACAAAATTCATTTATTAATAAAAATAATAAAAAAAAATCATTTGCAGTCATGCAGATTCGAACTGAAGCCCAAAAAAATTAACAATTTACATTACAAAGTTCGACTAATAAAAATTCATACATTTTTTTATAACTTTAAAATTTCCTTGAAATTTTTGATCTTTTTCCTTCAACTTTATGTCATAAATGCTTTTCATACAGCATACATAATAAATTTCTCGCAGTGGTTTTGAAAAAATCAGTAAAAAGATAAACAAAAATTTGTCTCAGATAAGGGTAAATCAAAGAGAATAAGAATACGTGTGAATTCGATTTGCAAAAATTTGCTTCGTGATGTTCAGCAATGACTTACATGCATATTAGCAAATATTGGAAACAAAAGCACAATTTATGCATCAGCCAAGGTGTTACCGCTGAGAAAATTTATTTATTACAGCGAGAACAAAACAGGAAAAATAGATATCTAACCACTGCAAAAAGTAAAAAAAAGAAATATATATATATATATATATATATATATATATATATATGTAATTTTACTTTCCTCTAGTGCGTAATATATATAATTTTAAATATAGTGTTAGGAAAAGGGGGTGTACTACATATACCACGATTGTAAAGAAATTATAAATATATTGCACGTTAATCTTTTGACAAGGCCGGCAACACTTGTTAACAGCAAAGAAAACATTGAGTGCTTTCGATGCTAAATGTTTATCAAAGCGTAAACAACAATGAAGGTATAAAAATTAGGAAAAACTAACATATAATTAAAACGATAACATATCTAATACGTGTTCTTTTATTTGTGAATAGTACGGCTACTGTAGTCACATACCATCCGCCGATTTTTTTTCTCAAAAAATTATAAATTTTCCAACGTAACTGTGGTCCAATTTTTTTTAGGGGTAGCACTCAGAGGATGACGCCTACATATGCATTGCATTGCGCTGGAACTAGGCAAATAGATTTTGGGAAGGAGGATAAAGGGAGTAGTGTCGGTGGATATGCGATTTGAACCTCCTCAAATTACAAGTGGCGGGGAAGACATCTGCAGGTAGTTTGTTCCACTTGGGGACTGTTCGGCCAAAAAACGAATTTTCTCTGTAATGCATAGCGCAATTCGTTGGAATATCGACCACAAACGTAATGTAGTTACTACACTTTATTTGGTTTTTTTTTTGTTATTTGCTGAGGTCTTCGTCTTGAGTAAATAATTATTGCAAATATTGTGTATGTCACACGTACATTTTCACGAACGGACCCAATACTCTTTTCACTTCCAATTACACCCAATCCTGTTTTTGCACGGTACATATGTTCCAGGGAACACCGTGTGAAAAACAATCGTGCTAAAAGAACAGTACATATTTACAAGGTTATATTTGATTAATTCAACCTTGAAAATGGTATAAGGGTTTAATATTTGTATGAAACACAAACATTTTATTTCTTCATACAGTGTTGCTTTTATTTAATTTTATTATTTTTAAGACATAAAAACAAAGAAATAATTCACATGTTTTCTTAAAATATTTTTTTAAATAAAGAATCACATTAAAGAAACAATATTTTGAAAAACTAAAAGCAAGAAAAGAAAAAAAATTCACGTATGTATAAGGAAAATAAAAATGTTTTATTCGGTGTCAGTTTCTGATAATAAGAAAGTTCTGTTGCGATACACTGGTTAAATATCAGTTTCGTCCGAACATATACTTAGTACGTCTGCATTTTCAGGTTTTACTGGTTTAATTATTTTAACAGCGAATTCAGCTATGGAATGTTGTGATCCTACTTTGGAGATCTCTTTGTACAGTTCCTTGTATCGAGCCATACATGATTGTAGGACAGTATTTTCGCGTTTAACGCATTCAGGCCAAATGCTTTTCCAACAGGCATTCAGAGTTGATGATTTTTTTTCTGAAATGGCCAAAGCTGCGTGTTTTATGCAATCAAGAATAGGCAATTTCTCCCATGCCTCAATAACAGTAGTAGTGCTGATATCATTTTCTATTCTATTTAAAATGTATTGAAATGATCGCTTTATATAATATGTTTTGAATGTTGCGATAATACCCTGGTCTAATGTTTGAATTAAGGCTGCAGTATTGGGAGGCAAAAATATTACTTTTACATTTGGATGCTCGTGAACCGGTGTCCAGGAGCATTGTCTATTAATAAAAGAATTTTAAATGACATGCCTTTATCATTCATATAGCGTTTTACTTTAGGAATAAAACAATTGTAAAACCATTCACTAAAAATTGTTGAAGTAACCCATCCCTTTGTATTTGCCATCCAGTGAACTGGCAAACTTTTAACATCCACACCTTTGAATACCCGTGGGCGAAGAGCTTTATTAATTAATAAAGGTTTAAGCATACGATCCCCTGAGGCATTACTGCTGAATAAAAACGTAACTCTGTCCTTTGCAGCCTTAAAACCACTAGCACTTTTTTCATGTTTTGCTACGTATGTTCGCCTTGGCATTCTCTTCCAGAAAAGACCAGTCTCATCGGCGTTAAGAACTTGGTCACTATTGTATCCGTCTTCTTCAATTATTTTGGCCAACTTTGGAGGAAATTCCACGGCGGCTGCAGCATTTCCGAAGCTAGTTCTCCTTTGATTTTAACATTATGAACTGCATGTCTTTCTAAAAATCCTTGCAACCATCCATTACTAGCAGAAAATTTACTTTTATTTTTGTCGTCGGGTTTAGAAGACGTTGATGGTTCCTTTTCTTTTCTTTGATCGTAAATTCTCAAAGCTTTGTGCTTAATGGTATTGGTATCAACTGGTGCACGCTTTTGGCTACAGTCTTCTATCCATGCCAGCAGAACCTTTTCTATTTGTTGTTTAGTTTTATCTCTCGTGTAGGGAGACGACTTAGCACTTAATTTGGTGCCAGAAATCACTGCTTGTCTAATCGCTTTTTCATTTATTTTAATTGTTCGAATTGTCGAATTCAAAGACTTGCCAACAGAACTGGGGCCTTCTCCATTTCTAAGTCTATCCAGAATTTTAATTTTAGTATCCAAAGAAATAGTGGTTCGCTTTTGCTATTTCATAGCTGCAATAAAAATTTATGAAGTAAATACTGTATGTGTGCTTAGTATGTATTAGCTTTTAATTTACCGTATTAATATAAAACAAAACAGAATTTGTCCACTCTCACTAAATATAAACACAAGAAAATAAAACTTTTTTCACAAGCACATAATTTGTAAATCCCCTAACTGCAAATACAAAGAGAATAATGTTACCACATGATACGTTTTTTAAAGTATGTTTAATCAAATCATGAGAGCTATCAAAAGTATGTGGCAGCTCATATTTACATACATATGAGTAAACTACATAAACTGAAAATTACTCAAAAATATTTTTATTCGTGTAAAAAAAGACGTGTTAAAATAGGAAAATATTATTTTTGTAAATCGTGTTATTTCAAAGTCGTGTAAAAACAGGATTGGGTGTACATCAATACAATTTCCAGTCCACCAAAGTTGAATAAACTTTAATTAAAAGAATTTCTATAAACAGCTGACCCCTGTTAGAGAACAACTAAGGAACGAAATCATTATATAATTTCTTACGTTGAATTTATGCAAACTTGTGTTTAAATTCCTTTCTGGCGGTAAATATCATTCGGTCTTAAACGGCGATACTAATAACATTACAACTTCAATTTCCCAAAGTTAATTTATTTCCTTTTAAAAGTTTGTAAGAGTCTCAGTTCTACAGGTCATTTCTAATTGAGTTCCGCTTAACCTTTAACAGCATAGAATGTCTTTCGATCAATCAATTCGAGTATCTGACGGTATTGTAGAGTTTGAGGCAGACCTAAATAATAATCTTTATCCGCTTCTTGGTATGAAGTCGATGTCAATCGAGATGAACTAAAATCTAATTGGACAGAACTTAAGGCAATCTGTGAAATATGTTTAGTGGATGTAGATAAAAAGACTCACGCCAAAGACAAGGCAAAGAAAATTGAGATTATTAAGGAGGAGTACATAAAAATAATATTGTAGATGTTTAACTAAATTTGCCGAGATCTCAGATACTTTTGCCAATCCGTCCGGTATGTTGTAAAGCATTATCGAACATCCCTCCTACATATACATTGCACTAATTTGTTAGCGCAGCAGTAATGTACATTCAACTTAAATACTGTTTGCGTTAACGAATGGTGCAATACTGTTGTATTATTTAGGTCAATAGAAAATAGCTTAATCGCAATATATTATTTTATAGTTAATTTTAAGAAAGTATAAATATATAGTTCTAAGTTAGTTAAGAGACAGTTGTAGTAAACCAAGTTCCAATAAAAAACCTGCGATTCCCACGGGACCCTCCAGGTAAAAAGAAGTAACTATTGTCTTTTAAAACTACACTACAACATTTGGCGCAGTCGGTATTCGCAGAGTATTGTTTGTTTAATATCTTTCAACAGAGAATAAGTACATATTCTGATATTGGAAAGCTATTTTAGCTCAATTCAATTCAATAGGTGCTTGGTATTTGTTGAAGGAATTCGTTGTTTCGTGTGTCAGTATTATTAACTCCTCAAGGTTTTAATTAGCTATTTTAGCTGCCTTCAGTTGTATAAATTTTATGGGCAAACTTTACAACGAACAAATTTCTCTTGGGATACAAATGGAACCAGTATACATGGTAAGTATTGGTGTAAAAAAAAGTGTAAAAGCTACGAATGACCGTCCTTGCTAGAGTCATTATACAGCAAAATGAAATTTTTTTTAGTATGGGTATTTAAATTAGAGTAATAGGAATATATATATATGTATATATATATATATATATATATATATATATATATAAATATATATATATATATATATATATATATATATATCTATATATATATATATATATATATATATATATATATATATATATATATATATATATATATATAAATGGAATAGTTTTTTTTATTAGTTAGGAAGAAATTTATATATGGAGGATTTAAAATTAGAATTGAAAAAAACACAGGTGGAAACTAGAGAAATTTCGGAGCGAGTATGGAATTTAATTAAGTATATCAATAATACAAAGGAGTATATAGAGTTAGTAAAACATAAGGTGCGAAGCCAGGGAAATATAAGTGAGTTCGAAAAGATTGATATTTTATTAGAAGAGTTACAAGTGTTACGGGAACATCAGAAAAATTCAGTTATATCTTAAGAAATAGAACAATACGTACAAGTGAACAGGATCTTGAAGCAGCAGAACGAAAGCTTGAAGAAAACCATAGAAGAAGCCGAACAACAAATTCAAGACAGCGAACAAGAAAACCAAGCGTTTAAAGAGCTCGCGCAACACGTTAACACGAGGTTGACTCCAGAACAGCTGCAGAAATTCGTTGAGAACAGGAAAGTTGTTGAGGAAAAAACTCAGCAAATTGAGACGCTAAAATTAAAAATACAAGAGTTGCAGGGGGAACTACGAAAACACTTTTAGTCAACAATTCTTCAAATACAACCAATATGACAACTTTTACGTAACTTAAAATATATATCTATCTCATGTCGTGCCGATATTCTATGGAACGGAGGGGCCCGAACTTACAACTGAGACAAATAAATTTATTGAAGGATGTATGTTAGCAAAGGATAAACTAGGTGAACCGGGTAATGTTGTTGACATAATCAAATGCATAAAAACTAGGCTCTTTGGAAATGCTTACTCGTATTTCCACAATAAGGAATTCACAACAATAGAATCACTGTGCATGGCTAAGTATTAAAGATAAATTTATAAAAACTAAGACGCTAACGGAAATACAATAATTGATTTTAACAATAAGCAAAGTTTAACAGACAGTGCATATGAATTTGGAGAGAGATTGGGAGGACTACTTAGAAATGCAACAGAGCTTATTGCGACACAATGGCAAGATGTTTCTCATCAAAAATCTATGACAGACCATTGTAATCAATCAGCGGTAAGAAGCTACATAAGGGGTTTACGAGATCCCAAGTTAGTGGCAAAGTTCATCGGGCATGAAAATGACAAGTTGGCTGATCTACTAAAAATTACAAAAAATGCTCAAAATCTCTTAGGCACTAATACGAGATATCCAAATCTTATGACAGTGCAAGCCAAGGAACCCTTATTTGAGACGGTGCAACAATTTTTGAAAGAAGTACGATAACTGTCTTTAAACCAACAAACATATAACTAGCCAATGCCCAATAATAATGTACATCTTACCTCTATGAGTTCTTCAAGGTACTGCAGTTTCCGCAATAAACCTGGACATATGTTGAATGAATGTTATACTCAAGCCAGACGACAAGAACGGGCAGAATACAACTTTAGAAGAAACCCGCAATTACATAATCCCAGAATCAATACACTAAATTATACAAGGCAAGAAACTCAAAATATAAGGCAAAATCAAATTAACCACAACGAGCAGCAACTTTGTTATAGATGCGGTCGACAGGGACACATTTCCTACAATTGCCTCGAAAACAGAGACAATAATGGTAGCAACAAGAATAGAAATAGAAATGATAATACTACTGGCGATAGAAAGAGGTACATAAACGGCAGACAGGATTCGGCAAACGGGTATCGGCCCAGTCACAACTAATTGACTGGAATGCCAAAACCCGCAGAAAAAGAATATATGAAAAACATACTGAGGAAAAAACATGTAAGAAAACACAACCGGTAGGCGATAAAGCTGAAAAACATAAAAATTTCAGCATCATAAATTTAGACATAAACAGCATAAATGTGACAGAGGAGGAAGATAATCAGCATCCGGAGATTAAAATGAATATCAAGGAAAAAGCAGTAAGTACACCCAAAAGATCGCGTCGGAAGAAAAAGGCTCATACAAAAATGATAAGTGGTGCAGGGTACATAAATGCAGCATACAAGGCTTGTAACACCAGTAGAAAAATTTTAAGAAAATCAGTATATTATATGGCAATAATGTTACAATTTATAATGATGACGTGGACTAGTATAAAAGAGAAAGTGAGCAAGAAACAAAACATGGCAAACCGCCACACATATCACTCGGAGTCCCGAAGGGAACTGAGTCTGAAAAGGGATAATGCTAATAATGAAAAATACGATATAAACGATGCATATATAAGTTTCCCCTGCAAAGAAGCAAAAGAGGAGAAACTATTATTATTGGTGGACTCAGGAGCAGACACCACACTAGTAAAAAATGAAGCTTTGGCAGCAACAACAGAAATCAACAAAAATGAGCGGAAGACGTCGTCAGGAGCATTTGGGGGAAGCATAAGTACCAAAGGAACTGTAATGGTTAACCATAAATACGAAGACAGACTACGTTTGAAAATGCACTTAGTACCGAAGGGTAGCATATTGCCCGCAGATGGTTTATTGGGCAGAGATATGATGTGGAATAAGTCGATTACCGATACAATTACCAAGAACATAAAATTTTTTGAGAACCAGAAAGAAATAGCTTCCTTACCACTAGTTTCGGAAAATCCCCAGTTGTATGTAGCAGATAATGTTTTTGTGAAAGGACGATCTCAGGGAATTGTAGCAGTAGCAGTTAAAAATGCTAGCGGAGACATAATAGTAAACAAAGTAGAAATTTCACCAGACGTATTTGTGGGTGAAACACTAACGTCGATCAGAGAGGGAACAGCATTCGTTCCAATTCTGAACACCAATGACTTTGCAGTGAATACAAAGGAAAAAGTAATTTTGAGTTGGGACAACCCTTTAAACTTCCGGATAGCGCCGACAGCAGCGATAAATACAGTAGATTCCGCACACAACAGAGATAGAACCCGATTGCTATTAGACACGGTTCGTCTGAAGCCAGAGTGTCAATCGAAACCATTTTAATATCATACGACGATGTATTTCACCTACCCGGGGACAATCTCACATTCACGAATGTACTTAAGCATAAAATACCAACTGACCCTACTCAGCCCCCAATCAATACTAAACAGTATAGGTTACCTGAGGCAGGTAAGGACGGAGAGAAAAAATCGCGTTTGGTAGTGGATTTCAGGAAATTTAATGAGGCTACAATAAAACAGGTTTCCCCCATACCAAGAATTGATGAGATCCTAGACCAACTTGGCTACAGCCGATACTTCTCTACCCTAGACCTGGCAAGCTGGTACCCAAATTCTGATGAGCCCTAATGATTAGCAAAAAACCGCGTTCAACACCAACATGGGACATTTCGAGTTCAATCGTATGCCTTTCAGATTGACAGGGGCACCAGCCACGTTTCAGAGGATAATAAATTCAATATTAACGGTTCTACAGGGAATCGACTGTTTCTTATATCTGGACTGTTTCTTATATCTACGGGAGAAATCTAGAGGATCATCAGTTAAGACTTAAAAGAGTACTGGACGTTTTAAGGAAACACAACCTTAAGCTGCACCCTGAAAAATGTAATTTCCTGCAAAGAGAGGTAGTTTATCTAGGACATCAATGTTTGGAAAACGGAGTATTACCGGATCCCCATAAGACAAAAGCAGTAAAAGATATACCGCCTCCCAGAAATATTATAGAAAGTTTATACCAAGGTCATCTGAAATTGCATTGCCATTGAACAAACTATTAAGGAAGAACACAAAATTTGAATGGACAAAGGAGTGTCAACAAGCAATGGAGAAATTAAAAGCTGAAGTAACAAGTCCTCCACTGTTGCGGTATCCTGATTTCACAAAACCATTTATTCTGACTACGGATGCTAGCAATGAGGCATTAGGAGCCATACTTTCTCAAGGAGAGCCAGGTTGTGATTTACCCATATACTTCGCAAGCAGAGTGCTAAGTGATACGGAGAAACGATACTCTACCATAGAGAAGGAGTTCCTTGCCATAGTGTGGGCATCTAACATTTTTAGGCCCTATGTGTTTGGTAGACATTTTACCATTTTTACTAACCATAAGCCTCTGAAAGAAATAGCCAATTTGAAGGATCAAGAAGGCAGATTGGGTCGACTGAGACTCAAACTTTTAGAATATGACTTCGAGATACGGTATAAGCCGGGGAAAATCAACCAAAACGCTGACACACTTAGTCGTCTCCCAGTGGAAAAAATGAGTGTAGGAGCAATTACCAGGGCAAAGGCACGAGAGGCAAACGCATATAAAAATGAAAATAATGAAGAGATTGCGGATGAAGTGAATAGGAGTGAAGACGTGGAACAAGAGGATACGGCAGTCTATTTGACAAATGTGGAAGATATTAACAAGGTAATAAAAACGTTTCATGATACACCTTTGGGTGGACACCATGTATACATACAAAACTTACTCCCGCATCAGGAATCAATACAAGTGGGCCGGAATGTACCAGCAGGAATGTACAAACAAATGCTCAAAAGTCGAAAAGATGCCATTAGTTATAAAAAGCACGTCAAATAGACCCTTTGAAAAAATTTTTTTGGCCAAGTATATTGTCACCTTCCAGAATGATTTTTCAAAATTTTTCGCGTGCTCCCCAGTAGCTGATGCAGAGGCCTCAACAATAGCTCGAGTTTTTTTTAATGAAATAATTTCAAGATACTTTATTCCCAAGGTGTTAGTAACGGATAACGGGTCTAACTTCACATCGAAATTGTTCAAAGAAACATGTAAGCTCCTGGGAATAAAGAAACTGCTAACCACTCCTTACCACCCACAAGCAAATGGTGCCTTGGAAAGAGCTCACCGACCTTTAGCCGAATTTTTTAGACATTTTGTCAATCTAGATGGTACCAACTGGGACGAATGGCTCAATCACGCAATGCATGTATACAAAAACAGCAAACATACAACGACAAATCAAACGCCGACAAGAGTTCTATTCGGGTTTGAGTTAGAGATACCGATGAGTTTGAAAACGCCCCATGTATCCCTATACAACACGGAGGATTATAACAAGATTCTAAAATACCAGATCCAAAGTTCACACGAAATTGTAAAAATAAATCAAGAGAAGGCAAAGTTAAGCGCAAAACAATATTATGACAAGAGTGCAAAATACAGAGCGTATGAAATAGGACAAAGGGTTTGGTTAAAGAACCAAGCCCGTAAAAATAAATTTTCATCTCTATGGTTAGGACCATATGAGATTATAGATGAACTAACACCAGTAAACATAAAACTAAAAATAAAAAATAAAGCGAAGACATATCATAAAAATTTAGTAAGGCCACACAGAGACCGAGAAATAGGGAACAGTCAGTTTAATAAGACGTTTTGTAGAAGATAAACCAAAAATATAATAAATACGTTTACTCCATATATCAGAGTGCAATAACTTTTAATGTTTACATAATTTTCCATAAAGTGTTCGAATATGGGACACCATTTTGCAACTACAGCGAATTTATTTACGAATACTCCAATGAATATAGCTACTGAAAAAAAAATTTTTACAGGCAGAGTAAACAAGAAAAAAAAATATAATAACAATTAATAGATGTACACATAATATTTTTCCGTAATATGATTCCGTCAATGTCTTTCTTGTGATAGGTCAGTTAATAAAAAGCAAATGAAGCAACAAATGCAATTAAGCGGTTGTAAGTTATTCACAAGAGACAAAAACCATGTCAAATATTTTTTTATATTAAAGTTGGAATAAAAAACATTATTTAAAATAAAAATTTGCATACATTTTATCCGTAAATTCAAAATATAAAAAAAACATCTATTAATATATATCTTAAAACAAAACATTACTATTTCATTATTACTATGCAAAACCACATATATACTTAAATGTATTTGTAGAAATTAAATAAAAAAATCGATTGAATAACATAAAAAATATCTTCAAACAAAACATGAACATGTTTGAAATTTAGGTCACGTTAAAAAAACCAAAAATAAAAATATTGCTTAAATGTTAAATAAAAACCTACACAGCATAAACTTTAGAAAAACAATATTAATATAAAAAATAGAAAAAAGCAAATAAGAAAAAAACTAAAATTAATTAAAACAAAGAAAATGTACAAGGAGTAGAGCTCCTTCTTTATTAATAGAAACAAAACTCAAATATTTGATGCACTTTAATGATACAACAACAAAAAATATTACAACAAAACAAAACCCCAAAATTAAAAGATAAAAAAAAGAAACATTTCTTTTTATAAATTGAAAAACAAGTATTAGCAAAGGAGGTTACAGACGAAAGATAAGACAAAACGGAGTAAGAATCACTAACGAGAAGATGGGGATTGAAAAACTGGAATCCCTGATGGAGATACATATGGGATGGGACGAAATGGCGTCGAAGTTTCAGTATATTCTGCACGAGATCAACGTTCAACAAATAGCAGACTCTGTAAACGAGGTTCATCGTAACTTGCGGCAGTTCTGCCAACTCTCTATCGGGAACTAATTTTGAAGGAAATAAAAGAGATTGAAGACGGTCTACACACACTTTTGCCGGGCCGCGTAAAACGGGCATTGCTGAATATTGGAGGGAAGGTGATGAAATGGAGCAGATAAATCAGCATTTCAAGGTAGTTGATGCAAACGGTCACCAAATCATCGAACAGTCGAACCATCAGATATCTATAAACGACAGATTCAATTCCTCCATCAACAGAATGGTTGAGGCAATAAATGACAACAGAAGGACGCTGAACGACTTGACACAGATCAAGTTGCACTCAGAAAGTCAACATTACCGAGACGTCACGATTTTCCAACTTTTCAAAATAATTGATATGAAAAGTCAAGTGAAGATCATACAAGAGTCCGCGGCTTTGGCAAGGATGAAAATATTCAACCCCACCCTACTGACAATTGGGGAAATTGAAGAGAATAAAATAAATATTGAGACCATACAACAAATGCAAATGGGAGTGGCATTACGCAAGCACAACACGCTAATGTTCGTAATCAAGTTGCCCATCGAAACAGTCAGCCTAAAGAGGTCATTGATAATACCCGTTCCAAACGACAGTCACCATCAAATTGATTCCCCCAGAGAGTACGTTGTAAAACTCGATAAAACAGTCTTCAGCGACACCGGAGAGAAAGATTTCAAGAGCCTAAAACCACCACAAAGCTGCATTTTCCATGGTAAGTGTAGTTTGATTTCGCACGAAGAAGAAACCGTGGAATTGGTAGAAGAGGGTACAATCGTGGTAATAAATGCTAACAGAACCTCAATGTCCACCAACTGTGACGACAGATGGGCCAATCTCACAGGCAACTACCTTTTCTCATTCTGCAACTGCAGTATAACAATAGGTGGGCAGGTTTACGTCAGAAAAATAGTGGAAGTAACCCAGAAATTCCTCTTAGTGGGGAACAACAGGAATATCACAACAAAAATTAAACCCATTCTGGAGAAAATACAAGTAGCCCAGATAAGCAATATCGAAACCATTAAGGAGATTCAATTCCATCAAAATGTTACAAGTAGCATCGGATACTCCTTGACAGCAATTGTCGCGGTAGTGATATTAGTGTTATGCAGAAACCGGCATCAACTAAAGGTCAAGATAAATAACGAGTTTCCAAATCGCAGCGACAACTTGAACCAGATTGTGGAAAGCCATCTCCAAGAACAGAAAACTTCACCCCCACCACCAGCACCGAGCACTCCAGCGCAACAAATTTAAGAGTTAGTCAATAGAAAAAAAATACACATAAATACATATATGTCATAATAAAATAGCTTAAAAATTGTACATAGAATAAGAAATTTCCATTAGGAAAAACATCATTGTATAGATGTTTTCTACCATTAAGGGGGGAGGGATGTTGTAAAGCATTATCGAACATCCCTCCTACATATACATTGCACTAATTTGTTAGCGCAGCAGTAATGTACATTCAACTTAAATACTGTTTGCGTTAACGAATGGTGCAATACTGTTGTATTATTTAGGTCAATAGAAAATCCCCCTTATTCTGTATCTATTTGTCAACGTCACGTCAAGACAATATTAAAAATAGAACACTTGGGTACTCATTTTCTTCAGCAATTGACAATTTCGAACAGCATGTCGCTAATAACAAAGTCTTAGAGAATATTCATGGCCTGTCAGAAATAATTAATTGTTGTCCACAAGGAGTAGGTAAGTGTCCTGTTTTTAATATTATCTTGTCTTGACGTTGACAATTAGTTACAGAATAAGGGGGAATAGCTTAATCGCAATATATTATTTTATAGTTAATTTTAAGAAAGTATAAATATATAGTTCTAAGTTAGTTAAGAGACAGTTGTAGTAAACCAAGTTCCAATAAAGAACCTGCGATTCCCACGGGACCCTCCAGGTAAAAAGAAGTAACTATTGCCTTTTAAAACTACACTACAACAGGTAATACGTATCCTATTCAGTCGAACAATACGCCTTCTGAGTCACACAATCTTCGTTTACCTCCAATCCAGATATAAACTTTTCATGGCGATTATGCCTCTTGGCCTACGTTTCTGGATACTTTTACTGCAGTAGTTTCTAACTCTAAGGCCAGTAATGTCGAAAAATTGTTTTACTTGAAACAAAAGACAAAAGGTGAAGCCAGGGATAATGTTCAAAAGAGCCCACATACAAATCAGGGGTTCGATTTAGATTGGAAAAATTAATGTTCCCGTTTTAAGAACCATCGAGTTCTCGTAAATAGCCAACTGCAAATTTTGTTCAGTCTACAGACTATTACTAACGATCCGGTACTAAAACTTCATAGTATTGATGTCTCAAGTTGGGATCCAATATTCACATTTATCTGCACAAACAAGCTTCCAGAGACTACCCTTACGCTGTGGGAGCAGGAGCTTAAGAACAAATCAGCTTTTCCCAAGTGTTCAACCCTTAACGATTTTCTTACTAGTCGTTATAGAACATTGGAATCGGTTTCTGATATTAGAGTTACTGACAATTCGAAAATATGTGACGTAAGGTCTAAAGATCCATCTAGTACCTATGGCAACAAAAAGGTTATCAGTTTTCAAGCGAACGTATCTGGTCCACAGTATCAACTGGTCCACAGTGTCAGCTGTGTCCAAACCATGATATACGAAGATGCCCAAAGTTCTTAAAAATGAATCACTCTCAGAGATTACAAGAAATCAAAAAGGAAGCTTTGTGTTTGAATTGTTTCGCGAGGACCCATACGGTGAGAAACTGCAATAGTAAACATAACTGTCTTAAGTGTCAAAAGAGACCCAATACCCTTTTCCATAAAAAAGTTGATGACACACTTCACTCTACTCCTGTCCCAAGTAGTACTTTAAACCCCATATCAGTTTCCTTTTCTCCTTCCACTCCAGGTAAAATACAGTCCACTATATATGATAGCACTAATAGAATCCAATAATGTATCAGCACTAACTCCACGGGTGTGTTATTAGGTACTGCATGGGTAAACATTTACCATTTAGGGATAAACTATCAAGCACGATCCTTGATAGATTCTGGGTCGGAAGGCACATTTGTGTCTGGAAAATTATTCAACATTCTAAATCTTCCTTCTCAACCTACCCAAGCTCGAATTTCAGGACATAATAATACGGTTTCGGCTACTGTTCAACCTCAATGTAATATGGTATTGGGTTCGCGCTTGAACAGTGAAAAGTTGATATCAGTGACTGCACTTGTGGTTCCAAACTTTCTACTAAATTGCCATCAAAGAATTTCCCAGATTCGACATTTTTTAAACTTCCTAATATGCCACTTGCTGACCCTAGATTCAATTAAAGTTTAAAGATCGACGTACTAATCGGAGGTGACATATTCCCCTCGATTATTGCTTCTGGGATAAGACACAATGCTTGTGGATCTTTAATAGCTCAGGTAACGATTTTCGGATGGATTCTGACGGGTCCAGTAAATAGCACTTCCAGTTCAAATTCTACTATTGTTTAAAATTTTTGCGAAGTTTCTTTAGACAGAGAAATTTCAAAATTTTGGGAGGTGGAGAATCTTCCAAAAAAGAACTATATGTCTGCAGATGATCAAGCCTGTGAAGATTTATATGTTCATACCACAAAAAGCAATTCTGATGCTCGGTACATAGTCTCACTTCCTTTCAAAAACGAGTTTCCCGATGGAATTAGTATTGGTCAATCGAGATCCAGTGCTATGGCACAGTTTTTCCGAAATGAGAACAAATTGCTCCGAAATCCTAGTCTGAAATTGGAGTACGATAAAGTAATTCAAGGATACGAAGACCATGGCCACATGTTTAAAGTTTATCCCTCAGCAGATCCTATAATTTGCACACTTATTACCTGTCACACAAGCGGTCATCAAGCCTGAGAGCGTTACTACAAAGATTCGTGTTTAATGCTTCAGCTCCGTCATCCATTGGGCAAAGTTTGAATTCAGTGCTTCACACAGGCCCAGTCCTTCAAACTGATTTGACTATACTAATTCTGAGGTGGAGGTTTTATAAATAAGTTTTCAATGCGGGCATTCAGAAGATGTATAGACAGATTTTAGTTAATCCAAAGCATAATAATAATATGGAGTATATTAGACAATATTGTTCAAGAACAATCCAAATGATTATATTAGCGAGTATGAGCTAAAAACTGTCACTTTCGGTGTCAATTGTGCTCCGTATCTTGCTATTCGTACATTACTACAATTGGCAGAAGACGTTCAATCAGAGTATCCACTAGTTACTAGTGAAAATCTCCGGAACTCTATGTATGTAGACGACGTTTTGGCAGGATCACACACAAAAAAGGACTGCATAAGAGCCAGAGACGATCTAACACAAACCTTAGAGTCTTCTGGCTTTTTGCTAAGAAAGTGGACATCTAATTCTAAAGATATTTTAGAAGATATTCCTTTAGACTATCTATTGCATGAAAATTTCTTAAAGTTTTAAGATAGCAGCTCCGCGAGAACTCTAGGCATCCGCTGGAACTCGCATTCTGATGAATTTTACTTTTCAGCTAGTCTATTTTCTGAACATACCACGTATTCTAAAAGAGAAGTTTTATCCCAAATTGCAAAATGGTTCGATTCCGCTGGATTTATTTTATTTTTTTATTTTAACAGTAGAATAACAAAAATTTCTTACATTCTAGAAAAACAAATATTGCACAGAAATGACTTTGCCTTATATCTTAAAACTAAGTTAATTAGTTAATAAAATGTGCAGTGCACATACATATGTACATATATAGATAAAACAGAAACTGAAGGAAAACTGTTAGCAAAAATCTCCAATCTAAAAAAAATTGTAAACAATGGATACAAAAGAAAAAATTCTAGTTAATTCACTTATTCATATAAGTTGATTATTATATGTTTGCTGATATAATTGTCTATTTCTGAACTTGTTAATAAAGTTCACTTATAAGTGGATTATCAGTGGATCAGATTGGATCCTGCTGGATGGTTGCCACATTGTGTCATATTGGGACGAAATGTTCAGTCCAAATACACTCCAGAAATGGAAATCTTTCCAGCCCAATTATCCGGAAATCAATACCATTAGTATTCCTCGATGGATTGATTACTGTCCAAATTCCGAAATCCAGTTTCACGAGTTTTGCGATGCTTCCGAAAAAGCATACGCAGTGGTTTTGTATGTACGAATTTCAAGAAATAATTCTATTTATACGCACCACATTGCTTCTAAAACTAAGGTATCAACACGTTGTCTATTCCGAGACTAGAACTTTGTGGTGCAGCTCTATTGACAGACATTATAGAAAACTTGTTAGCAAGGATGGAGGTGGAAAAATATTCCTTTTACTGTTGGACAGACGCAACCATAGTCCTATCTTGGTTGGCAAAACCATCATGCAACTGGCTAATATTTATGGCTAACCTAGTTTCAAAAATAACTCAGGTGGTGGATACTTCAAAATGGTTTAGTGTTAGTTCTGAAACGAATCCCGCAGATCTCGCCGAAAACGAGTTATGGTGGCTAGGCCCCCCTGGCTTAAAGAGGAGAGGTCTTTTTGGCCCAATTCTTATTCGTCGAAAACTCTTGGTACTGAGATCGATATGAGACCAGTACAAGTCCATTTCACTTTCTTCACAAACTTTGAAGATATTTTAGAAAGATTTTCCTCATTTCATAAAGCGTTGCAAATTATGGCATATGTAAATATGTGATTATACCATACAATTCATAGTATGGAAGGCTATTGACAAGATTTATACATGACATCACTCTGCACGTCCCAATTAGTTCTACGTCTCCTGCGGTCACAATATTGGATTCCAAAAGCAAAAAACTTAATAAAAACAACCAATCAAAACTGAATTATTGTGTTATTTACAAAAAACGATGTCAAAGACAAATGCTGGCTGCATTACCATCAGAACGAGCTGAAATTACTCGTCCCTTTACGCATACAGGTCTAGATTTTGCTGGACCAGTAGATGTAAAGAGTTACTCTGGCCGAGGTTGCCGTACTTTAAAGGGTTATGTATGTGTGTTCGTATGCTTCTAAACAAAGGCAATTCATTTATAAGCTACGTCGGAATTGACGACTCAGGCATTTCTAGCAGCCTTTAGTCGTTTGTGTCGCGAAGATGCTGCCCATTATATTTGCATTCCGATAACGGAACTACTTTTTTTTTGGGGCTCCCAAACTTCTAGCAAAGGAGCTTCTGCAGAGCTCCTAGTAGCGTATTTTGGCAAACTATGCTCACCAGAATATTTCGTGGCATTTTATTCCGGCTGGAGCACCTCAAATGGGCGGCTTATGGGAAGCTGTTGTGAAAAGCTTTAAGGCACATATTCGAAAGATTGTTGGATGCTACAAATACACCTTTGAAGAGCTTTCCACATTGTTTTCCAAACTCGAATCGTGTTTCAATTCCAGGCCAATCTCTCCTATGTCTTCCATTTTCTAGTTGGAGCCCGAATTCTCGCTCCAGTTGATCCTCAAAGTAAAACCCTACCTATATCAATTGCAAATAGATGGCAGCGCCTAAAAATAGTCCATCACAGTTTTTGTATGCGATGGAAAAATTAATATTTAGAAGAAATGCATAAAAGAATTAAATGGCAACGTCCAGAAGTGAATATAACCAAGGATGCACTGGTAGTGATCAAGGACGAAAATCTGCCGCCGAATTCATGGCGTCTTGGTCGTGTTGTGAAAGTATATACCGGTTTGGATAACCGAGTTTGAATCGCCGACGTCTTAACTCAACGTGGTCTAATAAAGAGGCCCATCGTCAAGCTCATTTTACTACCACCTGAGACCTAGTATTAGCTCTATACACGATTATTTTATAATATTTTTTTATATTCCAGCTCATCATGCCAAAAATATTCGAAAAGACAGATTCCAGCTACAAATTGACTAAACGACATGCAATGCATAAATGCCGTTTATGATGGCATTCGTGCGGTGCATGAAAATAAGTATTGTCCAAACTGCTTGGCACATGAGCACTTGCACGGAATTTACTTTTCTAAACTTATGGCATTGCCATAAGTCTCATCACACTTTGCTGCATGTTAACAAACGATTGGCATATACCTTGGTAAAACCAAAACCACGTTCAAGGTCGAGCTCGCGGTCGAATTCTCCTAAGTCCAGTTCCCCCAATTCCATGAAGAAACACCTTTCGTCGCCTTCTAAATGCGAACCACAATCGCTTAACTTGGCAAAATCAACATCCTTAACAGAAATTATCCGTCAAAACACAATGGTAATACAGCCAACCGTTCTTGCAAAAGTTGGAAGTACGACCTCACTTGCACGTTGCTTGTTAGATTCTGGTTCGGCCGTGAGTAGAATTTCGAAAAAACTTGTTGGCAAATTAAATTTAACTGCATATACTCTTCACGATGAGATACTTTGCCCAGTAGTCCTAAGGTCAAGGTTCGATAGTACCTCCAAGATTGAGGGTACCTTCAGGCTTGACAATCGTATTTCTATCCGTACTCCATCTCAATCACTTCCTGAGTCATTCAAACGAAACTTCCGGGATCTTTTTCCAGCAGATTCGAAATTTTTCGAATCCACCCTCAAAGACATCATTATAGGAGTAGATCTTTATCCTAAGGTTATGTGCCAAGGAGTATTTTCAAGAATAGGACTACCTACCGCTCAAAGTACTGTGTTTGGGTCTGTAATATATGGGACATGCTCAATGTATATTTCAGTAAATGCTCTTTTAAGATAGAATCAGGCAAAATGCAAAACGTACGACTATCCTAATACGTCTAAAAATGCTTAAAAAAAATTATAATAATAATAATACTAAAATAATAATATATATATATGCAATTAATCCAAAATTTGTTTATACAGTATTTGAAGTTTGTGAATTATAACTTAGAATAAGTTTGAAATGAATTACATCTTACTAATGCCCAGTTTTTAACTTCAAAATTAAGTACTATTTAAACTTAAAGTGTATTTAAATACAAAATTTTGTTTTTCACTTCGAATTTAAATAAGATTTAAATAGCCCACATTGTACATTTAAATTCAATTTAAGTTTTTCATACAACCATGTGTTTTTCATTGTTTGTTTACATTCAACAACCTGAAAATTGGTACAGCAGCTGTTCATTGGAACAAAACTTCGGTAAAAAGGTTCTTGTATTGGATCATTTTCAGTATTTTTCTTACTATTTATTTGTGCTACCATACTTTTATCACAATTAAATACCAAAATTAATTTTAGACTGAAAAACTGAAAGTGTATTTAAACACAACTTAAGTTTATGGAAAAATTAACTAATTTTGTACTTAAATACGAAGTCAAAAACTGGGGGTAAGAGTAATAGAGAACATATGTATGTATTTTTCATGTCAGAACATTCAACAACTTCTTAGACCGGACCGATGTTTTTTTTCATTGCCTATATCTTGCAAGGCAGGCGGTAATGTTAATGTCAAAAGGCCTTATTTAGCTACAAAATAAAATTTTTTTTTTGTTAGGGTCATTTAGGGGGAGTAGGGGATAGGGCAGAGTAGTACCTGGTTTCGTCTAAGCTTCGTCAGTAAAGCTTAAAAATTTTATTTTTAAGGAATGTAGGCTTAAGTAAAACAATTTGTTAAATTTTTATGCTATTTTTGCATATAATAACGCCCACTAAAGTGGGCGGGGTCCAAAAATATTTTTTATTTAATTTATGGGTCCAAGTTTAAGGCGTTGTATCGTATTTGACATAAAAATATATCATTTGCTTAACAAAATAACCAAACAACTTTAAAAATTATGTTGTTTTTTCTGAGTTGGTTTAGTTCTTCTTAGGGGAACTTTTTTCCCTCTTGCCCGATTTAGCCCATCTCGGAGCATAACCTGCTCTAAGCTTCAAAATATATTTATACCAAATTTCAAGAGTCTAGCTTTTTTCGTTTGGATTGAATCGTGATTTCTACAGACGGACGGACATGCTCAGATCATCTTAGACTTTATCACTGATCAAGAATATACATACCTTATGGGGTCCAATTCTCTTTGGAGGGTTTTAAAACGGTATTTTGGGGGGGTCTCTGTGGACGTGGGGGAGACGTTTCACCTTTGCCATAAAACTCTAAAAAAATTTCTTGGGATAATTTAATGTAACATTTATTTTATAGGGTCATTTAGGGGGCAAAGGGGGAGGAAGTGGTAGGGCAGAAATCGGCAGTCATAAAACTCTATATATAAATGCTTGGGATAATTGTATAAAAATTTAACGTCATTAAAGCTAATGTTATTTTTAAGGAATGTATGTAGGTTTAAGTAAAACAATTTGTAAAATTGTTATGCTATTTTTGCATATAATAACGCCCACTAAAGTGGGCGGGGTCCAAAAATAATTTTATTTTATTTTATGGGTCCAAGTTTAAGGCGTTGGATCGTATTTGACATAAAAATATATCATTTGCTTAACAAAATAACCAAAAAACTTTAAAAATTATGTTGTTTTTTCTGAGTTGGTTTAGTTCTTCTTAGGGGAACTTTTTCCCTCCTGCACGATTTAGCCCATCTCCGAACATAACCTGCTCTAAGCTTCAAAATATATTTGTACCAAATTTCAAGAGTCTAGTTCTTTTCGTTTGGACTGAATCGTGATTTCTACAGACGGACGGACATGCTCAGATCGTCTTACATTTCATCACTGATCAAGAATATATATCGTTAGCTTAACGTGAAAATGTGATAAGTCATCTTTTTCAAATTTTACGGGAGAGGCAAAAAACCTAATAACTTTTAAATAAAACATTATTTTATTAAACTGTAAATGCAGTAACCTCAATGTCATAACTTCTCAACGCAAAGGACAACAAAAACTAAAAAAAACATGCATTTGACCCCTATCAGCTTTTTATTGAGTTAGCAGTTTTTCTTACGTAATTTTTTTTCTGACTTAGCACATTTTACTAAACTTATTTCATCATGGTATTAATAAATAAAATTAAAACAATTTAGTTTCAAAAATAAAAAGGTACTTGTTTATTTGTTAACATTGATCACAAATTATATGCAGTCTTATTTCATTGCTGCTATTTAATTATTCTTAGTTAATTATTTATAAAAACAATCTTAAAATTATATAAAAATTATCACAAATAACAATTTTGCAGTCTTACTCCTGCTGCTAGTAAAAGTTATATAAAAAAATCAGTAAAAATTGAATTATTCGGAAAGCAAATCATCATAAAATTGATGATGGTCCTTAGGCAAAGTAAGTTTCAAGTATTGTAGATCTTCGTATTTCTTACGTTTAATTGGTATTCTGTTTTGGTACAGTTGTTCTAAATTGCACCACTTTAAACCAACTATTTTTTGATCAATTCTTTGCGGCAGAATTTTCCATAAATTGGTGAACCGTAATTTAAAAAAAATTTCTCGATTTGGTGTATATTTTAATGCACAAATGTCTGTAACTTTGGCATCACCTTTGGTACCTCCAGAACGAATACTTTTACAGAATTCAATATTGTTAAATTTTAAAAAAAAATCATGTGTCAAATAAGTCACATCGTATGGCATAGGCTTTTTTCTTGCTGCTTTACATATTCCGATATATTCGGCAGGAACATCGATATTTTTATTCTTCATAGCACGCTCTATGGTAGAGTGGACACTATCGGCCTCCATCTGCGTATGCCCAGGTTCCAGTATTTTCTGCTCTATCACAATGTTGTGCTTAATAGCAGTATTTAGAAGTGCGTTACTCATTACATAATTGCGGTTTTGGTAACCACATCCATCACTATAAAATATAATCTTAATAGGGTTATCACTGTTATCAAGGCTGGGAAGAATTTTGTTTTCAATAAAATAAACCCATATGCTAGCAAAGTCTTCAGCATTCACACCTCCTTCAGCTTCATTCCAGAGGAAGCAATACCCTTTTTTGTTCATTTGTGTAATTTCGTTCTATAATATAAACTGCAGAGTTGGGATTTCGGAGCCATGAGTACAGCTTGAAGATCTACGGTAAACACAGTGGATTCGTCAGAGCTGTCTTTGTTCTTGTTTTTCTTGGTGAGAAGAATATTCTTCCAGTGGAGTAGTGCCAGCAGAATAACGTGCACATATTTCACACTGGTCCTTCTTTGGTGCAAACAAGCCAAGATTTCTGCTCTCAAATATCGAATGAAACGTACGTAAGGAAAGTGGCCGGACGTTGTGAGTTGCGCACCAATCTTTTGAATAAAAATCATAAAGCATTTTCTTAGAACGCCATTCCGGTAATAGATACTTTTTTTCCGTGACAGCACGACAGTAATGAGACTCCATTACTGGCAGAGAATCAAAAAATAAGTTCATGTCTTTTTTTTCTTCTGAAATCTTGTTTTAAAAATTTCTCATGACATTATTATGTGGAGTCACGGGTTTATTCACCCAACTAAGCACTGAGCGTCTACCTATGCACAAGGTATTTAAAAAAAAAGTTTTACATACGCGCAAATTTTTACCATCCACTTTCAAATGATATTTCAAAGTTTGCACTCTTCTAGATGCATTAGGATTTGTTCTATTTCGAGGATTGGATGGTTTAGTCGTTTGCACTAATGTATTCACATAAACTTTTTTTTGTTTCCAATCCATCTTCCAAAACGTTTTGAATATCTGCTTTCGTTGAGCATCAGTCACCAATGCACATTTCATGGTAGCAGTATCACATGTTTGAGCACACTTACATCTTGCCTTTGTGGCTCGTGCAACTTTTAATTGTCCACACTTCACTTTTTTTGTTTCTTCCCCAATAGCTTTTTCCACATTCTCTTCTGTTTTTATTTTTTGCAACGAGCCATGTATTGTTCTCCACCTGCGCTCTCTTTTTGCGTTTTTCATTTCTCACTGGCATATCAAAGGAATTGTCATAAGGAACCAAACCAACCACACCATCATCAGATTCTATTCCAAAAGACGCATCATCGATGCACTGAAGTGATTGTGCTGTAACGTTGTTAATGTCGTGCAAACCCATGAAAATCTGCTAAGAAATTGTTTTGTTTTTATTTAATTCTTCGTTTAATTAAGTCATTATAGTCATTTATTACCTTTTTCGTTTAAAATAAAACACAAATAATATTTATTTTTACAAATAAAGCTCACGAAAAACAAGAAGCGCAAATGGATATTATTGTTTTGTAAAAAAGGGTGCGAAAAAACAATAACATCTGACTTCAGTCAGAAAGTTAGCACATTTACACATCATTGCCAACATCAGGTAAAAATTATTCACATACATATTTTTTTTTTAAACTGTGTATTTTGAATTTATTTCTAATACTGCATCAAAATCTCATTTTTCACAAACAATTGACTTAGCACAATTTCATGTTAAGCTAACGATATACTTTATGGGGTCTGAGATGGATATTTCGACGCGTTACAAACGGAATGACAAAGTGAATATACCTACCCTTCAAATTCTTTTTTGGAGGGTATAAAAATAGAACAAAAACTTTAATTGACCTAAAAACAACAAAAATGCAATATCATAATGCTAAATGTAAAAAACAAAAGAAAGCAAAAGAAAAGTTAAATTTATATAAAAATAAAAAAGAAAAACATTAATTCACAACAACAGTTAACAACCAAAAAGCTAAAATTTATATGTCATTCCTTCTCTCAGGTTTCCTATCCAGCGTTTTTGAATATGCGCCTCTTCCGCATTTGTTTTTCTTTTCGGATGTGTTCATCCGCTGGCCCAACACTGCTGATATTGGCCATTGAGGCCGCTTCTGAAATGGTTAAAAATGTATTGTCAATTTACATTCAGTCAAAACATTAAGTGTTTTTTAGCTGAAAGTACTGAAAAATTGTTTTTGTGTTCTTTAAAGCTCTTCCTCCCTTGAACACGATCGACGTTGTAGGCCATAATGACATCGTCACCCAAAATACGTCTTTAATTTTTATGAACACCGGCAGGTTCAAGTATGCAGTTAATTGCTTTAATCTAAAAAATATATTTGGAAACATTACTCACATCTACTTTAATAATGACAGAACAAATAATCTTACATATTGTATATTTTTGCCCGGATTGATTCGATTATCGAACTGAACAAAATCTTCTTCACTCCAAATTTGAAACATATCTGCAAGTGAGTCGTCATCACGAGATTGCCGCAAACATTTGGTTGGTAAGACATTGTTTTCTATCAGGGTTTCAGCAACGAATTTCATCTGGCCTAAGAAACACATACGCATATATTTATTGATTTGTATATTTAAGTGGTATTATGTTATGTAAATTTATACAGTAGTTCATGTAAATGTATCTATTGAATATTTTTTATTGTTTCCATCACTTCATTTAGTTTTTCAAATAAGTTGTTGTTGAAAATTTGCGGGTTAGTTTATCTGTCTGAAAACAAAATAATTATTTCAAAAATAATATGTACAATATCCTATACAAAAAAATACTTACTTTCAGAGTTCTCAAAATTCACACGTTTCATTTTTCTTGGCGAAGAATTCATGTTGTTATTCATCTCAATGTTTAAAAAAAAAACCAAGTAAAAACGTTATATTCGACCGGGTCGAATCTTAAATAGCCTTCAAATATTTAGTGAGTTTAAAATTTTTAACTTGGTGGGCAGAATTCCTTTATATAATATCGTACGTCAACGCCCACTAAAGGGGGCGGGGTTCAACAATAGACAATATCATGTTTTCCACAGACGAACGGCATATCAATATAATGTTTGTGAAAATACTTACTACATACAATTTTTTATTTTTTTGTAGGGTCATTTAGGGGGCAAAGGCGGAGAAGGGCAGAAATCGGCAGTCATAAAACTCTAAAAATAAATGCTTGGGATAATTGTATAAACAATTTTATTTTTTTTTTGTAGGGTCATTTAGGGGCAAAGGTGGAGAAGGGCGAAAATCGGCAGTCATAAAACTCTAAAAATAAATGCTTGGGATAATTGTTTACAAAATTAAAAATTTTTTTTTGGTAGGGTAATTTTTTTTTTTTTTGTAGGAGTAGGACCAGCACTCAGGAATAACCCCTACATATGCAGTGCATTGCGCTGGAACTAGGAAAATGGATTATGGGAAGGAGGATAAAGGGAGTAGTGTCTGTGGATATTCGACTTATACCCCCTCAAATTGTAAGTGGCGGGGAAGACATCTGCAGGTAGTTTGGTCCACATACGGACTGTTCGGCAAAAAACGAATTTTCTCTGTAATGCGTAGTGCGATTCGTTGGAATATCGACCACAAACGCATGGGCTCTTGATGAAAAACGCGTTGAGCGTAAGAAAGAATGGATTTCAGGAACAAGTTCCCTAATGTCACCAGAGCACCTGAAATTATAGTAACGATAGAACAACGATACGCACCCCACATTGCGACGATGCTAAAGAGAGTCAATAGAGTTGGCTACCCTACTGTCTTTGCTGAGTTTAATCGCCCTCTCCTGTACGCGGTCGAGTAACTTCAAAATAGACTTTGAAGCACCGGCCCAAACATGAGAGCTGTATTCCATCTTCGGTCGGATGTAAGTGGTGTAAATATTAAGAAGATCAGAAGAGGTGAAGTATCTCTTGTACCGTCTTAAGAAGCCAAGGCACATGAATGCTGCTTTTGCGACCTGAAAGACATGTTCCGTTCATCTGACATCACACTGCACTTTCATGCCCAGAACATCAAGAGCCCCTGACTCCATAATACTTACACCACCCATAGAAACAGATGAAGCAGCATGGTCATACGTACATCGATGCGTAAGCATACAACACTGGGTCTTACGGGCATTAAAATCGACCCTGTTCGACTGACCCCATTCGGAAATCTTCGCGAGGTCACTATCCAGAACGTCATTCATAAACTGAGGACGTTGACGGCCTGCAGTTAAATGAATAAGAATGCGAAAGGCTCCTATCATCTGCGAAAGAGTAAATAGGACTGGAAGTTTGGGAAAGTAGATCGTTAAGAAAAATTAGAAATAAAGTAGGAGAAAGAACGGAGCCCTGCGGTACCCCTGAGTTGACTCTGAATTCATCGGATGAGACCCCATCTATAACAACTCGTATAGAGCGATCCCTGAGAAAGCTCGATATAAACCGAGAGAAGGTGTCTCCGACACCAAATGCAATAAGTTTGGACAGGAGTCCTCCATGCCACACTCTATCGAACGCCTTAGAAATATCTAGAGTCACCACTTTACTTTCGCCAAAACGGAGTATAGAACTACACCAGTTTTCCGAAAGAAGGGCCAATAGGTCACCCGTAAAGCGGCCTCGGCGGAAACCATACTGGCGGTCGCTTAGTAAACTGTTGGACTCCAGATATTTCACAAGATGGAAGTTAAGCATAGTTTCCATCACCTTCGATATAGCAGAACATATTGCAATCAGGCGGTAATTTTCAGGGCTATTAGCCACTCCCTTTTTGGGGATTGGCGCTACATTAGCAACCTTCCAGCATATTGGAAATTTACCGGAGTGGTATAGTGTACTGAAAAGTTTGGCTAATGGACGTGCTAACGTCGAAGAGCACTGCTTCAGGGCCAATGCAGGGATTCCATCCGGCCCAGAAGACTTCCTTGTGCTGAGTTCCGCAAGAACCCTTTTAACTGCACGCGCTTGAAAAAATATCTTAGTGGTTGAGAGCTATCAGGCAGGTGAGAGTTACTTGCAAATATTTCAGCCAATATATTAGCTTTATCAACCGGGTCAGTAAATATTTGGTCATTCCTCAAAAGAGTCGGAATTGAAGAACTAGCACTTTCTTTAACACTTTTGACGAATGACCAAAAACTCTTACTACCCCTGTGGGCAGTGACAATTCTAGTGCGAATACGCTGCTCGTATAAAGTCTTTTCGCGTCTTAACACTTTGGCACACGAAGATCTTGCCTTCTTGCATAGCAAATCAGTATAGGCATTTTTGTTACTACGCCAAGTACTGAATGCTTCCTCTCTGAATCGCAATGCATCTTTACAAGCCTGGTTAAACCAAGACTTCGCCCTAGGTTTAACCGAAATTTCCTTACAGGGAATAAAAGCTTTCATCCCCAGTACATCATTGTCAAGAAAACATAGTTTCCAATTAAAATTCCGAAAGAATTCGTTGAGCTCGGCCCAACGACCCTTTTTGTAAATATATTTACTACGTTTCGTGGCTGCACGCGAAACGTTGCGAAGTTTGGAGAACGGAAAGGTTGCGGAAATGGTGCAATGACCCGAGTTACCGAGAGGTGCATTGACTGTAACTTCATACTTTTCAGGATGTGAAGTTAGAAAAATGTCAAGCGTATTATGTTGGTGCCCTTCAACACACGGAATATGTGTTCCTTCATTAACTAATTGCACAAGGTGATTGTGCGCGGCGAACAATTCAGCAAATTGGGGGGTAAAGGAGGAGGAGGGGGAGAGTAGTACCAGGTTTCATCTCAGCTTCATTAAAGCTTAAACATTTTATTTTTAAAGAATGTAGGCTTAAGTAAAACAATTTGTTAAATTTTTATGCTATTTTTTGCTTACTAAAAACATATCATTTGCTTAACAAAATAACTAAAAAACTTTAAAAATTATGTTGTTTTTCCTGGGTTGGTTTAGTTCTTCTTAGGGGAACTTTTTCCCCTCTTGCCCGATTTAGCCCATCTCCGAACTTAACCTGCTCAAAGCTTCAAAATATATATATACCAAATTTCAAGAGTCTAGCTCTTTTCGTTTAAACTGAATCGTGATTTCCACAGACGGACGGACGGACATCCTCAGATCGTCTTAGATTTCATCACTGATCAATAATATATATACTGAGATGTGACAAAGTGAATATACCCTCCATATTCTTTTTTGGAGGGTATAAAAATAGCAGTTAGGAAAAGCATTAAAGGCAGGCATGTATAATTAGAATTGAAACCGACGGTTTCTTAATAAGAAACCTAGCTGCTTTACATTCTATTTCACTTATTTGAAAGTAAAAAATATCGCCCGAAATGGTAGAATCTACCAAAAAAAATTCGAAGAGTAATTGAGTCATATGGCTCTTTAAAAATACTTTGAATGTTTAAAAATTTTTGTCCAACTAAATTTCCTCCATTTTCTTGTGAAAAACCCTGGACTTGAACAGTTATTCCATGTTCAATGCAGCAGATGTTGTCGGGTGATTTTGTTGTTAAGTAAGAGTTGTAGAAGTAAAATTAGTTTTCAAGTAAGTTAAGGCCTTTAATTTTTTTTAATGCAAGACTTTTCTTAAAATCTGCTCCAAAATTTTAGATGGTCTTTTAACACATTTCTTTAAACTCTGCAAAAATTACTAGAAGGGATAGCACGAATTTTCGGTTGGATTACCAATCAGTTCAACATTTTCTTTTAAATGTATGACATTATGTACGTTGTACAGGGTGGCTCAGAAAGACCGAAGTGGTGTGAATTCCTTATAACTTTTTATTTAAGACATATTTTTTTAATTTTTTGTTTTTTAAATACAGTAAATTTATAGGAAATATTTTTAGATTAGTTATTAAAAATGATATTAAATTGTCCAAGTCTTCTTTACAAAATACTGAGAAGAAAAGAAAAAAAAATTATAATAAAAAAGTTATATATATAAAAAGTTATACCACTTCGGTCTTTCTGAGCCACCCTGTATGACAAACTGTTTTCCCCGAAAATTATTGGAAAGTTTTCAACGAACAAGTTTAAAAGAATTTCGATTGTTTTCAAATTGTTACTGCAATTTGAAAACAATCTGTAAGAGCAATGCATCAACAAAAACATCTTTATGCACCTCGTCCTTGATAGCGACGAGACCAGTGTACAGTAGAGACTGTCTGAACTCAGTAGCCTTCCAATATGATATTTCATCCAAAGATCGAGGCTTTCGTCCAAATTCGAATGAAAAACGAACTCGCAGAGAAGTTTGTTTTTTTTAAATGTTTTGCATCTTTTCAAACGATACTTGAAAAAATTTTTTTTTATTAATTAAACGCATGAAAAACTTTCGCATCACACCTAAGTCTACCAAATGCATTCAATCTAGTGGTATTTGCGTAGTCATGCCTAAATTGAGGTGTTGCAAGGGAGTTTTTGTGATAAATATTTTGCAAATGGTGTGCAGGATATTTCCGAGCACAAAAATCTTCATCTGAAATAAGTACTCCAGATGATGTGGCATATGTTAATGTCCCATCACATTTTTCTGCTTTTTGTGTGCACTTTGAGCATCCGTGCCGCCATGCATGATGTGTGCATGAAATAAATACACGTGCTGAATCTGAACTGCTCCTATTTGCATTCTGTACATATTTCCCTCTAGTTGTAAGCCTGTTTTTAAATAAGAAGAAATTTCATCAACAAATTTAAAAAAAAATGTTTCATATGTTGTTGAATTTCAAAAGAAATTCTTCATATGTAGTCGAATGACTTCGGCTATCCTCTTTAAGTTTCTTGGCATACCAATGTGGATATATAATCCTGCGAAATTCTCTGCTATCGGTTTGTTGGAACAATAAAACTTGTAGAATGGAGTGATATTTTCTTCTCTTAGAATCTCTCGCATGCCACTTAATTCATTTTTGGCTGATAATTAAATTGCCACTCTGTTCTTTCAAACTATTATTGTCAGAAACTGTTTCCACGTCTTCTGGTTCTTTTTGGACAGAATCATGACTTTCACAAATTTCAATATATTCACTGTGAGTTATGTTATTTAAATTTTCTATGCCCACTTTCATCATCTTTTTTACAAAGTTTCCTTTTTCACTTTTTTATTATTCTTTTTAAGTGCCTTTTGCTTATCATTTTCGTTACCTTTATTGTATAAAATAAAAAGACTACCGATATATTTAAAAGTACACTTTTCTCCAAGAAAAACTAAACAAACGATATTTCTTAATTTAACAATTTTCAATTTAACACTTGTTGATCAAAACACAGAATAACAATTTGTCAACCCCCGAATGAGGCCGACGCTTTATCATGAAATGAAGACTCGCTGACCACATCACTGAGGTTCGCGTTTAACGCCAAGCGCAAATAATTGGCCGGACGCTGACGCTTCGGTTGTGCTTAGGCTAGAAAACTATTGTACACATTTTTCTTTTCAACTTAAACAATAAAATATGACAGAAAAAGAATTTTGCTCGCTTCCTTATATAAGTTAAAAAATTCCACGAGTTCTTAATCGCATACACGATTTTGTGTAAAACAACGTGTTATAATGTCAAAATGTGACTGAGTTCTTTTATTTAAAGTTGTTATTCTTCTCACTTACATCTACCTATTTTTAATAATTCATAATTGGCGTTGCCAGACTAAAATAAATTCAATATAGGGTTATTCTTCCATAATAATTAATACAAATTCAATGTTAACTATTTTATAATTTTAGAAATATAAACATCTTATGTGGTAACTTAAAATGAAACGTCCCCGTTCCAGTAAACTTTATATTTTTTAACTTAAAATGATTTTTCCATTATTAACATAAAGATTTTAGAAACAGTTATAAATTTTTTTTTATTTGACACATTGTTATTTTATATATGATTTTAGAAACATTTCTTATAATTAAGTTAATTAGAAGCTTACTTAAAATAAAATTTAAGACGGTTCTAATAATATCTTACACTTTTGCGAAATGAAAAATATTAATAAACAAAATGAATAAAAGTCAAGATGCCTTTATCTTATGTTATTTTTATGCACTTGTTTGCCATCTATTATAACTTTGGTACCTAAATCCCTTTCAAAAACCTTTTCCAAATATACCCTATCTATCTTGTTACCCAACCTTTTATTTCTTTTAACGAATACTGTGTCGCCGGTATTAAATTTTCGATTAATGTTATCAAGCCTAGCACCAATCTTTTCCTGTGCTGCAGTTATCTTTTGTTTTATAATTTCTAAGTTGTTTGTGGTAGAAGATTGAAGAATATCAATCGGCTTTTCATTAGTAACGGAATGTATAGTGTTATTATATCTATGAGTGGAAATAAGTATTATATCTGAGGTTTCAGTAATGTCATTCTGTGCTTTAACGCACCTGGCTATTTCGAGCAATGTGGAATGAAACCTTTCCACCTGGTCATTGCTGTCACTGTGTAAGTGCGGTACGAAAAATTGTTCTATGTGAAAAAGATCCCTTAGCATACTTCTAATAGTATTTGATTGAAGAGACTTTTCGTTATCAGAAACTATAAGCTTAGTGCTTTTGAAAATATTAAGAACTTGCAAAATACCGGTTTTGACATCAATAATAGCTCTTGAAGTTATAGGTATAGCAACTGCATATTTTGAAAATTTATCAAGACAAGTGAGGAAATGAAATTTATTAGTTGAAAAAACATCTACATGTAGAATTTGCCCTGGAAAATCAGGTATCGGTGATGCTCCGATTACTGTGTTTGGTGGGTTTCTATTGTATTTGTTTTCCAAGCATATTTTACAGTTTTTGATTATTGATGTTAGCATTTTCCTTATTTTTGGAAAAAAAATATTCGGATGTAATCTGTTTATAATTTTCACACAGAGATCTATGAGCTCTATTATATTCTAAATTTAACGTCTCCAATTGGTCATTTCTATTTGTTAAATCTATTACGACAATCTGTGTGTGGATAAATTTTATAGAGAAAAAATTATCTAGAACTTCATCCTGAATTTCCGCCAATGTACTCAAATCACAATGTATGGCATTGACGGTTCGATGGCTTACGCAGTCTTGCAAAATTACCAATAGCTCCTGAATGTTATTATAGTTTATGATGTGTCTTTTGTATTGTTTAAATAAGATTCTTGTTACTTTGCTATTTTCAGAAGCTCGCGAAATGACTAACTGATTAGTAAATTGATTAACAGGGGCAGTGACGGATTTTATTGTTCTAGAAAAGGAGATTTCACTATGTACTGTTTCAGAGTCTGTGTTACCGAAATTGTGCATGTACTGGCGCGACAGTGCGTCCGCAACGACATTTTCTTTACCGGGCTTGTAGTGAAATTTCGGAGAAAAATTGCCTATGAAAGCTTGCCATCTTTTGATTTTAGGGTTGGGGTTTTTGTCTGCAGTTGCAAACGTTAATGGCTGGTGGTCAGTAAAAATTTTAAGATTTTTTACCCCGTACAAATTTGTTGCGTAATTTTGTTCTGTAGATGAAAGCGTTCTAGAAATCATGGTGATTGGTTTATTATTTTGAGACAAGACAGCTCCAATAGCGTTAGAACTTGCGTCGGTAGTCAATTCAAATGTTTTATTGAAATCAGGGTGTTGAAGCAATACATCTTCAGAAGCCAATATATGCTTAACTTTTTCGAACGCACTAAGCGCTTCTGCGGACAAATTTATTTTGATGTTTTTTGACTTTCTTGCGTTAACATTTCCATTTTCTCCACGCAGGTATGTGGTCAGCGGTTTTACTATGTCGGCATAGTTCTTGATAAACCGTCTATAGTAACTGGCTAGACCAATAAATGACCTTAAAGCTCTTCAAGTTTTGGGTATTTGAAAATTTAAGATATCATGAACTTTATCGGGTGAAGTTTTGATTCCATTTCTGGAAATTACAAATCCGAGATATTCGACTTCTTGTCTAAAAAATTTTGATTTTTCTGTTGAAATTCGCATTCCAGCAGTTGATAATTTTTTCAGTATATTATTGACATGAGAAATATGACTACTTGCATCTTTTGAAAATATTATTACATCGTCCATGTAAACAAAGCATGTTTTTCCGATCTCGTCACGCAAAATATCGTCAATAGCCCGCTGAAAAATACTGGCACCATTTTTGAGTCCAAAGGGTAAACGACAAAACTCGTATTTTCCGTTGTTAACGCTAAAGGCAGTTTTGCACCTGTCTTTTTCCGCGAGCATTATCTGATGAAATCCGGATTTTAGGTCAAGGGTGGTGAAAAATTGTGATTTGCCTAGATTAGATAAAATTATAGAAATATCAGGCATGGGATATTTTTATTTTTCGAAAATCAACAGCCATTCGAAGATTTTGTTTACCGTCAAAATCCATGCCTTTTTTGCTTACGACATGAATAGGCGAGTTATAAGGTGATGAGGATTTTCTTATAATACCGTCTTTCAGAAGATTTTCTATTTCTCTATTTATAAACGTTGTTGCGGAAATGGTATACGGATAGCTTCGAGAATAAATAGGTTCCTTCTTTGTTAAATTTATAGTGGCTTCGATTTTAGTATTGGCTGGCAAAGCTCTGTCAAAATGACCAAATGCTATTAGATTGCTTTGAATTAGATTTTTGAATTCGTCACGTAAATCGGTAGGAACATATTTACTTTCAATTTCTATTGAATCTACTTGTTTACACACAGAATGGATAACCTCATCTTTTCCTGTTTTATGAAAAAGAATACTATTATTAGTGTCAATGAAGGCATATTTCTTTTAAAAAGTCATAGCCTAAAATTCCATCAAAAGAATTTAAGCATGGCAATATAAAAAATGTCGTTGAATGATTTAAAAGGTTAATTTCTCACTTTTCTGTAATAAGCGTAGATCCGTTTATTGATTTAATTTTAAATGGGTTAGTTAGTGATTTAATATTTTTTATAAAATTGAAATTGCGTTTGTAATTTTTTGAAGTGCCTGTGTCTACTAAAAGTTTCAGCTCTTGACCGTTCATCGATTTTTTTACAATAAAGGGCAAGAGCGACTTTACACTAAAAAATTCAAATTATCTTGTACGTCGTCTTCTGATTCGTTACCGGAAATATCTTCATTTTCATACGGATAATCTTCCTCAAATTTTTCCGCATGATTGATCCTTTGCGTTCCTTGAATTTGAGACTAATCGGTGTTGCTGCCAACAAACCGACGTTTGAACGTATTTTCATTTGAATTTGACTTTTGTCTAGTATAATTTTGGTTGGAACTTTGAACTTGAAATGAACTTAGTTTTCTGAAATACGATGTATATTTATCTACTTCCGTCGGAACTGGCAGTGGAAATTGCAAGGTTTGTTTTTTGGTTGTTACACTTTGAGAAGTATCGACTTGGGCTAAACTATTTTTTGAACAGGATGGATATACCTGGGAAAAGTTTTTTTTGTTAGAAAATGCATTAGCGAATCTGTAACGTTCATGATTTTGTTTAAGCTCTTGCGCTGTAGTTAGAGCTGTGGGTAGATCTGGTGGTTTTACAGAGAAACAAATATCGGACAATGGTTTGCGTAGACCTGATATAAAGAAACGTAGAGCATTTAATCTTGATCGCTCATTTAACACTTTAATAACCTCCTATTTACCCGTATTATCCATTATAATCTTATTTATAATTAGAGTTAGTTGCTGGTTAACTTTATCGTAATATTCATTTATTGTTAATCTGCCCTGTCGTAAAACACTAAGCTCATTTTCTAATAAGTATAATGGCATTTTGTCAGAATAACATTGATCTAGCCGAGATATTATAGCATCGATGTTAAAAATTGTGTTAAACGAACATAGGGTGGAATTTGCTTCGCCTATAATCTTGTTTCTTAAGATGCCCATAGCGACATAATACGATGCGGATTCCTTTGTATAATAATTAACAGCAAATTTTGCAGATTCCCTCCATGCTGGGTACTCACTTGAATTGCCACTAAACTGAGGGAGCGATTTTATCAAATCTAAATTTTTATTTCCTGCAGCAATACCAGGTTGAATGGTTACAGGTTCTAGGGGTTCTACTCGACGTGGTGTTATTTCTTCAACCGCAATTGCTAAATTACGAAGCTGTTCTAAGACTTCTTCCCTAGTAGCATTCACTGCCGACTCAACAAGACTTAACACCTAGTTTCTATTCATTTTGTTTTTTTTTGGCGAATGTTTTCTTTAATGAAATATGATCAAAGAATGAATGTTTAAGTTATTAATTATAGTCGTAAGTACTAATAGATTATTAATAGAAAGATTAAGATTAACAGAAAGAGACAATTTTGTCAAAACATATAAATTTAGCAAATGAAAGAATTGATTAAAGAAAAATTATTATTACTATTCTTTATTTAAAAAAAATTGATACTTATACTAATATTATTGGATACGATTTTGCTGCATCGAAATCAGCTGCTTTGAAACTTCATCGGCAAAAAATTAAAAAGTCCAATACTCTTGAAATTTCTTATCTCTTTTTTTATATCTCTGCTTATGGTAAATTGTCACTTCGAAAATTGTCAATGCTTCTACCATCTTTCAATTCATATAATTCTCTAGATGTTTCTTTATTTCATAGTTTTGTTCATGTGATGTTTGCGATGTGCTCTCTCTATCTTTTATTTTTGTGATGTTTGCAATATTCTCTTTCTATCTTCTTTTATTGGATAATTTCTTTTATTGTTTTATTTTTCAACCAGTCAAATATTTTTTTGTTGGCTTAACAAAACCACGAATACACCACTGTGTGATTTTTGATTTTAATAAACGGTACTTTTTTATGTCTTTTTTATCTTTGATTTAAATGTTTAATATTTAGATTTTCTATTAATTTCAGATTTTACCATTAATATAATGATTTGGTCCTATCAAAGTTTTTATGTGCTTTTAAGTAAGTAGTATTTTTCATGAAGGGCTTTTCGCAAATATCCTTTTTTTACTTAAAGCACTTCTTACTTATTTGACTTAATAAGCACACTTTTTTCTGTTATTTAAAAAATCACCAAAATCTTATTTATCTTAAACATTTAATCAATTATAATTTTTTTTGATTTTTTAAGGTATGGATTAAGGTGTCTTTTATGCGTTGGGCGCCAGTTAACGAATTCCACGAGTTCTTAATCGCATACACGATTTTGTGTAAAACAACGTGTTATAATGTCAAAATGTGACTGAGTTCTTTTATTTAAAGTTGTTATTCTTCTCACTTACATCTACCTATTTTTAATAATTCATAATTGGCGTTGCCAGACTAAAATAAATTCAATATAGGGTTATTCTTCCATAATAATTAATACAAAATCAATGTTAACTATTTTGTTGATTTGTTATAGCCACTTCCAAATTTTTTTATATATATTAATGTTATGAGCTAGTGAGGCTACGTTCTTATATAAATAAAACAATTTATTTTATTTCATTTTCCCGACGTTTCGTCAATTACTTGTTGACTTTTTCTAGGGTTTTTGGAAAATCTATTTAATAATTAAAAACATAAAATAATTATATTGCACATTTTCGCTTATTATAATGGTAACTTACAATAATTTGCTTGTTATAATTTACATATTAATTTTTTAAAAATTTTTAATTAACAATGCTATGGTTTTCCATTTTATATAAACACAAATTACAGCTTAAAGCTTTTTCACAGCTTTACTCAATAGCTAACTTATAATTAGTGCTTATGTTGTCTTCTTTTAAATTCATCGTCCTTTTCCTTTTTTGTTGAATTCTTAAACTTTCTATAGTGTATCTTTTCTTTTCAATGTTTTCTTTGTCTAGTATCTTTACATTTTTAAAATCAGCAGTGTGATTGTTGTCCAGTATGTGTTGTGATAATGCTGTTGAGTGTTTCTTCTTTTCTATGTCTGTCCTATGCTCTCTTAGTCTCATTTCTAAGTTTCGTTTCGTCGTACCTATGTATAGCATATCACAGCTGTTATTGTTATTGCCATTGCATTTTATTTCGTAGACTACATTATTTTGTTGTTCCTTATTTATTGGCGCTTTAATTTTTGAAAATATTGTGTTTATTGTTTTATTTTGGTTTATATGCGAACTTTGTGTTTATTTGCTTTATTGTGCTTCTGATGTTTGTGTTATCAGTTAGGCCAGGTATGTAACTTACACTATAATACTTATTTTCTTCCTTGTTGTTAGTATTTTCAGGTGTTGTGTTGTTAAATAATTTTGTGTAAGTTTCATTAATTAATTGTGTTATTACTTTTTTAGGGAAACTATTTTCAGTTAGTGTTTGTGTTATGTGTTTGATGTTCTTTTTGTGAAATTGGGTGTCGCTGAGGTGTAGGATTCTGTATATAATGTTCTTGGCAGTGTTGATTATTTGATTTCTTGGTTGTGTGGAATTGAAATTTATAATTCTTCCGGATGCTGTTTCTTTTTTGTACCAATCTAGTGTTAATTTATTGTTTTCTTTGTGTACTTTTGTGTCCAAATAAGTGATCGATTGTTCTCTTTCTATTTCCATGGTAAATTTGATTCTGGGGTGATAATTGTTGAACATATTTAATATTTTATCTTTATCTTGAATTTTGATTATGGCAAAGAGGTCGTCTACATACTTTACTATGTATTTTAGTTTTATGTTAACTAAGTTAAGCTTTTTTAAGGTTTCGTCTAATAAATCATCTAACACAATGTCCGCAATGGTTGGTGATAGCGGGTTTCCCATTGGCATACCAAAAGTCTGTTTAAATATTTCTTTTCCGTATACAAAATAATTATTCTCGCAGAGACAAAATCGAAGTATTTTTGAGAATAATGATTTAGACATATTTGTGTATTTTTGAAGGAGTGTCCATTTTTCCAGTATAATATTAGTGGCCTTCCCTACTGGAATGTTGGTGAAAAGAGATATCACGTCAAGTGAAATTAATATTTCCCCATCCTCTAATGTGATGTTTTTTAGATCTCTTTTTAAACTTGCGGAGTTTAATACATTGTATTTGTCCGAAATGATATTTTTCAGAATTTTTCCCATATATTTAGAGAGTTTGTAGCACGGAACTTGTATCGACGAAATTATTGGTCTCAGAGGTACATTTGGCTTGTGTATTTTGGGGAGTCCATATATTCGGGGAGCATTTGCAGCAGGGCAAAGTAGTTGTTTCCTAAGCCAATTGTCAATTACATTATTTTTATATAGTTCTGATATTATGTTATTATTTTCTTTTTGTAGTTTTGTCGTTGGGTCAATTCTAAGTTTTATATATGTTGTTTTGTCATTCAATAATTGTTCCATTTTATTATTGTACTCTTCTTTGTACATTGCTACCGTTTTATTTCCTTTATCTGCTTGTACGATGATGATGTTGCTATGTTTTTTGAGAAAAGATTTTGTGTTTTTGTATACAGTCAAAATGAATTTTTCTTTTGGAGTATTTTTTAATTTTCTTTTAAATCGTATTATGTTGTTCGCTAATTTGTTTCGTGTTAAATCTTTATCCTGGTCTTCTTTATCTTCCATTTTCAAAATACATTGTTCTATGTCCGCAATTGTATGAAGTGCCGAAAAACTATTTTTGTCTACGGGTAGTGCAAACTTTTTTCCTAATGATAATAGCCATCTAGATTCAACTGGGAACTCAATATTAGTTTTATTTTCGAACCAATTGTGTTTAAATCCATATATATTGAACTGTTTTTCTTTCAACGTGTCCAATTTTTTATTCTGTTTATTTTGTATGTTAGTGGTAATATTGTTACTTCTGTTGTTTTGTTTGTTAATAAAGGATGTGTAGTCTACGAAGGTTAACAGGTTTTTAATAGCATTTCTTATGCGTTTTAATTTCTGTTTTGTCATTGCAATGTTTAAATACGTCTGTGATATCTCTAAATTTAGTATTTTTTTATGAAAATTGTATTCTATTTTCTTTAGTTTTTCTTTTAATTTTATGCATGTAAACAGCTGTGTCACCTGTGTCGTTGTATTTTTAGTATGGTTGGGAGTGATACCATAGTTTCTGCATGTTAATATAAATTTTAATCTATTTTCTTGATGTGCTAATTTTTTCACTTCATTACAGTACTCTTTTAGGGTTCTGCATGTCTCGCCATCATACTTCAAGCTAATGTGTTGAAAGTAACCTTTCATTTTATCGTTGTTATATAAAAATTCTTTGTTAATAGGTATTAATAGATATATGTTTCGGCAAGCTCTCCGATAATCTTTGTTGATTTGTTATAGCCACTTCCAAATTTTTTTATATATATTAATGTTATGATCTAGTGAGGCTACGTTCTTATATAAATAAAACAATTTATTTTATTTCATTTTCCCGACGTTTCGTCAATTACTTGTTGACTTTTTCTAGGGTTTTTGGAAAATCTATTTAATAATTAAAAACATAAAATAATTATATTGCGCATTTTCGCTTATTATAATGGTAACTTACAATAATTTGCTTGTTATAATTTACATATTAATTTTTTAAAAATTTAATTAACAATGCTATGGTTTTCCATTTTATATAAACACAAATTACAGCTTAAAGCTTTTTCACAGCTTTACTCAATAGCTAACTTATAATTAGTGCTTATGTTGTCTTCTTTTAAATTCATCGTCCTTTTCCTTTTTTGTTGAATTCTTAAACTTTCTATAGTGTATCTTTTCTTTTCAATGTTTTCTTTGTCTAGTATCTTTACATTTTTAAAATCAGCAGTGTGATTGTTGTCCAGTATGTGTTGTGATAATGCTGTTGAGTGTTTCTTCTTTTCTATGTCTGTCCTATGCTCTCTTAGTCTCATTTCTAAGTTTCGTTTCGTCGTACCTATGTATAGCATATCACAGCTGTTATTGCCATTGCATTTTATTTCGTAGACTACATTATTTTGTTGTTCCTTATTTATCGGCGCTTTAATTTTTGAAAATATTGTGTTTATTGTTTTATTTGGTTTATATGCGAACTTTGTGTTTATTTGCTTTATTGTGCTTCTGATGTTTGTGTTATCAGTTAGGCCAGGTATGTAACTTACACTATAATACTTATTTTCTTCCTTGTTGTTAGTATTTTCAGGTGTTGTGTTGTTAAATAATTTTGTGTAAGTTTCATTAATTAATTGTGTTATTACTTTTTTAGGGAAACTATTTTCAGTTAGTGTTTGTGTTATGTGTTTGATGTTCTTTTTGTGAAATTGGGTGTCGCTGAGGTGTAGGATTCTGTATATAATGTTCTTGGCAGTGTTGATTATTTGATTTCTTGGTTGTGTGGAATTGAAATTTATAATTCTTCCGGATGCTGTTTCTTTTTTGTACCAATCTAGTGTTAATTTATTGTTTTCTTTGTGTACTTTTGTGTCCAAATAAGTGATCGATTGTTCTCTTTCTATTTCCATGGTAAATTTGATTCTGGGGTGATAATTGTTGAACATATTTAATATTTTATCTTTATCTTGAATTTTGATTATGGCAAAGAGATCGTCTACATACTTTACTATGTATTTTAATTTTATGTTAACTAAGTTAAGCTTTTTTAAGGTTTCGTCTAATAAATCATCTAACACAATGTCCGCAATGGTTGGTGATAGCGGGTTTCCCATTGGCATACCAAAAGTCTGTTTAAATATTTCTTTTCCGTATACAAAATAATTATTCTCGCAGAGAGAAAATCGAAGTATTTTTGAGAATAATGATTTAGACATATTTGTGTATTTTTGAAGGAGTGTCCATTTTTCCAGTATAATATTAGTGGCCTTCCCTACTGGAATGTTGGTGAAAAGAGATATCACGTCAAGTGAAATTAATATTTCCCCATCCTCTAATGTGATGTTTTTTAGATCTCTTTTTAAACTTGCGGAGTTTAATACATTGTATTTGTCCGAAATGATATTTTTCAGAATTTTTCCCATATATTTAGAGAGTTTGTAGCACGGAACTTGTATCGACGAAATTATTGGTCTCAGAGGTACATTTGGCTTGTGTATTTTGGGGAGTCCATATATTCGGGGAGCATTTGCAGCAGGGCAAAGTAGTTGTTTCCTAAGCCAATTGTCAATTACATTATTTTTATATAGTTCTGATATTATGTTATTATTTTCTTTTTGTAGTTTTGTCGTTGGGTCAATTCTAAGTTTTATATATGTTGTTTTGTCATTCAATAATTGTTCCATTTTATTATTGTACTCTTCTTTGTACATTGCTACCGTTTTATTTCCTTTATCTGCTTGTACGATGATGATGTTGCTATGTTTTTTGAGAAAAGATTTTGTGTTTTTGTATACAGTCAAAAACACAAAATAATATTTTATAATTTTAGAAATATAAACATCTTATGTGGTAACTTATACGATCAACGAATTCATATAAGATATTGCTACACCAAGTGGGTACTGGCAATTGTAAGTGACGATTTTATTACAGAAAAAACGTCAATAGCAGTTTTGCCGAAAAAGCGGGAAGAAGAAGCAAAACTACACTGGACACAGAGCACTCATACATACAACCATACATTGTTACAATAAGCAAAACACACAAGACAGCATTGTCATATATACAAACACACGTAGAAAGCTACATGTTAAGTAAAGCACAACCAACAACAATCAGATGCCAGATGCTTCGCGAAGTTACCAGACGACGTCACCTTGCCTATATAAAGTCGCTGCCAGATACCAGCGAGATGAGTGTGTTTTTAAATCTAGAAGTGTTAATATCGCTAAGTTTTTAGTATTACAAATACTCGTGTTAATTAAGTAATAAATAAAGTGTTGCCGCATTATATTTCTAAAATTAATTGCCCGTGTTTTAATTTCATGTAATTACACGAATCCTTGAAGGATAAGTAAAAAGCGTTTTTACGAAAAGGTCTAAAAACGTAACAATTGGTATCAGAAGAAGGATAGCAAAAATAATTAAAAGGGCATTGCAATATAAGGAAAAAAAGGACTTTAAAAAAATTATAATAAAATTATAATAAATAATCATGAAATTTGATGAGCTAAAAGTTGAACAGCTAAAAAAGGAGCTTAGTAAGCGGGAATTGCCAACAGCAGGTCACAAACCTGAGCTACAGAAGAGGATGATAGATGAGTTTAAGAATCGCGGCATGGACATCGTGACATACGAGTTTGAGGACAAAGACGATGTAGAGGTATGTCCTCCTGCTACGACCAGCAGCATGGACATAAATTCAATGTTCGCTGCTATGATGATCCAGATAAAAAGAATCAGATAAAACAGAACTTAAAAATCAGCAGGGGAAAGGTCGTAGCAGAAATAACTGAAATAAAACAGAACTTCCAGCAGATGCAAGAGGTTCCTGAGGCCATTAATAGGAGGGTGGATTCTACTGAGAATAAGTAAATTATCAGAGCTGACAGATAGAGTCCAACATCTAGAAAGCGGTGGCCTGGAACAGCACGCAAAGGAGTTTGAAGAGAAATTGCATTGCGTAGAGGACAAAATGCATAACCTTGAGTATAGTGGCGGGCCAGTACGAGCGGTTGCGGAGGTTTCTGCGAGAATAAAAGCGTCATTCTTTTACGGTAGCGTACTATTGGGCATCTTTAAATTCCAGTTCGAGACGGTTGCTAGTAGAAATTTATGGGATGCTGAAAAGAAGGCCATAGAACTGATTTTGGCCTTAAAGGGTACATCCGCAGAGGTACTTGAGACCGTGCCAGTAAGCAGCAGAAACAATTATAGTGAAATAATGGCAGCATTGCAGGGCAAGTATGGTGGTGAGCACAAGCACGATTTACACAGAATGGAATTGCGATGTAGAGTTCAGAAGCCTAACGAGTCTCTACGAGACTTCGCAATGGAAATTGAGCGTTTAGTGCAGCCCGAGGACGATAATAATCTAGTTGCTAGTGTTAAGGAGGCAATGCGACCACTGTTGGCGGAAAGTGCTACCAAAGAAACGCCTAAGTGCTACAACTGCAGAAAAATCTGTAATTTTCAGTGCAGCTGCAAAACACCAAGAAAAAGAGCTAGATCTGTTTCGCCACCAAGAAACAGCAAACGGGTGAACCAAACAACAACAACATGGGTGGATCAAACTTTGACATCCTTGTTGCGATGCTATACACTATTTACTAAGGAATGTAAAATATCCCCAGGCATGCGAACAAATCATACCTAGTGTTTTTCCACCAACTTCGCTTGTAGACAACAAGAAATCACTGCAGTTTAAAAATGCTGAATGGCAACTGACATGGTGGTTTGAGTGTCTGCAGAGCTACGACTTCAGCATTGAGCATAAAAGGGGCACAAAACATAACAATGCGGATGATCTATCAAGGAAACCCTGCAGTTTAAAATGTAAACATTTCATTAGAACCGAACAAATGGAAGGTGTTGTTGATGTTAGGCTAATGCACATCGACTTTGATGAACACTGGCAAGCGGCACAGAGGGATGACAGCATACTGAGGAAAATTATAGCAGCTAAAGAGGAGGAGAGAAGACCGTCCGGAATGAAATTTCGGCTGAAAGCCCACTCTTATTGGGCTCAGTGGAACAGCCTCAAGGTAATAAAGGTGTGCTATACCGCATATGGGAAAGTGTAGATGGCAAAACAACTTCAAATTTAATAGTTGTGGCACACCCCAAGATAAGTAAAGTTCTGCAAGAGTTTCACAATGGACCTAGTGACGGTCATCTTGGAGTAACAAAAACACATGAGAAATTGAAACAGCGTTTTTATTGGGTTGGATGTCAACAAGCAATAGCCGACTGGATAGCAAACTGCCCACAGTGCATAGCAAAAGTCCAGTAAGATGAAGCCGGGGACAGCTACAACAATACAACTCAGGAGCATCATTCGAGTGGATCGCAATGGATGTAGCAGATCCTTTTCCCGTTACTGAAGCCGGAAATCGCTATGTTCTTGTGGTAATAAACTATTTCAGTTAATGGGCAGAGATAAATGCTATACCCAACCAAGAAGCACAGACAGTTGTAAATGCATTCGTCAATAACTGGGTATGTCGCTATGGTGTTCCAATAGAATTACATTCCGACGAAAGAAGAAATTTCGTGTCTGCAATATTCAGGGAAATGTGAGAATTACATGGGTTAAAGAAAACCAGAACAACACCTGCGAAAAGTGGGAAGGATGCGAAAAGTGGGAGGGATGGGATGGAGCACATTCCCAAATTTTTATTGGCATGTAGGGCAGCTGTACACGACTCAACATCGTGAACGCCACCTAAAATTATCTTCGGAACGGAATTAAAACTGCTCGGTGATTTGGAATTTGGTGTTAAGCCAGTTGTAGAAAAAGGAGCCAATACGTCCCAAGAGCAGGAAGACAGTGTTACAAAGTTCAAAAATAGATTCAAACATAACGACAATGTGGCTATATGTATTTGGCACCAATTCAGCTCTAGTTGTCAAAATATACTACCCTGGTCAACACAATATAGATAATATTCAAATTAAGGGAAATGGAATATTCCGGATACATCGACGAGAATATACAAGATCATTCGAGACTGTGTAATAATATAGATTTTATTTTTCATATAAATACGTTTCTTGTTATCCAATGGATTTCTGATTGTATAAAGGTGTAAAATAAAATAGATTCATATTGAATATAATTTGTTTGTTGGTTTAGTTTTGTATGAGTTTCAAAGCCTACTATGCTTATTCTGTTGTGATTTTTGAAAATTATTTCCAATTTACAAATTGTGAATTTCTCAGATGGTTTTCAAAAGTATATGCATAAGATAATAGGTTTTTAACTTTTCAAAACTGTGGTTAAAGTCTACTGATGATTTGGTAAAGCACCAATGAAATGCCTATAGACATTGCTTAAACACCAACATATAAATTTCATTTATATATAATAGTATTGTGACAACAATGTGTCAAATAAAAATTTCATAGCAGTTTAATTTAGATTTTATTTTTCATTTTGCCTTATAAATACTTTTCTTGTTATCCAATGGGATTCTGATTGTATAAAGGTATAGTAAAATAAAATAGATTCATATCGAATATAATTTGTTTGTTGGTTTAGTTTTTTATAAGATCCAAGGTGTATGGTGTATGCTTATTCTGTTGTGATTTTTGAAAATTGTTTGTAATTTACAAATTGTGAATTGTCAGATGGTTTTCAGAAGTACATGTATAAGATAAGAGGTTTTTAACTTTTCATAACTGTGGTTAAAGTCTTCTTATGATTTGGTAATGCACCAATGAAATGCATATAGACCAGATACGGGCGTTTCATAGCACAATTTTGCTGAGATTATTCACACGTATTATTACCCTCTTTAATTTAGTCGTCCATGAGACAGGCGGATGCTTACGAATTTTGTTATATTTTTTTCCAGAATATTTGCTCAGCAAACAAATTCAGTTATGATGATATGCGAAAAATATTTTGTCATAAACAATGCTTTCGAAAACATACAATGCCTTTTGTACAATTTTACTCCAATAACGGACTATACTAATTCTCCTAATTTAGTAATACACTTAGTCTTATTAATTAGTCTGTGTAAAATTTTATCATGATCTTCCATGCCGACAAATATCAAAGTTTATTAAGTTTGATACATCCAACCGCGTATTTTTTTTTTTTTTTTTGGCGAATATTCAGTGTTATGCTCCAGCAAGCAACCATTCCTTTATTTATTTTTTTTTAATGGAAAACAACAAATTGCTGTCCCAAGCTCGCAAGCTCAACACATACACAATTTACCAATGCATTGACGGTGCCCACCACTGATATAGACATAGCTTAACCACCAACAAATAAATTTCATTTATATATAATATTATTGTGATAACAATGTGTCAAATAAAAATTTCATAACAGTTTGATTTAGATTTTATTTTTCATTTTGCCTTATAAATACTTTTCTTGTTATCCAATGGATTTCTGATTGTATAAAGGTGTAAAATAAAATAGATTCATATCGAATATAATTTGTTTGTAGGTTTAGTTTTGTATGAGTTTCAAGGCCTACTATGCTTATTCTGTTGTGATTTTTGAAAATTGTTTGTAATTTACAAATTGTGAATTCTCAGATGGTTTTCAGAAGTGTATGCATAAGATAAAAGGTTTTTAACTTTTCAAAACTGTGGTTAAAGTCTACTGATGAAGTGGAAAAGCACCAATGAAATGCATATAGACATTGCTTAACCACCAACATATAAATTTCATTTATATATAATAGTACCATGACAACAATGTGTCAAATAAAACTTTCATAACAGTTTGATTTAGATTTTATTTTTCATTTTGCCTTATAAATACTTTTCTTGTTATCCAATGGATTCGTGATTGTATAAAGATGTAGAAAAATAAAATAGATTCATATCGAATATAATTTGTTTGTTGGTTTAGTTTTGTATGAGTTTCAAGGCCTACTATGCTTATTCTGTTGTGATTTTTGAAAATTGTTTGGAATTTACAAATTGTGAATTCTCAGATGGTTTTCAGAAGAATATGCATAAGATAAGAGGTTTTTAACTTTTCAAAACATTGGTTAAAGTCTACTGATGATTTGGTAAAGCACCAATGAAATGCATATAGACATTGCTTAACCACCAACACATAAATTTCATTTATATATAATAGTATTGTGACAACAATGTGTCAAATAAAAATTTCATAACAGTTTGATTTAGATTTTATTTTTCATTTTGCCTTATAAATACTTTTCCTGTTATCCAATGGATTTCTGATTGTATAAAGGTGTAGAAAAATAAAATAGATTCATATCGAATATAATTTGTTTGTTGGTTTAGTTTTGTATGAGTTGTGATTTTTGAAAATTGTTTGTAATTTACAAATTGTGAATTCTCAGATGGTTTTCAGAAGTATATGCATAAGATAAGAAGTTTTTAACTTTTCAAAACATTGGTTAAAGTCTACTGACGATTTGGTAAAGCACCAATGAAATGCATATAGACATTGCTTTACCGCCAACAAATAAATTTCATTTATATGTAATAGTATTGTGACAACAATGTGTCAAATAAAAATTTCATAACAGTTTAATTTAGATTTTATTTTTCATTTTGCCTTACAAATACTTCTCCTGTTATCCAATGGATTTCTGATTGTATAAAGGTGTAGAAAAATAAAATAGATTCATATCGAATATAATTTGTTTGTTGGTTGAGTATTGTATGAGTTTCAAGGCTTTTTATGCTTATTCTGTTGTGATTTATGAAAATTGTTTGTAATTTACAAATTGTGAATTCTCAGATGGTTTTCAGAAGTATATGCAAAGATAAGAGGTTTTTAACTTTTCAAAACCGTGGTTAAAGTCTTCTGATGATTTGGTAAAGCACCAATGAACTGCATATAGACATTGCTTAACCACCAACAAATAAATTTCATTTATATATAATAGTATTGTGACAACAATGTGGGTGCCTCTGTGGCTGATGGATAGCAATGCTACCTATCAGTCCAATGGTCGTGGGTTCGATTCCCGCCGGAGACTCTGGGTGTTTTCCGCAGACAAGCAAATAGCTTTGCGGGCTGTGTTTGTTTTAAAAAAGAAAAAAACTAAAAAAAAAAAAAAAAAAATAATAATTTAGTAACAGTTTGATATAGATTTTATTTTTCATTTTGTCTTATAAATACTTTTCTTGTTATCCAATGGATTCCTGATTGTATAAAGATGTAGAAAAATAAAATAGATTCATATCGAATATAATTTGTTTGTTGGTTTAGTTTTGTATGAGTTTCAAGGCCTACCAGCTTATTCTGTTGTGATTTTTGAAAATTGTTTGTAATTTACAAATTGTGAATTCTCAGATGGTTTTCAGAAGTATATGCAAAGATAAGAGGTTTTTAACTTTTCAAAACCGTGGTTAAAGTCTACTGATGATTTGGTAAAGCACCAATGAACTGCATATAGACATTGCTTAACCACCAACAAATAAATTTCATTTATATATAATAGTATTGTGACAACAATGTGTCAGTTTGATATAGATTTTATTTTTCATTTTGTCTTATAAATACTTTTCTTGTTATCCAATGGATTCCTGATTGTATAAAGATGTAGAAAAATAAAATAGATTCATATCGAATATAATTTGTTTGTTGGTTAGTTTTGTATGAGTTTCAAGGCCTACTAGCTTATTCTGTTGTGATTTTTGAAAATTGTTTGTAGTTTACAAATTGTGAATTCTCAGATGGTTTTCAGAAGTATATGCATAAGATAAGAGGTTTTTAACTTTTCAAAACTTTGGTTAAAGTCTACTGATGATTTGGTAAAGCACCAATGAAATGCATATAGACATTGCTTAACCACCAACAGATAAATTTCATTTATATATAATAGTATTGTGACAACAATGTGTCAAATAAAAATTTCATTACAGTTTGATTTAGATTTTATTTTTCATTTTGCCTTATAAATACTTTTCCTGTTATCCAATGGATTTCTGATTGTATAAAAGTGTAGAAAAATAAAATAGATTCATATCGAATATAATTTGTTTGTTGGTTGAGTATTGTATGAGTTTCAAGGCTTACTATGCTTATTCTGTTGTGATTTTTGAAAATTGTTTGTAATTTACAAATTGTGAATTCTCAGATGGTTTTCAGAAGTATATGCAAAGATAAGAGGTTTTTAACTTTTCAAAACTGTGGTTAAAGTCCACTGATGATTTGGTAAAGCACCAATGAAATGCATATATAGTAGACCAGTGGTGAGCACCGTCAATGTATTGGTAAATTGTGTATGTGTTGAGCTTAAGAGCTACCCACCCAACACAGCACCAAGCGTTTGTTAGATTGTATATTTATACATAATTAGCAATATTTTCTAGGTTGAAAAAAACGTTGATTACGTAAAATTATTAATTAAAAATAAAACTTTTTCTAAGTAAACAGTCAAATGAAAACAAATTAAAAGAGATAGGGCAATAATTTGTTACGTTTTCTATTAAGGGAAAAATAAATAAATAAAAGAATTGTCGCTTGCTGGAATATTTGCCAAAACAAAAAATACGCGGTTGGATGTATCAAACTTACTAAGCTTGATATTTGTCGGCATGGAAGATCATTTTCATACGGGAAACATATTCAAAATATTTCTGAGAAGATTTTGCACAGACTAATTAATAAAACTAAGTGTATGACTAAATTAGGAGAATTAGTATAGTCCGTTATTGGAGAAAAATTTTATAAAAAAAGGTATTGTATGTTATCGAAAGCATTGTTTATGACAAAATATTTTTCGCATATCATTATGACTGAAATTGTTTGCTGGACAAATATTCTGGAAAAAAATATTAAAAAATTCGTAAGCATCCGCCTGATATTCATTCGTCGCTGCCTCATCGACCACTAAATTAAAGAGGGTAAGAATACGTGTGAATGATCTCAGCACAATTGTGCTATGAAACGCACGTATCTGATATAGACATTGCTTAACCACCAACAAATAAATTTCATTTATATATAATAATACCGTGACAACAATGTGTCAAATAAAAATTTCATAACAGTTTGATTTAGATTTTATTTTTCATTTTGCCTTATAAATACTTTTCTTGTTATCCAATGGATTTCCGATTGTATAAAGGTGTAGAAATATATGAGGTTCAAGGCCTACTATGCTTATTCTGTTGTGATTTTTGAGAATTGTTTGTACTTTACAAATTGTGAATTCTCAGATGGTTTTCAGAAGTATATGCATAATATAAGACGTTTTCAACTTTTCCAAACTGTGGTTAAAATCTACTGATGATTTGGTAAAGCACCAATGAAATGCATTTAGACATTGCTTAACCACCAACAAATAAATTTCATTTATATATAATAATATTGTGACAACAATGTGTCAAATAATAATTTAATAACAGTCTGATATAGATTTTATTTTTCATTTTGTCTTATAAATACTTTTCTTGTTATCCAATGGATTCCTGATTGTATAAAGATGTAGAAAAATAAAATAGATTCATATCGAATATAATTTGTTTGTTGGTTTAGTTTTGTATGAGTTTCAAGGCCTACCAGCTTATTCTGTTGTGATTTTTGAAAATTGTTTGTAATTTACAAATTGTGAATTCTCAGATGGTTTTCAGAAGTATATGCATAAGATAAGAGGTTTTTAACTTTTCAAAACATTGGTTAAAGACTACTGATGATATGGTAAAGCACCAATGAAATGCATATAGACATTGCTTAACCACCAACAAATAAATTTCATTTATATGTAATAGTATTGTGACAACAATGTGTCAAATAAAAATTTCATAACAGTTTAATTTAGATTTTATGTTTCATTTTGCCTTATAAATACTTCTCCTGTTATCCAATGGATTTCTGATTGTATAAAGGTGTAGAAAAATAAAATAGATTCATATCGAATATAATTTGTTTGTTGGTTGAGTATTGTATGAGTTTCAAGGCTTACTATGCTTATTCTGTTGTGATTTTTGAAAATTGTTTGTAATTTACAAATTGTGAATTCTCAGATGGTTTTCAGAAGTATATGCAAAGATAAGAGGTTTTTAACTTTTCAAAACTGTGGTTAAAGTCCACTGATGATTTGGTAAAGCACCAATGAAATGCATATATAGTAGACCAGTGGTGAGCACCGTCAATGTATTGGTAAATTGTGTATGTGTTGAGCTTAAGAGCTACCCACCCAACACAGCACCAAGCGTTTGTTAGATTGTATATTTATACATAATTAGCAATATTTTCTAGGTTGAAAAAAACGTTGATTACGTAAAATTATTAATTAAAAATAAAACTTTTTCTAAGTAAACAGTCAAATGAAAACAAATTAAAAGAGATAGGGCAATAATTTGTTACGTTTTCTATTAAGGGAAAAATAAATAAATAAAAGAATTGTCGCTTGCTGGAATATTTGCCAAAACAAAAAATACGCGGTTGGATGTATCAAACTTACTAAGCTTGATATTTGTCGGCATGGAAGATCATTTTCATACGGGAAACATATTCAAAATATTTTTGAGAAGATTTTGCACAGACTAATTAATAAAACTAAGTGTATGACTAAATTAGGAGAATTAGTATAGTCCGTTATTGGAGAAAAATTTTATAAAAAAAGGTATTGTATGTTATCGAAAGCATTGTTTATGACAAAATATTTTTCGCATATCATTATGACTGAAATTGTTTGCTGGACAAATATTCTGGAAAAAAATATTAAAAAATTCGTAAGCATCCGCCTGATATTCATTCGTCGCTGTCTCATCGACCACTAAATTAAAGAGGGTAAGAATACGTGTGAATGATCTCAGCACAATTGTGCTATGAAACGCACGTATCTGATATAGACATTGCTTAAACACCAACAAATAAATTTCATTTATATATAATAATATCGTGACAACAATGTGTCAAATAAAAATTTCATAACAGTTTGATTTAGATTTTATTTTTCATTTTGCCTTATAAATACTTTTCTTGTTATCCAATGGATTTCCGATTGTATAAAGGTGTAGAAATATATGAGGTTCAAGGCCTACTATGCTTATTCTGTTGTGATTTTTGAGAATTGTTTGTACTTTACAAATTGTGAATTCTCAGATGGTTTTCAGAAGTATATGCAAAGATAAGAGGTTTTTAACTTTTCAAAACCGTGGTTAAAGTCTACTGATGATTTGGTAAAGCACCAATGAACTGCATATAGACATTGCTTAACCACCAACAAATATATTTCATTTATATATAATAGTATTGTGACAACAATGTGTCAAATAATAATTTAATAACATTTTGATATAGATTTTATTTTTCATTTTGTCTTATAAATACTTTTCTTGTTATCCAATGGATTCCTGATTGTATAAAGATGTAGAAAAATAAAATAGATTCATATCGAATATAATTTGTTTGTTGGTTTAGTTTTGTATGAGTTTCAAGGCCTACTAGCTTATTCTGTTGTGATTTTTGAAAATGGTTTGTAATTTACAAATTGTGAATTCTCAGATGGTTTTCAGAAGTATATGCATAAGATAAGAGGTTTTTAACTTTTCAAAACTTTGGTTAAAGTCTACTGATGATTTGGTAAAGCACCAATGAAATGCATATAGACATTGCTTAACCACCAACAGATAAATTTCATTTATATATAATAGTATTGTGACAACAATGTGTCAAATAAAAATTTCATAACAGTTTGATTTAGATTTTATTTTTCATTTTGCCTTATAAATACTTTTCCTGTTATCCAATGGATTTCTGATTGTATAAAAGTGTAGAAAAATAAAATAGATTCATATCGAATATAATTTGTTTGTTTCTTTAGTTTTATATGAGTTTCAAGGCCTACTATGCTTATGCTGTTGTGATTTTTGAAAATTGTTTGTAATTTACAAATTGTGAATTCTCAGATGGTTTTCAGAAGTATATGCAAAGATAAGAGGTTTTTAACTTTTCAAAACTGTGGTTAAAGTCCACTGATGAATTGGTAAAGCACCAATGAAATGCATATATAGTAGACCAGTGGTGAGCACCGTCAATGTATTGGTAAATTGTGTATGTGTTGAGCTTAAGAGCTACCCACCCAACACAGCACCAAGCGTTTGTTAGATTGTATATTTATACATAATTAGCAATATTTTCTAGCTTGAAAAAAACGTTGATTACGTAAAATTATTAATTAAAAATAAAACTTTTTCTAAGTAAACAGTCAAATGAAAACAAATTAAAAGAGATAGGGCAATAATTTGTTACGTTTTCTATTAAGGGAAAAATAAATAAATAAAAGAATTGTCGCTTGCTGGAATATTTGCCAAAACAAAAAATACGCGGTTGGATGTATCAAACTTACTAAGCTTGATATTTGTCGGCATGGAAGATCATTTTCATACGGGAAACATATTCAAAATATTTTTGAGAAGATTTTGCACAGACTAATTAATAAAACTAAGTGTATGACTAAATTAGGAGAATTAGTATAGTCCGTTATTGGAGAAAAATTTTATAAAAAAAGGTATTGTATGTTATCGAAAGCATTGTTTATGACAAAATATTTTTCGCATATCATTATGACTGAAATTGTTTGCTGGACAAATATTCTGGAAAAAAATATTAAAAAATTCGTAAGCATCCGCCTGATATTCATTCGTCGCTGTCTCATCGACCACTAAATTAAAGAGGGTAAGAATACGTGTGAATGATCTCAGCACAATTGTGCTATGAAACGCACGTATCTGATATAGACATTGCTTAACCACCAACAAATAAATTTCATTTATATATAATAATATCGTGACAACAATGTGTCAAATAAAAATTTCATAACAGTTTGATTTAGATTTTATTTTTCATTTTGCCTTATAAATACTTTTCTTGTTATCCAATGGATTTCCGATTGTATAAAGGTGTAGAAATATATGAGGTTCAAGGCCTACTATGCTTATTCTGTTGTGATTTTTGAGAATTGTTTGTACTTTACAAATTGTGAATTCTCAGATGGTTTTCAGAAGTATATGCAAAGATAAGAGGTTTTTAACTTTTCAAAACCGTGGTTAAAGTCTACTGATGATTTGGTAAAGCACCAATGGACTGCATATAAACATTGCTTAACCACCAACAAATAAATTTCATTTATATATAATAGTATTGTGACAACAATGTGTCAAATAATAATTTAATAACAGTTTGATATAGATTTTATTTTTCATTTTGTCTTATAAATACTTTTCTTGTTATCCAATGGATTCCTGATTGTATAAAGATGTAGAAAAATAAAATAGATTCATATCGAATATAATTTGTTTGTTGGTTTAGTTTTGTATGAGTTCCAAGGCCTACTAGCTTATTCTGTTGTGATTTTTGAAAATTGTTTGTAATTTACAAATTGTGAATTCTCAGATGGTTTTCAGAAGTATATGCATAAGATAAGAGGTTTTTAACTTTTCAAAACTTTGGTTAAAGTCTACTGATGATTTGGTAAAGCACCAATGAAATGCATATAGACATTGCTTAACCACCAACAGATAAATTTCATTTATATATAATAGTATTGTGACAACAATGTGTCAAATAAAAATTTCATAACAGTTTGATTTAGATTTTATTTTTCATTTTGCCTTATAAATACTTTTCCTGTTATCCAATGGATTTCTGATTGTATAAAAGTGTAGAAAAATAAAATAGATTCATATCGAATATAATTTGTTTGTTTCTTTAGTTTTATATGAGTTTCAAGGCCTACTATGCTTATGCTGTTGTGATTTTTGAAAATTGTTTGTAATTTACAAATTGTGAATTCTCAGATGGTTTTCAGAAGTATATGCAAAGATAAGAGGTTTTTAACTTTTCAAAACTGTGGTTAAAGTCCACTGATGATTTGGTAAAGCACCAATGAAATGCATATATAGTAGACCAGTGGTGAGCACCGTCAATGTATTGGTAAATTGTGTATGTGTTGAGCTTAAGAGCTACCCACCCAACACAGCACCAAGCGTTTGTTAGATTGTATATTTATACATAATTAGCAATATTTTCTAGGTTGAAAAAAACGTTGATTACGTAAAATTATTAATTAAAAATAAAACTTTTTCTAAGTAAACAGTCAAATGAAAACAAATTAAAAGAGATAGGGCAATAATTTGTTACGTTTTCTATTAAGGGAAAAATAAATAAATAAAAGAATTGTCGCTTGCTGGAATATTTGCCAAAACAAAAAATACGCGGTTGGATGTATCAAACTTACTAAGCTTGATATTTGTCGGCATGGAAGATCATTTTCATACGGGAAACATATTCAAAATATTTTTGAGAAGATTTTGCACAGACTAATTAATAAAACTAAGTGTATGACTAAATTAGGAGAATTAGTATAGTCCGTTATTGGAGAAAAATTTTATAAAAAAAGGTATTGTATGTTATCGAAAGCATTGTTTATGACAAAATATTTTTCGCATATCATTATGACTGAAATTGTTTGCTGGACAAATATTCTGGAAAAAAATATTAAAAAATTCGTAAGCATCCGCCTGATATTCATTCGTCGCTGTCTCATCGACCACTAAATTAAAGAGGGTAAGAATACGTGTGAATGATCTCAGCACAATTGTGCTATGAAACGCACGTATCTGATATAGACATTGCTTAACCACCAATAAATAAATTTCATTTATATATAATAATATCGTGACAACAATGTGTCAAATAAAAATTTCATAACAGTTTGATTTGGATTTTATTTTTCATTTTGCCTTATAAATACCTTTCTTGTTATCCAACGGATTTCTGATTGTATAAAGGTGTAGAAAAATATAATAGATTCATATCGAATATAATTTGTTTGTTGGTTTAGTTTTGTATGACTTTCATGGCCTACTATGCTTATTCTGTTGTGATTTTTGAAAATTCTTTGTAATTTACAAATTGTGAATTCTCAGATAGTTTTCAGAAGTATATGCAAAGATAAGAGGTTTTTAACTTTTCAAAACCGTGGTTAAACTATACTGATGATTTGGTAAAGCACCAATGAACAGCATATAGACATTGCTTAACCACCAACAAATAAATTTCATTTATATATAATACTATTGTGACAACAATGTGTCAAATAATAATTTAATAACAGTTTGATTTAGATTTTATTTTTCATTTTGTCTTATAAATACTTTTCTTGTTATCCAATGGATTCCTGATTGTATAAAGATGTAGAAAAATAAAATAGATTCATATCGAATATAATTTGTTTGTTGGTTTAGTTTTGTATGAGTTTCAAAGCCTACTATCTTATTCTGTTGTGATTTTTGAAAATTGTTTGTAATTTACAAATTGTGAATTCTCAGATGGTTTTCAGAAGTATATGCATAAGATAAGAGGTTTTTAACTTTTCAAAACTTTGGTCAAAGTCCACTGATGATTTGGTAAAGCACCATTGAAATGCATATAGACATTGCTTAACCACCAACACATAAATTTCATTTATATATAATAGTATTGTGACAACAATGTGTCAAATAAAAATTTCATAACAGTTTGATTTAGATTTTATTTTTCATTTTGCCTTATAAATACTTTTCTTGTTATCCAATGGATTTCCGATTGTATAAAGGTGTAGAAATATATGAGTTTCAAGGCCTACTATGCTTATTCTGTTGTGATTTTTGAGAATTGTTTGTACTTTACAAATTGTGAATTCTCAGATGGTTTTCAAAAGTATATACATAAAATAAGACGTTTTTAACTTTTCCATACTGTGGTTAAAATCTACTGATGATTTGGTAAAGCACCAATGAAATGCATTTAGACATTGCTTAACCACCAACAAATAAATTTCATTTATATATAATAATATTGTGACAACAATGTGTCAAATAAAAATTTCATAACAGTTTGATTTGGATTTTATTTTTCATTTTGTCTTATAAATACTTCTCTTGTTATTCAATGGATTTCTGATTGTATAAAGATGTAGAAAAATAAAATAAATTCATATCGAAAATAATTTGTTTGTTGGTTTAGTTTTGTATGAGTTTCAAGGCCTACTAGCTTATTCTGTTGTGACTTTTGAAAATTGTTTGTAATTTGCAAATTGTGAATTCTCAGATGGTTTTCAGAAGTATATGCAAAGATAAGAGGTTTTTAACTTTTCAAAACTGTGGTCAAAGTCCACTGATGATTTGGTAAAGCACCATTGAAATGCATATAGACATTGCTTAACCACCAAAAAATAAATTTCATTTATATATAATAATATTGTGACAACAATGTGTCAAATAAAAATTTCATAACAGTTTGATTTGGATTTTATTTTTCATTTTGTCTTATAAATACTTCTCTTGTTATCCAATGGATTTCTGATTGTATAAAGATGTAGAAAAATAAAATAAATTCATATCGAAAATAATTTGTTTGTTGGTTTAGTTTTGTATGAGTTTCAAGGCCTACTAGCTTATTCTGTTGTGATTTTTGAGAATTGTTTGTAATTTACAAATTGTGAATTCTCAGATGGTTTTCAGAAGTATATGCATAAAATAAGACGTTTTTAACTTTTCCAAACTGTGGTTAAACTCTACTGATGATTTGGTAAAGCACCAATGAAATGCATATAGACATTGCTTAACCACAAACAAATAAATTTCATTTATATATAATAATATTGTGACAACAATGTGTCAACTACTTCTCCTGTTATTCAATGGATTTCTGATTGTATAAAGGTGTAGAAAAATAAATTAGATTCATATCGAATATAATTTGTTTGTTGGTTGAATATTATATGAGTTTCAGGGCCTACTATGCTTATTCTGTTGTGATTTTTGAAAATTGTTTGTAATTTACAAATTGTGAATTCTCAGATGGTTTTCAGAAGTATATGCATAAGATAAGAGGTTTTTAACTTTTCAAAACTGTGTTTAAAGTCTACTGATGATTTGGTAAAGAACCAATGAAATTCATATAGACATTGCTTAACCACCAACAAACAAATTTCATTTATATATAATAATATTGTGACAACAATGTGTCAAATGAAAATTTCATAACAGTTTGATTTATATATCCAATGGATTTCTGATTGTATAAAGGTGTAGAAAAATAAAATAGATTCATATCGAATATAATATGTTTGTTGGTTGAGTATTGTATGAGTTTCAAGGTCTACTATGCTTATTCTGTTGTGGTTTTTGAGAATTGTTTGTAATTTACAAATTATGAATTCTCAGATGGTTTTCAGAAGTATATGCATAAGATAAGACGTTTTTAACTTTTCAAAACTGTGGTTAAAGTCTGCTGATGATTTGGTAAAGCACCAATGAAATGCATATAGACATTGCTTAACCACCAACAATTAAATTTCATTTATATATAATAATATTATGGCAACAATGTGTCAAATAAAAATTTTATAACAGTTTGATTTGGATTTTATTTTTCATTTTGTCTTATAAATACTTCTCTTGTTATCCAATGGGTTTCTGATTGTATGAAGGTGTAGAAAAATACAATAGATTCATATCGAATATAATTTGTTTGTTGGTTGAGTATTGTATGAGTTTCAAGGCCTACTATGCTTATTCTGTTGTGATTTTTGAAAATTGTTTGTAATTTACAAATTGTGAATTCTCAGATGGTTTTCAGAAGTATATGCATAAGATAAGAGGTTTTTAACTTTTCAAAACATTGGTTAAAGTCTACTGATGATTTGGTAAAGCACCAATGAAATGCATATAGACATTGCTTAACCACCAACAAATAAATTTAATTTATATGTAATAGTATTGTGACAACAATGTGTCAAATAAAAATTTCAGAACAGTTTAATTTAGATTTTATGTTTCATTTTGCCTTATAAATACTTCTCCTGTTATCCAATGGATTTCTGATTGTATAAAGGTGTAGAAAAATATAATAGATTTATATCGAATATAATTTGTTTGTTGGTTTAGTTTTGTATGAGTTTTAAGGCCTACTATGCTTATTCTGTTGTGATTTCTGAAAATTGTTTGTAATTTACAAATTGTGAATTCTCAGATGGTTTTCAGAAGTATATGCATAAGATAAGACGTTTTTAACTTTTCAAAACTGTGGCTAAAGTCTACTGATGATTTGGTAAAGCACCAATGAAATGCATTTAGACATTGCTTAACCACCAACAAATAAATTTCATTTATATATAATAATATTGTGACAACAATGTGTCAAATAAAAATTTCATAACAGTTTGATTTGGATTTTATTTTTCATTTTGTCTTATAAATACTTCTCCTGTTATCCAATGGATTTCTGATTGTATAAAGGTGTAGAAAAATAAAATAGATTCAAATCGAATATAATTTGTTTGTTGGTTGAGTATTGTATGAGTTTCAAGGCTTACTATGCTTATTCTGTTGTGATTTTTGAAAATTGTTTGTAATTTACAAATTGTGAATTCTCAGATGGTTTTTAGAAGTATATGCAAAGATAAGAGGTTTTTAACTTTTCAAAACTGTGGTTAAAGTCCACTGATGATTTGGTAAAGCACCAATGAAATGCATATAGACATTGCTTAACCACCAACAAATAAATTTCATTTATATATAATAATATCATGACAACAATGTGTCAAATAAAAATTTCATAACAGTTTGATTTGGATTTTATTTGTCATTTTGCCTTATAAATACTTCTCTTGTTATCCAATGGATTTCTGATTGTATAAAGGTGTAGAAAAATAAAATAGATTCATATCGAATATAATTTGTTTGTTGGTTGAGTATTATATGAGTTTCAAGGCCTACTATGGTTATTCTATTGTGATTTTTGAAAATTTGTTTGTAATTTACAAATTGTGAATTCTCAGAGGTTTTTAACTTTTCAAAACTTTGGTTAAAGTCTACTGATGATTTGGTAAAGCACCAATGAATTGCATTTAGACATTGCTTAACCACCAACACATAAATTTCATTTATATATAATAGTATTGTGACAACAATGTGTCAAATAAAAATTTCATAACAGTTTGATTTAGATTTTATTTTTCATTTTGCCTTATAAATACTTTTCTTGTTATCCAATGGATTTCCGATTGTATAAAGGTGTAGAAATATATGAGTTTCAAGGCCTACTATGCTTATTCTGTTGTGATTTTTGAGAATTGTTTGTACTTTACAAATTGTGAATTCTCAGATGGTTTTCAAAAGTATATACATAAAATAAGACGTTTTTAACTTTTCCAAACTGTGGTTAAAATCTACTGATGATTTGGTAAAGCACCAATGAAATGCATTTAGACATTGCTTAACCACCAACAAATAAATTTCATTTATATATAATAATATTGTGACAACAATGTGTCAAATAAAAATTTCATAACAGTTTGATTTGGATTTTATTTTTCATTTTGTCTTATAAATACTTCTCTTGTTATCCAATGGATTTCTGATTGTATAAAGATGTAGAAAAATAAAATAAATTCATATCGAAAATAATTTGTTTGTTGGTTTAGTTTTGTATGAGTTTCAAGGCCTACTAGCTTATTCTGTTGTGACTTTTGAAAATTGTTTGTAATTTGCAAATTGTGAATTCTCAGATGGTTTTCAGAAGTATATGCAAAGATAAGAGGTTTTTAGCTTTTCAAAACTGTGGTCAAAGTCCACTGATGATTTGGTAAAGCACCATTGAAATGCATATAGACATTGCTTAACCACCAAAAAATAAATTTCATTTATATATAATAATATTGTGACAACAATGTGTCAAATAAAAATTTCATAACAGTTTGATTTGGATTTTATTTTTCATTTTGTCTTATAAATACTTCTCTTGTTATCCAATGGATTTCTGATTGTATAAAGATGTAGAAAAATAAAATAAATTCATATCGAAAATAATTTGTTTGTTGGTTTAGTTTTGTATGAGTTTCAAGGCTTACTAGCTTATTCTGTTGTGATTTTTGAGAATTGTTTGTAATTTACAAATTGTGAATTCTCAGATGGTTTTCAGAAGTATATGCATAAAATAAGACGTTTTTAACTTTTCCAAACTGTGGTTAAACTCTACTGATGATTTGGTAAAGCACCAATGAAATGCATATAGACATTGCTTAACCACAAACAAATAAATTTCATTTATATATAATAATATTGTGACAACAATGTGTCAACTACTTCTCCTGTTATTCAATGGATTTCTGATTGTATAAAGGTGTAGAAAAATAAATTAGATTCATATCGAATATAATTTGTTTGTTGGTTGAATATTATATGAGTTTCAGGGCCTACTATGCTTATTCTGTTGTGATTTTTGAAAATTGTTTGTAATTTACAAATTGTGAATTCTCAGATGGTTTTCAGAAGTATATGCATAAGATAAGAGGTTTTTAACTTTTCAAAACTGTGGTTAAAGTCTGCTGATGATTTGGTAAAGCACCAATGAAATGCATATAGACATTGCTTAACCACCAACAATTAAATTTCATTTATATATAATAATATTATGGCAACAATGTGTCAAATAAAAATTTTATAACAGTTTGATTTGGATTTTATTTTTCATTTTGTCTTATAAATACTTCTCTTGTTATCCAATGGGTTTCTGATTGTATGAAGGTGTAGAAAAATACAATAGATTCATATCGAATATAATTTGTTTGTTGGTTGAGTATTGTATGAGTTTCAAGGCCTACTATGCTTATTCTGTTGTGATTTTTGAAAATTGTTTGTAATTTACAAATTGTGAATTCTCAGATGGTTTTTAGAAGTATATGCAAAGATAAGAGGTTTTTAACTTTTCAAAACTGTGGTTAAAGTCCACTGATGATTTGGTAAAGCACCAATGAAATGCATATAGACATTGCTTAACCACCAACAAATAAATTTCATTTATATATAATAATATCATGACAACAATGTGTCAAATAAAAATTTCATAACAGTTTGATTTGGATTTTATTTGTCATTTTGCCTTATAAATACTTCTCTTGTTATCCAATGGATTTCTGATTGTACAAAGGTGTAGAAAAATAAAATAGATTCATATCGAATATAATTTGTTTGTTGGTTGAGTATTGTATGAGTTTCAAGGCCTACTATGCTTATTCTGTTGTGATTTTTGAAAATTGTTTGTAATTTACAAATTGTGAATTCTCAGATGGTTTTCAGAAGTATATGCATAAGATAAGAGGTTTTTAACTTTTCAAAACATTGGTTAAAGTCTACTGATGATTTGGTAAAGCACCAATGAAATGCATATAGACATTGCTTAACCACCAACAAATAAATTTCATTTATATGTAATAGTATTGTGACAACAATGTGTCAAATAAAAATTTCATAACAGTTTAATTTAGATTTTATGTTTCATTTTGCCTTATAAATACTTCTCCTGTTATCCAATGGATTTCTGATTGTATAAAGGTGTAGAAAAATAAAATAGATTCAAATCGAATATAATTTGTTTGTTGGTTGAGTATTGTATGAGTTTCAAGGCTTACTATGCTTATTCTGTTGTGATTTTTGAAAATTGTTTGTAATTTACAAATTGTGAATTCTCAGATGGGTTTCAGAAGTATATGCAAAGATAATAGGTTTTTAACTTTTCAAAACTGTGGTTAAAGTCCACTGATGATTTGGTAAAGCACCAATGAAATGCATATAGACATTGCTTAACCAACAAATAAATTTCATTTATATATAATAATATCATGACAACAATGTGTCAAATAAAAATTTCATAACAGTTTGATTTGGATTTTATTTGTCATTTTGCCTTATAAATACTTCTCTTGTTATCCAATGGATTTCTGATTGTATAAAGGTGTAGAAAAATAAAATAGATTCATATCGAATATAATTTGTTTGTTGGTTGAGTATTATATGAGTTTCAAGGCCTACTATGCTTATTCTATTGTGATTTTTGAAAATTGTTTGTAATTTACAAATTGTGAATTCTCAGATGGTTTTCAGAAGTATATGCATAAGATAAGAGGTTTTTAACTTTTCAAAACATTGGTTAAAGTCTACTGATGATTTGGTAAAGCACCAATGAAATGCATATAGACATTGCTTAACCACCAACAAATAAATTTCATTTATATGTAATAGTATTGTGACAACAATGTGTCAAATAAAAATTTCAGAACAGTTTAATTTAGATTTCATGTTTCATTTTGCCTTATAAATACTTCTCCTGTTATCCAATGGATTTCTGATTGTATAAAGGTGTAGAAAAATAAAATAGATTCATATCGAATATAATTTGTTTGTTGGTTGAGTATTGTATGAGTTTCAAGGCTTACTATGCTTATTCTGTTGTGATTTTTGAAAATTGTTTGTAATTTACAAATTGTGAATTCTCAGATGGTTTTCAGAAGTATATGCAAAGATAAGAGGTTTTTAACTTTTCAAAACTGTGGTTAAAGTCCACTGATGATTTGGTAAAGCACCAATGAAAGGCATATAGACATTGCTTAACCACCAACAAATAAATTTCATTTATATATAATAATATCATGACAACAATGTGTCAAATAAAAATTTCATAACAGTTTGATTTGGATTTTATTTGTCATTTTGCCTTATAAATACTTCTCTTGTTATCCAATGGATTTCTGATTGTATAAAGGTGTAGAAAAATAAAATAGATTCATATCGAATATAATTTGTTTGTTGGTTGAGAATTGTATGAGTTTCAAGGCCTACTATGCTTATTCTGTTGTGATTTTTGAAAATTGTTTGTAATTTACAAATTGTGAATTCTCAGATGGTTTTCAGAAGTATATGCATAAGATAAGAGGTTTTTAACTTTTCAAAACATTGGTTAAAGTCTACTGATGATTTGGTAAAACACCAATTAAATGCATATAGACATTGCTTAACCACCAACAAATAAATTTCATTTATATATAATAATATCATGACAACAATGTGTCAAATAAAAATTTCACAACAGTTTGATTTGGATTTTATTTTTCATTTTGCCTTATAAATACTTCTCTTGTTATCCAATGGATTTCTGATTGTATAAAGGTGTAGAAAAATAAAATAGATTCATATCGAATATAATTTGTTTGTTGGTTGAATATTGTATGAGTTTCAAGGCCTACTATGCTTATTCTGTTGTGATTTTTCAAAATTGTTTGTAATTTACAAATTGTGAATTCTCAGATGGTTTTCAGAAGTATATGCATAAGATAAGAGGTTTTTGACTTTTCAAAACATTGGTTAAAGTCTACTGATGATTTGGTAAGGCACCAATGAAATGCATACACACATTGCTTAACTACCAACAAATAAATTTAATTTATATGTAATAGTATTGTGACAACAATGTGTCAAATAAAAATTTCAGAACAGTTTAATTTAGATTTTATGTTTCATTTTGCCTTATAAATACTTCTCCTGTTATCCAATGGATTTCTGATTGTATAAAGGTGTAGAAAAATAAAATAGATTCATATCGAATATAATTTGTTTGTTGGTTGAGTATTGTATGAGTTTCAAGGCTTACTATGCTTATTCTGTTGTGATTTTTGAAAATTGTTTGTAATTTACAAATTGTGAATTCTCAGATGGTTTTCAGAAGTATATGCAAAGATAAGAGGTTTTTAACTTTTCAAAACTGTGGTTAAATTCCACTGATGATTTGGTAAAGCACCAATGAAATGCATATAGACATTGCTTAACCACCAACAAATAAATTTCATTTATATATAATAATATCATGACAACAATGTGTCAAATAAAAATTTCATAACTTTTTGATTTGGATTTTATTTGTCATTTTGCCTTATAAATACTTCTCTTGTTATGCAATGGATTTCCGATTGTATAAAGGTGTAGAAAAATAAAATAGATTCATATCGAATATAATTTGTTTGTTGGTTGAGTATTGTATGAGTTTCAAGGCTTACTATGCTTATTCTGTTGTGATTTTTGAAAATTGTTTGTAATTTACAAATTGTGAATTCTCAGATGGTTTTCAGAAGTATATGCAAAGATAAGAGGTTTTTAACTTTTCAAAACCGTGGTTAAAGTCTACTGATGATTTGGTAAAGCAACAATGAACTGCATATAGACATTGCTTAACCACCAACAAATAAATTTCATTTATATGTAATAGTATTGTGACAACAATGTGTCAAATAAAAATTTCAGAACAGTTTAATTTAGATTTTATGTTTCATTTTGCCTTATAAATACTTCTCCTGTTATCCAATGGATTTCTGATTGTATAAAGGTGTAGAAAAATATAATAGATTTATATCGAATATAATTTGTTTGTTGGTTTAGTTTTGTATGAGTTTTAAGGCCTACTATGCTTATTCTGTTGTGATTTCTGAAAATTGTTTGTAATTTACAAATTGTGAATTCTCAGATGGTTTTCAGAAGTATATGCATAAGATAAGACGTTTTTAACTTTTCAAAACTGTGGCTAAAGTCTACTGATGATTTGGTAAAGCACCAATGAAATGCATTTAGACATTGCTTAACCACCAACAAATAAATTTCATTTATATATAATAATATTGTGACAACAATGTGTCAAATAAAAATTTCATAACAGTTTGATTTGGATTTTATTTTTCATTTTGTCTTATAAATACTTCTCTTGTTATCCAATGGATTTCTGATTGTATAAAGGTGTAGAAAAATAAAATAGATTCATATCGAATATAATTTGTTTGTTGGTTGAGTATTGTATGAGTTTAAAGGCCTACTATGCTTATTCTGTTGTGATTTTTGAAAATTGTTTGTAATATACAAATTGTAAATTCTCAGATGGTTTTCAGAAGTATATGCATAAGATAATAGGTTTTTAACTTTTCAAAACATTGGTTAAAGTCTACTGATGATTTGGTAAAGCACCAATGAAATGCATATAGACATTGCTTAACCACCAACAAATAAATTTCATTTATATATAATAATATTGTGACAACAATGTGTCAAATGAAAATTTCATAACAGTTTGATTTAGATATCCAATGGATTTCTAATTGTATAAAGGTGTAGAAAAATAAAATAGACTCATATCGAATATAATTTGTTTGTTGCATTAATTTTATATGAGTTTCAAGGCCTACTATGCTTATTCTGTTGTGATTTTTGAGAATTGTTTGTAATTTACAAATTGTGAATTCTCAGATGGTTTTCAGAAGTATATCCATAAGATAAGACGTTTTTAACTTTTCAAAACTATGGTCAAAGTCTGCTGATGATTTGGTAAAGCACAAATGAAATGCATATAGACATTGCTTAACCACCAACAATTAAATTTCATTTATATATAATAATATTGTGACAACAATGTGTCAAATAAAAATTTCATAACAGTTTGATTTAGATTTTATTTTTCATTTACTTTATAAATACTTTTCTTGATATCCAATGGATTTCTGATTGTATAAAGGTGTAGAAAAATATAATAGATTCATATCGAATATAATTTGTTTGTTGGTTTAGTTTTGTATGAGTTTTAAGGCCTACTATGCTTATTCTGTTGTGATTTCTGAAAATTGTTTGTAATTTACAAATTGTGAATTCTCAGATGGTTTTCAGAAGTATATGCATAAGATAAAAGGTTTTTAAACTTTCAAAACATTAGTTAAAGACTACTGATGATTTCGTAAAGCACCAGTAAAATGCATTTAGACATTGCTTAACCACCAACAAATAAATTTCATTTATATATAATAATATTGTGACAACAATGTGTCAAATAAAAATTTCATAACAGTTTGATTTAGATTTTATTTTTCATTTACTTTATAAATAGTTTTCTTGATATCCAATGGATTTCTGATTGTATAAAGGTGTAGAAAAATATAATAGATTCATATCGAATATAATTTTTTGTTGGTTTAGTTTTGTATGAGTTTTAAGGCCAATATGCTTATTCTGTTGTGATTTCTGAAAATTGTTTGTAATTTACAAATTGTGAATTCTCAGATGATTTTCAGAAGTATATGCATAAGATAAGACGTTTTTAACTTTTCAAAACTGTGGCTAAAGTCTACTGATGATTTGGTAAAGCACCAATGAAATGCATTTAGACATTGCTTAACCACCAACAAATAAATTTCATTTATATATAATAATATTGTGACAACAATGTGTCAAATGAAAATTTCATAACAGTTTGATTTAGATATCCAATCTATTTCTAATTGTATAAAGGTGTAGAAAAATAAAATAGATTCATATCGAATATAATTTGTTTGTTGCATTAATTTTATATGAGTTTCAAGGCCTACTATGCTTATTCTGTTGTGATTTTTGAGAATTGTTTGTAATTTACAAATTGTGAATTCTCAGATGATTTTCAGAAGTATATGCATAAGATAAGACGTTTTTAACTTTTCAAAACTGTGGCTAAAGTCTGCTGATGATTTAGTAAAGCACAAATGAAATGCATATAGACATTGCTTAACCACCAACAATTAAATTTCATTTATATATAATAATATTGTGACAACAATGTGTCAAATAAAAATTTCATAACAGTTTGATTTAGATTTTATTTTTCATTTACTTTATAAATACTTTTCTTGATATCCAATGGATTTCTGATTGTATAAAGGTGTAGAAAAATATAATAGATTCATATCGAATATAATTTGTTTGTTGGTTTAGTTTTGTATGAGTTTTAAGGCCTACTATGCTTATTCGGTTGTGATTTCTGAAAATTGTTTGTAATTTACAAATTGTGAATTCTCAGATGGTTTTCAGAAGTATATGCATAAGATAAAAGGTTTTTAAACTTTCAAAACATTAGTTAAAGACTACTGATGATTTGGTAAAGCACCAGTAAAATGCATTTAGACATTGCTTAACCACCAACAAATAAATTTCATTTATATATAATAATATTGTGACAACAATGTGTCAAATAAAAATTTCATAACAGTTTGATTTAGATTTTATTTTTCATTTACTTTATAAATAGTTTTCTTGATATCCAAAGGATTTCTGATTGTATAAAGGTGTAGAAAAATATAATAGATTCATATCGAATATAATTTTTTTTTGGTTTAGTTTTGTATGAGTTTGACGGCCTACTATGCTTATTCTGTTGTGATTTCTGAAAATTGTTTGTAATTTACAAATTATGAATTCTCAGATGGTTTTCAGAAGTATATGCATAAGATAAGAGGTTTTTAACTTTTCAAAACTGTGGTTAAAGTCTACTGATGATTTGGTAAAGCACCAATGAAATGCATTTAGACATTGCTTAACCACCAACAAATAAATTTCATTTATATATAATAATATCATGACAACAATGTGTCAAATAAAAATTTCATAAACGTTTGATTTGGATTTTATTTGTCATTTTGCCTTATAAATACTTCTCTTGTTATCCAATGGATTTCTGATTGTATAAAGGTGTAGAAAAATAGATTCATATCGAATATAATTTGTTTGTTGGTTGAGTATTGTATGAGTTTCAAGGCCTACTATGCTTATTCTGTTGTGATTTTTGAAAATTGTTTGTAATTTACAAATTGTGAATTCTCAGATGGTTTTCAGAAGTATATGCATAAGATAAGAGGTTTTTAACTTTTCAAAACTGTGGTTAAAGTCCACTGATGATTTGGTAAAGCACCAAGGAAATGCATATAGACATTGCTTAACCACCAACAAATAAATTTCATTTATATATAATAATATCGTGACAACAATGTGTCAAATAAAAATTTCATAACAGTTTGATTTGGATTTTATTTTTCATTTTGTCTTATAAATACTTCTCTTGTTATTAAATGGATTTCTGATTGTATAAAGATGTAGAAAAATAAAATAGATTCATATCGAGTATAATTTGTTTGTTGGTTTAGTTTTGTATGAGTTTCAAGGCCTACTAGCTTGTTCTGTTGTGATTTTTGAAAATTGTTTGTAATTTGCAAATTGTGAATCCTCAGATGGTTTTCAGAAGTATATGCATAAGATAAGAGGTTTTTAACTTTTCAAAACTGTGGTTAAAGTCTACTGATTATTTGGTAAAGCAACAATGAAATGCATATAGACATTGCTTAACCACCAACAAATAAATTTCATTTATATATAATAATATTGTGACAACAATGTGTCAAATAAAAATTTCATAACAGTTTGATTTAGATATCCAATGGATTTCTGATTGTATAAAGGTGTAGAAAAATATAATAGATTCATATCGAATATAATTTGTTTGTTGCTTTAGTTTTATATGAGTTTCAAGGCCTACTATGCTTATTCTGTTGTGATTTTTGAAAATTGTTTGTAATTTACAAATTATGAATTCTCAGATGGTTTTCAGAAGTATATGCAAAGATAAGAGGTTTTTAACTTTTCAAAACCGCGGTTAAAGTCTACTGATGATTTGGTAAAGCACCAATGAAATGCATATAGACATTGCTTAACCACCAACAGATAAATTTCATTTTTATATAATAGTATTGTGACAACAATGTGTCAAATAAAAATTTCATAACAGTTTGATTTAGATTTTATTTTTCATTTTGCCTTATAAATACTTTTCCTGTTATCCAATGGATTTCTGATTGTATAAAAGTGTAGAAAAATAAAATAGATTCATATCGAATATAATTTGTTTGTTTCTTTAGTTTTATATGAGTTTCAAGGCCTACTATGCTTATGCTGTTGTGATTTTTGAAAATTGTTTGTAATTTACAAATTGTGAATTCTCAGATGGTTTTCAGAAGTATATGCAAAGATAAGAGGTTTTTAACTTTTCAAAACTGTGGTTAAAGTCCACTGATGATTTGGTAAAGCAACAATGAAATGCATATATAGTAGACCAGTGGTGAGCACCGTCAATGTATTGGTAAATTGTGTATGTGTTGAGCTTAAGAGCTACCCACCCAACACAGCACCAAGCGTTTGTTAGATTGTATATTTATACATAATTAGCAATATTTTCTAGCTTGAAAAAAACGTTGATTACGTAAAATTATTAATTAAAAATAAAACTTTTTCTAAGTAAACAGTCAAATGAAAACAAATTAAAAGAGATAGGGCAATAATTTGTTACGTTTTCTATTAAGGGAAAAATAAATAAATAAAAGAATTGTCGCTTGCTGGAATATTTGCCAAAACAAAAAATACGCGGTTGGATGTATCAAACTTACTAAGCTTGATATTTGTCGGCATGGAAGATCATTTTCATACGGGAAACATATTCAAAATATTTTTGAGAAGATTTTGCACAGACTAATTAATAAAACTAAGTGTATGACTAAATTAGGAGAATTAGTATAGTCCGTTATTGGAGAAAAATTTTATAAAAAAAGGTATTGTATGTTATCGAAAGCATTGTTTATGACAAAATATTTTTCGCATATCATTATGACTGAAATTGTTTGCTGGACAAATATTCTGGAAAAAAATATTAAAAAATTCGTAAGCATCCGCCTGATATTCATTCGTCGCTGTCTCATCGACCACTAAATTAAAGAGGGTAAGAATACGTGTGAATGATCTCAGCACAATTGTGCTATGAAACGCACGTATCTGATATAGACATTGCTTAACCACCAATAAATAAATTTCATTTATATATAATAATATCGTGACAACAATGTGTCAAATAAAAATTTCATAACAGTTTGATTTAGATTTTATTTTTCATTTTGCCTTATAAATACTTTTCCTGTTATCCAATGGATTTCTGATTGTATAAAAGTGTAGAAAAATAAAATAGATTCATATCGAATATAATTTGTTTGTTTCTTTAGTTTTATATGAGTTTCAAGGCCTACTATGCTTATGCTGTTGTGATTTTTGAGAATTGTTTGTAATTTACAAATTGTGAATTCTCAGATGGTTTTCAGAAGTATATGCAAAAAGTAAGACGTTTTTAACTTTTCAAAACTGTGGTTAAAGTCTACTGATGATTTGGTAAAGCACCAATGAAATGCATATAGACATTGCTTAACCACCAACAAATAAATTTCATTTATATATAATAATATTGTGACAACAATGTGTCAACAACTTCTCCTGTTATTCAATGGATTTCTGATTTTATAAAGGTGTAGAAAAATAAAATAGATTCATATCGAATTTAATTTGTTTGTTGGATGAGTATTGTATGAGTTTCAGGGCCTACTATGCTTACTCTGTTGTGATTTTTGAAAATTGTTTGTAATTGACAAATTGTGAATTCTCAGATGGTTTTCAGAAGTATATGCATAAGATAAGAGGTTTTTAACTTTTTAAAACTGTGGTTAAAGTCTACTGATGATTTGGTAAAGAACCAATGAAATGCATATAGACATTGCTTAACCACCAACAAATAAATTTCATTTATGTATAATAATATTGTGACAACAATGTGTCAAATGAAAATTTCATAACAGTTTGATTTAGATATCCAATAGATTTCTGATTGTATAAAGGTGTAGAAAAATTAAATAGATTCATATCGAATATAATTTGTTTGTTGCTTTAGTTTTATATGAGTTTCAAGGCCTACTATGCTTATTCTGATGTGATTTTTGAGAATTGTTTGTAATTTACAAATTGTGAATTCTCAGATGGTTTTCAGAAGTATATGCATAAGATAAGACGTTTTTAACTTTTCAAAACTGTGGTTAAAGTCTGCTGATGATTTGGTAAAGCACCAATGAAATGCATATAGACATTGCTTAACCACCAACAATTAAATTTCATTTATATATAATAATATTGTGACAACAATGTGTCAAATAAAAATTTCATAACAGTTTGATTTGGATTTTATTTTTCATTTTGCCTTATAAATAATTCTCTTGTTATCCAATGGATTTCTGATTGTATAAAGGTGTAGAAAAATAAAATAGATTCATATCGAATATAATTTGTTTGTTGGATGAGTGTTGTATGAGTTTCAGGGCCTACTATTTTTACTCTGTTGTGATTTTTGAAAATTGTTTGTAATTTACAAATTGCGAATTCTCATATGGTTTTCAGAAGTATATGCATAAGATAAGAGGTTTTAACTTTTCAAAACTGTGGTTAAAGTCTACTGATGATTTGGTAAAGCACCAATGAAATGCATATAGACATTACTTAACCACCAACAAATAAATTTCATTTATGTATAATAGTATTGTGACAACAATGCGTCAAATAAAAATTTCATAACAGTTTGATTTAGATTTTATTTTTCATTTTGGCTTATAAATACGTTTCTTGTTATCTAATGGATTCGTGATTGTAGAAAGGTGTGGAAAAATAAAATAGATTCATATCGAATATAATTTGTTTGTTGGTATAGTTTTGTATGAGTTTCAAGGAATACTAGCTTATTCTGTTGTGATTTTTGAAAATTTTTTGTAATTTACAAATTGTGAACTCTCAGATGGTTTTCAGAAGTATATGCAAAGATAAGAGGTTTTTAACTTTTCAAAACTGTGCTTAAAGTCCACTGATGATTTGGTAAAGCACCAATGAAATGCATATAGACATTGCTTAACCACCAACAAATAAATTTCATTTATATATAATAATATTGTGACAATGTGTCAAATGAAAATTTCATAACAGTTTGATTTAGATATCCAATGGATTTCTAATTGTATAAAGGTGTAGAAAAATAAAATAGTTTCATATCGAATATAATTTGTTTGTTGCTTTAGTTTTATATGAGTTTCAAGGCCTACTATGCTTATTCTGTTGTGATTTTTGAGAATTGTTTGTAATTTACAAATTGTGAATTCTCAGATGGTTTTCAGAAGTATATGCATAAGATAAGACGTTTTTAACTTTTCAAAACTGTGGTTAAAGTCTGCTGATGATAGACATTGCTTAACCACCAACAATTAAATTTCATTTATATATAATAATATTATGACAACAATGTGTCAAATAAAAATTTCATAACAGTTTGATTTAGATTTTATTTTTCATTTACTTTTTAAATACATTTTTTGATATCCAATGGATTTCTGATTGTATAAAGGTGTAGAAAAAAATAATAGATTTATATCGAATATAATTTGTTTGTTGGTTTAGTTTTGTATGAGTTTTAAGGCCTACTATGCTTATTCTGTTGTGATTTTTGAAAATTGTTTGTAATTTACAAATTGTGAATTCTCAGATGGTTTTCAGAAGTATATGCAAAGATAAGAGGTTTTTAACTTTTCAAAACCGTGGTTAAAGTCTACTGATGATTTGGTAAAGCACCAATGAACTGCATATAGACATTGCTTAACCACCAACACATAAATTTCATTTATATATAATAGTATTGTGACAACAATGTGTCAAATAAAAATTTCATAACAGTTTGATTTCGATTTTATTTTTCATTTTGCCTTATAAATACTTTTCCTGTTATCCAATGGATTTCTGATTGTATAAAGGTGTAGAAAAATAAAATAGATTCATATCGAATATAATTTGTTTGTTGGTTTAGTTTTGTATGAGTTTCAAGGCTTACTATGCTTATTCTGTTGTGATTTTTGAAAATTGTTTGTAATTTACAAATTGTGAATTCTCAGATGGTTTTCAGAAGTATATGCATAAAATAAGACGTTTTTAAGTTTTCCAAACTGTGGTTAAAATCTACTGATGATTTGGTAAAGCACCGATGAAATGCACTTAGACATTGCTTAACCACCAACAAATAAATTTCATTTATATATAATAATATTGTGACAACTATGTGTCAAATAAAAATTTCATAACAGTTTGATTTGGATTTTATTTTTCATTTTGTCTTATAAATATTTCTCTTGTTATTAAATGGATTTCTGATTGTATAAAGATGTAGAAAAATAAAATAGATTCCTATCGAATATAATTTGTTTGTTGGTTTAGTTTTGTATGAGTTTCAAGGCCTACTAGCTTATTCTGTTGTGATTTTTGAAAATTGTTTGTAATTTGCAAATTGTGAATTCTCAGATGGTTTTCAGAAGTATATGCATAAGATAAGAGGTTTTTAATTTTTCAAAACTGTGGTTAAAGTCTACTGATTATTTGGTAAAGAACCAATGAAATGCGTATAGACATTGCTTAACCACCAACAAATAAATTTCATTTATATATAATAATATTGTGACAACAATGTGTCAAATGAAAATTTCATAACAGTTTGATTTAGATAGCCAATGGATTTCTGATTGTATAAAGGTGTAGAAAAATAAAATAGATTCTTATCGAATATAATTTGTTTGTTGCTTTAGTTTTATATGAGTTTCAAGGCCTACTATGCTTATTCTGTTGTGATTTTTGAGAATTGTTTGTAATTTACAAATTGTTAATTCTCAGATGGTTTTCAGAAGTATATGCATAAGATAAGACGTTTTTAACTTTTCAAAACTGTGGTTAAAGTCTACTGATGATTTGGTAAAGCACCAATGAAATGCATATAGACATTGCTTAACCACCAACAAATAAATTTCATTTATATATAATAATATTGTGACAACAATGTTTTAAATAAAAATTTCATAACTGTTTAATTAAGATTTTATTTTTCATTTACTTTATAAATACTTTTCTTGATATCCAATGGATTTCTGATTGTATAAAGGTGTAGAAAAATAAAATAGATTCATATCGAATATAATTTGTTTGTTGGTTTAGTTTTGTATGAGTTTTAAGGCCTACTATGCTTATTCTGTTGTGATTTCTGAAAATTGTTTGTAATTTACAAATTATGAATTCTCAGATGGTTTTCAGAAGTATATGCATAAGATAAGACGTTTTTAACTTTTCAAAACTGTGGTTAAAGTCTACTGATGATTTGGTAAAGCACCAATGAAATGCATATAGACATTGCTTAACCACCAACAAATAAAGTTCATTTATATATAATAATATTGTGACAACAATGTGTCAAATAAAAATTTCAAAACAGTTTGATTTAGATTTTATTTTTCATTTACTTTATAAATACTTTTCTTGATATCCAATGGATTTCTGATTGTATAAAGGTGTAGAAAAATATAATAGATTCATATCGAAAATAATTTGATTGTTGGTTTAGTTTTGTATGAGTTTTAAGGCCTACTATGCTTATTCTGTTGTGATTTTTGAAAATTGTTTGTAATTTACAAATTGTGAATTCTCAGATGGTTTTCAGAAGTATATGCAAAGATAAGAGGTTTTTAACTTTTCAAAACTGTGGTTAAAGTCTACTGATTATTTGGTAAAGAACCAATGAAATGCATATAGACATTGCTTAACCACCAACAAATAAATTTCATTTATATATAATAATATCATGACAACAATGTGTCAAATAAAAATTTCATAACAGTTTGATTTGGATTTTATTTTTCATTTTGCCTTATAAATACTTCTCTTGTTATCCAATGGATTTCTGATTGTATAAAGGTGTAGAAAAATAAAATAGATTCATATCGAATATAATTTGTTTGTTGGTTGAGTATTGTATGAGTTTCAAGGCCTACTATGCTTATTCTGTTGTGATTTTTGAAAATTGTTTGTAATTTACAAATTGTATATTCTCAGATGGTTTTCAGAAGTATATGCATAAGATAAGAGGTTTTTAACTTTTCAAAACATTGGTTAAAGTCTACTGATGATTTGGTAAAGCACCAATGAAATGCATATAGACATTGCTTAACCACCAACAAATAAATTTCATTTATATATAATAATATCGTGACAACAATGTGTCAAATAAAAATTTCATAACAGTTTGATTTGGATTTTATTTTTCATTTTGCCTTATCAATACCTTTCTTGTTATCCAACGGATTTCTGATTGTATAAAGGTGTAGAAAAATGAAATAGATTTATATCGAATATAATTTGTTTGTTGGTTTACTTTTGTATGAGTTTCAAGGCCTACTATGCTTATTCTGTTGTGATTTTTGAAAATTTTTTGTAATTTACAAATTGTGAATTCTCAGATGGTTTTCAGAAGTATAGTATATGCAAAGATAAGAGGTTTTTAACTTTTCAAAACTGTGGTTAAAGTCCACTGATGATTTGGTAAAGCACCATTGAAATGCATATAGACATTGCTCAACCACCAAATAATAAATTTCATTTATATACAATAATATTGTGACAACAATGTGTCAAATGAAAATTTCATAACAGTTTGATTTAGATTTTATTTTTCATTTTGCCTTATAAATACTTTTCTTGTTATCCAATGGATTTCCGATTGTATAAAGGTATACAAATATATAAGTTTCAAGGCCTACTATGCTTATTCTGTTGTGATTTTTGAGAATTGTTTAAAATTTACAAATTGTGAATTCTCAGATGGTTTTCAGAATTATATGCAAAAAGTAAGACGTTTTTAACTTTTCAAAACTGTTGTTAAAGTCTACTGATGATTTGGTAAAGAACCAGTGAAATGCATATAGACATTGCTTAACCACCAACAAATAAATTTCATTTATATATAATAATATTGTGACAACAATGTGTCAAATGAAAATTTCATAACAGTTTGATTTAGTTATCCAATGGATTTCTGATTGTATAAAGGTGTAGAAAAATAAAATAGATTCATATCGAATATAATTTGTTTGTTGCTTTAGTTTTATATGAGTTTCAAGGCCTACTATGCTTATTCTGTTGTGATTTTTGAGAATTGTTTGTAATTTACAAATTGTGAATTCTCAGATGGTTTTCAGAAGTATATGCATAAGATAAGACGTTTTTAACTTTTCAAAACTGTGGTTAAAGTCTGCTGATGATTTGGTAAAGCACCAATGAAATGCATATAGACATTGCTTAACCACCAACAATTAAATTTCATTTATATATAATAATATTGTGACAACAATGTGTCAAATAAAAATTTCATAACAGTTTGATTTAGATTTTATTTTTCATTTACTTTATAAATACTTTTCTTGATATCCATTGGATTTCTGATTGTATAAAGGTGTAGAAAAATATAATAGATTCATATCGAATATAATTTGTTTGTTGGTTTAGTTTTGTATGAGTTTTAAGGCCTACTATGCTTATTCTGTTGTGATTTCTGAAAATTGTTTATAATTTACAAATTGTGAATTCTCAGATGGTTTTCAGAAGTATATGCATAAGATAAGACGTTTTTAACTTTTCAAAACTGTGGTTAAAGTCTACTGATGATTTGGTAAAGCACCAATAAAATGCATTTAGACATTGCTTAACCACCAACAAATAAATTTCATTTATATATAATAATATTGTGACAACAATGTGTCAAATAAAAATTTCATAACAGTTTGATTTAGATTTTATTTTTCATTTACTTTATAAATACTTTTCTTGATATCCATTGGATTTCTGATTGTATAAAGGTGTAGAAAAATAAAATAGATTCATATCGAATATAATTTGTTTGTTGGTTGAGTATTGTATGAGTTTCAAGGCCTACTATGCTTATTCTGTTGTGATTTTTGAAAATTGTTTGTAATTTACAAATTGTGAATTCTCAGATGGTTTTCAGAAGTATATGCATAAGATAAAAGGTTTTTAACTTTTCAAAACCGCGGTTAAAGTCTACTGATGATTTGGTAAAGCACCAATGAAATGCATATAGACATTGCTTAACCACCAACAAATAAATTTCATTTATATATAATAATATCGTGACAACAATGTGTCAAATAAAAATTTCATAACAGTTTGATTTGGATTTTATTTTTCATTTTGCCTTATCAATACCTTTCTTGTTATCCAACGGATTTCTGATTGTATAAAGGTGTAGAAAAATGAAATAGATTTATATCGAATATAATTTGTTTGTTGGTTTACTTTTGTATGAGTTTCAAGGCCTACTATGCTTATTCTGTTGTGATTTTTGAAAATTTTTTGTAATTTACAAATTGTGAATTCTCAGATGGTTTTCAGAAGTATAGTATATGCAAAGATAAGAGGTTTTTAACTTTTCAAAACTGTGGTTAAAGTCCACTGATGATTTGGTAAAGCACCATTGAAATGCATATAGACATTGCTCAACCACCAAATAATAAATTTCATTTATATACAATAATATTGTGACAACAATGTGTCAAATGAAAATTTTAATAACAGTTTGATTTAGATTTTATTTTTCATTTTGCCTTATAAATACTTTTCTTGTTATCCAATGGATTTCCGATTGTATAAAGGTGTACAAATATATAAGTTTCAAGGCCTACTATGCTTATTCTGTTGTGATTTTTTAAAACTGTTTGTAATTTACAAATTTTGAATTTTCAGATGGTTTTCAGAAGTATATGCATAAGATAAAAGGTTTTTAACTTTTCAAAACCGCGGTTAAAGTCTACTGATGATTTGGTAAAGCACCAATGAAATGCATATAGGCATTGCTTAACCACCAACAAATAAATTTCATTTATATGTAATAGTATTGTGACAACAATGTATCAAATAAAAATTTCATAACAGTTTAATTTAGATTTTATTTTTCATTTTGCCTTATAAATACTTCTCCTGTTATCCAATGGATTTCTGATTGTATAAAGGTGTAGAAAAATAAAATAGATTCATATCGAATATAATTTGTTTGTTGGTTTACTTTTGTATGAGTTTCAAGGCCTACGATGCTTATTCTGTTGTGATTTTTGAAAATTTTTTGTAATTTATAAATTGTGAATTCTCTGATGGTTTTTAGAAGTATATGCAAAGATAAGAGGTTTTTAACTTTTCAAAACTGTGGTTAAAGTCTACTGATGATTTGGTAAAGCACCAATGAAATGCATATAGACATTGCTTAACCACCAACAATTAAATTTCATTTATATATAATAATATTATGACAACAATGTGTCAAATAAAAATTTCATAACAGTTTGATTTAGATTTTATTTTTCATTTACTTTATAAATACTTTTCTTGATATCCAATGGATTTCTGATTGTATAAAGGTGTAGAAAAATATAATAGATTCATATCGAATATAATTTGTTTGTTGGTTTAGTTTTGTATGAGTTTTAAGGCCTACTATGCTTATTCTGTTGTGATTTTTGAAAATTGTTTGTAATTTACAAATTGTGAATTCTCAGATGGTTTTCAGAAGTAAATGCAAAGATAAGAGGTTTTTAACTTTTCAAAACTGTGGTTAAAGTCCACTGATGATTTGGTAAAGCACCAATGAAATGCATATAGACATTGCTTAACCACCAACAAATAAATTTCATTTATATATAATAATATTGTGACAACAATGTGTCAAATGAAAATTTCATAACAGTTTGATTTAGATTTTATTTTTCATTATGCCTTATAAATACTTTTCTTGTTATCCAATGGATTTCCGATTGTATAAAGGTGTAGAAATCTATAAGTTTCAAGGCCTACTATGCTTATTCTGTTGTGATTTTTGAGAATTGTTTGTAATTTACAAATTGTGAATTCTCAGATGGTTTTCAGAAGTATATGCAAAAAGTAAGACGTTTTTAACTTTTTAAAACTGTGGTTAAAGTCTACTGATGATTTGGTAAAGCACCAATGAAATGCATATAGACATTGCTTAACCACCAACAAATAAATTTCATTTATATATAATAATATCATGACAACAATGTGTCAAATAAAAATTTCATAACAGTTTGATTTGGATTTTATTTTTCATTTTGCCTTATAAATACTTCTCTTGTTATCCAATGGATTTCTGATTGTATAAAGGTGTAGAAAAATAAAATAGATTCATATCGAATATAATTTGTTTGTTGGTTGAGTATTGTATGAGTTTCAAGGCCTACTATGCTTATTCTGTTGTGATTTTTGAAAATTGTTTGTAATTTACAAATTGTGAATTCTCAGATGGTTTTCAGAAGTATAGTATATGCAAAGATAAGAGGTTTTTAACTTTTCAAAACTGTGGTTAAAGTCCACTGATGATTTGGTAAAGCACCATTGAAATGCATATAGACATTGCTCAACCACCAAATAATAAATTTCATTTATATACAATAATATTGTGACAACAATGTGTCAAATGAAAATTTCATAACAGTTTGATTTAGATTTTATTTTTCATTTTGCCTTATAAATACTTTTCTTGTTATCCAATGGATTTCCGATTGTATAAAGGTGTACAAATATATAAGTTTCAAGGCCTACTATGCTTATTCTGTTGTGATTTTTGAGAATTGTTTAAAATTTACAAATTGTGAATTCTCAGATGGTTTTCAGAATTATATGCAAAAAGTAAGACGTTTTTAACTTTTCAAAACTGTTGTTAAAGTCTACTGATGATTTGGTAAAGAACCAGTGAAATGCATATAGACATTGCTTAACCCTCAACAAATAAATTTCATTTATATATAATAATATTGTGACAACAATGTGTCAAATGAAAATTTCATAACAGTTTGATTTAGTTATCCAATGGATTTCTGATTGTATAAAGGTGTAGAAAAATAAAATAGATTCATATCGAATATAATTTGTTTGTTGCTTTAGTTCTATATGAGTTTCAAGGCCTACTATGCTTATTCTGTTGTGATTTTTGAGAATTGTTTGTAATTTACAAATTGTGAATTCTCAGATGGTTTTCAGAAGTATATGCATTAGATAAGACGTTTTTAACTTTTCAAAACTGTGGTTAAAGTCTGCTGATGATTTGGTAAAGCACCAATGAAATGCATATAGACATTGCTTAACCACCAACAATTAAATTTCATTTATATATAATAATATTGTGACAACAATGTGTCAAATAAAAATTTCATAACAGTTTGATTTAGATTTTATTTTTCATTTACTTTATAAATACTTTTCTTGGTATCCATTGGAATTCTGATTGTATAAAGGTGTAGAAAAATATAATAGATTCATATCGAATATAATTTGTTTGTTGGTTTAGTTTTGTATGAGTTTTAAGGCCTACTATGCTTATTCTGTTGTGATTTCTGAAAATTGTTTGTAATTTACAAATTGTGAATTCTCAGATGGTTTTCAGAAGTATATGCATAAGATAAGACGTTTTTAACTTTTCAAAATTGTGGTTAAAGTCTACTGATGATTTGGTAAAGCACCAATAAAATGCATTTAGACATTGCTTAACCACCAACAAATAAATTTCATTTATATATAATAATATTGTGACAACAATGTGTCAAATAAAAATTTCATAACAGTTTGATTTGGATTTTATTTTTCATTTTGCCTTATAAATACTTCTCTTGTTATCCAATGGATTTCTTATTGTATAAAGGTGTAGAAAAATAAAATAGATTCATATCGAATATAATTTGTTTGTTGGTTGAGTATTGTATGAGTTTCAAGGCCTACTATGCTTATTCTGTTGTGATTTTTTAAAACTGTTTGTAATTTACAAATTGTGAATTCTCAGATGGTTTTCAGAAGTATATGCATAAGATAAAAGGTTTTTAACTTTTCAAAACCGCGGTTAAAGTCTACTGATGATTTGGTAAAGCACCAATGAAATGCATATAGGCATTGCTTAACCACCAACAAATAAATTTCATTTATATGTAATAGTATTGTGACAACAATGCATCAAATAAAAATTTCATAACAGTTTAATTTAGATTTTATTTTTCATTTTGCCTTATAAATACTTCTCCTGTTATCCAATGGATTTCTGATTGTATAAAGGTGTAGAAAAATAAAATAGATTCATATCGAATATAATTTGTTTGTTGGTTTACTTTTGTATGAGTTTCAAGGCCTACGATGCTTATTCTGTTGTGATTTTTGAAAATTTTTTGTAATTTACAAATTGTGAAATCTCTGATGGTTTTTAGAAGTATACGCAAAGATAAGAGGTTTTTAACTTTTCAAAACTGTGGTTAAAGTCTGCTGATGATTTGGTAAAGCACCAATGAAATGCATATAGACATTGCTTAACCACCAACAATTAAATTTCATTTATATATAATAATATTATGACAACAATGTGTCAAATAAAAATTTCATAACAGTTTGATTTAGATTTTATTTTTCATTTACTTTATAAATACTTTTCTTGATATCCAATGGATTTCTGATTGTATAAAGGTGTAGAAAAATATAATAGATTCATATCGAATATAATTTGTTTGTTGGTTTAGTTTTGTATGAGTTTTAAGGCCTACTATGCTTATTCTGTTGTGATTTTTGAAAATTGTTTGTAATTTACAAATTGTGAATTCTCAGATGGTTTTCAGAAGTATATGCAAAGATAAGAGGTTTTTAACTTTTCAAAACTGTGGTTAAAGTCCACTGATGATTTGGTAAAGCACCAATGAAATGCATATAGACATTGCTTAACCACCAACAAATAAATTTCATTTATATATAATAATATTGTGACAACAATGTGTCAAATGAAAATTTCATAACAGTTTGATTTAGATTTTATTTTTCATTATGCCTTATAAATACTTTTCTTGTTATCCAATGGATTTCCGATTGTATAAAGGTGTAGAAATCTATAAGTTTCAAGGCCTACTATGCTTATTCTGTTGTGATTTTTGAAAATTGTTTGTAATTTACAAATTGTGAATTCTCAGATGGTTTTCAGAAGTATAGTATATGCAAAGATAAGAGGTTTTTAACTTTTCAAAACTGTGGTTAAAGTCCACTGATGATTTGGTAAAGCACCATTGAAATGCATATAGACATTGCTCAACCACCAAATAATAAATTTCATTTATATACAATAATATTGTGACAACAATGTGTCAAATGAAAATTTCATAACAGTTTGATTTAGATTTTATTTTTCATTTTGCCTGATAAATACTTTTCTTGTTATCCAATGGATTTCCGATTGTATAAAGGTGTACAAATATATAAGTTTCAAGGCCTACTATGCTTATTCTGTTGTGATTTTTGAGAATTGTTTAAAATTTACAAATTGTGAATTCTCAGATGGTTTTCAGAATTATATGCAAAAAGTAAGACGTTTTTAACTTTTCAAAACTGTTGTTAAAGTCTACTGATGATTTGGTAAAGAACCAGTGAAATGCATATAGACATTGCTTAACCCTCAACAAATAAATTTCATTTATATATAATAATATTGTGACAACAATGTGTCAAATGAAAATTTCATAACAGTTTGATTTAGTTATCCAATGGATTTCTGATTGTATAAAGGTGTAGAAAAATAAAATAGATTCATATCGAATATAATTTGTTTGTTGCTTTAGTTCTATATGAGTTTCAAGGCCTACTATGCTTATTCTGTTGTGATTTCTGAAAATTGTTTGTAATTTACAAATTGTGAATTCTCAGATGGTTTTCAGAAGTATATGCATAAGATAAGACGTTTTTAACTTTTCAAAATTGTGGTTAAAGTCTACTGATGATTTGGTAAAGCACCAATAAAATGCATTTAGACATTGCTTAACCACCAACAAATAAATTTCATTTATATATAATAATATTGTGACAACAATGTGTCAAATAAAAATTTCATAACAGTTTGATTTGGATTTTATTTTTCATTTTGCCTTATAAATACTTCTCTTGTTATCCAATGGATTTCTTATTGTATAAAGGTGTAGAAAAATAAAATAGATTCATATCGAATATAATTTGTTTGTTGGTTGAGTATTGTATGAGTTTCAAGGCCTACTATGCTTATTCTGTTGTGATTTTTTAAAACTGTTTGTAATTTACAAATTGTGAATTCTCAGATGGTTTTCAGAAGTATATGCATAAGATAAAAGGTTTTTAACTTTTCAAAACCGCGGTTAAAGTCTACTGATTATTTGGTAAAGCACCAATGAAATGCATATAGGCATTGCTTAACCACCAACAAATAAATTTCATTTATATGTAATAGTATTGTGACAACAATGTATCAAATAAAAATTTCATAACAGTTTAATTTAGATTTTATTTTTCATTTTGCCTTATAAATACTTCTCCTGTTATCCAATGGATTTCTGATTGTATAAAGGTGTAGAAAAATAAAATAGATTCATATCGAATATAATTTGTTTGTTGGTTTACTTTTGTATGAGTTTCAAGGCCTACGATGCTTATTCTGTTGTGATTTTTGAAAATTTTTTGTAATTTACAAATTGTGAATTCTCTGATGGTTTTTAGAAGTATATGCAAAGATAAGAGGTTTTTAACTTTTCAAAACTGTGGTTAAAGTCTGCTGATGATTTGGTAAAGCACCAATGAAATGCATATAGACATTGCTTAACCACCAACAATTAAATTTCATTTATATATAATAATATTATGACAACAATGTGTCAAATAAAAATTTCATAACAGTTTGATTTAGATTTTATTTTTCATTTACTTTATAAATACTTTTCTTGATATCCAATGGATTTCTGATTGTATAAAGGTGTAGAAAAATATAATAGATTCATATCGAATATAATTTGTTTGTTGGTTTAGTTTTGTATGAGTTTTAAGGCCTACTATGCTTATTCTGTTGTGATTTTTGAAAATTGTTTGTAATTTACAAATTGTGAATTCTCAGATGGTTTTCAGAAGTATATGCAAAGATAAGAGGTTTTTAACTTTTCAAAACTGTGGTTAAAGTCCACTGATGATTTGGTAAAGCACCAATGAAATGCATATAGACATTGCTTAACCACCAACAAATAAATTTCATTTATATATAATAATATTGTGACAACAATGTGTCAAATGAAAATTTCATAACAGTTTGATTTAGATTTTATTTTTCATTATGCCTTATAAATACTTTTCTTGTTATCCAATGGATTTCCGATTGTATAAAGGTGTAGAAATCTATAAGTTTCAAGGCCTACTATGCTTATTCTGTTGTGATTTTTGAGAATTGTTTGTAATTTACAAATTGTGAATTCTCAGATGGTTTTCAGAAGTATATGCAAAAAGTAAGACGTTTTTAACTTTTTAAAACTGTGGTTAAAGTCTACTGATGATTTGGTAAAGCACCAATGAAATGCATATAGACATTGCTTAACCACCAACAAATAAATTTCATTTATATATAATAATATCATGACAACAATGTGTCAAATAAAAATTTCATAACAGTTTGATTTGGATTTTATTTTTCATTTTGCCTTATAAATACTTCTCTTGTTATCCAATGGATTTCTGATTGTATAAAGGTGTAGAAAAATAAAATAGATTCATATCGAATATAATTTGTTTGTTGGTTGAGTATTGTATGAGTTTCAAGGCCTACTATGCTTATTCTGTTGTGATTTTTGAAAATTGTTTGTAATTTACAAATTGTGAATTCTCAGATGGTTTTCAGAAGTATAGTATATGCAAAGATAAGAGGTTTTTAACTTTTCAAAACTGTGGTTAAAGTCCACTGATGATTTGGTAAAGCACCATTGAAATGCATATAGACATTGCTCAACCACCAAATAATAAATTTCATTTATATACAATAATATTGTGACAACAATGTGTCAAATGAAAATTTCATAACAGTTTGATTTAGATTTTATTTTTCATTTTGCCTTATAAATACTTTTCTTGTTATCCAATGGATTTCCGATTGTATAAAGGTGTACAAATATATAAGTTTCAAGGCCTACTATGCTTATTCTGTTGTGATTTTTGAGAATTGTTTAAAATTTACAAATTGTGAATTCTCAGATGGTTTTCAGAATTATATGCAAAAAGTAAGACGTTTTTAACTTTTCAAAACTGTTGTTAAAGTCTACTGATGATTTGGTAAAGAACCAGTGAAATGCATATAGACATTGCTTAACCAGCAACAAATAAATTTCATTTATATATAATAATATTGTGACAACAATGTGTCAAATGAAAATTTCATAACAGTTTGATTTAGTTATCCAATGGATTTCTGATTGTATAAAGGTGTAGAAAAATAAAATAGATTCATATCGAATATAATTTGTTTGTTGCTTTAGTTCTATATGAGTTTCAAGGCCTACTATGCTTATTCTGTTGTGATTTTTGAGAATTGTTTGTAATTTACAAATTGTGAATTCTCAGATGGTTTTCAGAAGTATATGCATTAGATAAGACGTTTTTAACTTTTCAAAACTGTGGTTAAAGTCTGCTGATGATTTGGTAAAGCACCAATGAAATGCATATAGACATTGCTTAACCACCAACAATTAAATTTCATTTATATATAATAATATTGTGACAACAATGTGTCAAATAAAAATTTCATAACAGTTTGATTTAGATTTTATGTTTCATTTTGCCTTATAAATACTTCTCCTGTTATCCAATGGATTTCTGATTGTATAAAGGTGTAGAAAAATAAAATAGATTCATATCGAATATAATTTGTTTGTTGGTTGAGTATTGTATGAGTTTCAAGGCTTACTATGCTTATTCTGTTGTGATTTTTGAAAATTGTTTGTAATTTACAAATTGTGAATTCTCAGATGGTTTTCAGAAGTATATGCAAAGATAAGAGGTTTTTAACTTTTCAAAACTGTGGTTAAAGTCCACTGATGATTTGGTAAAGCACCAATGAAATGCATATAGACATTGCTTAACCACCAACAAATAAATTTCATTTATATATAATAATATCATGACAACAATGTGTCAAATAAAAATTTCATAACAGTTTGATTTGGATTTTATTTGTCATTTTGCCTTATAAATACTTCTCTTGTTATCCAATGGATTTCTGATTGTATAAAGGTGTAGAAAAATAAAATAGATTCATATCGAATATAATTTGTTTGTTGGTTGAGTATTGTATGAGTTTCAAGGCCTACTATGCTTATTCTATTGTGATTTTTGAAAATTGTTTGTAATTTACAAATTGTGAATTCTCAGATGGTTTTTAGAAGTATATGCATAAGATAAGAGGTTTTTAACTTTTCAAAACATTGGTTAAAGTCTACTGATGATTTGGTAAAGCACCAATGAAATGCATATAGACATTGCTTAACCACCAACAAATAAATTTCATTTATATGTAATAGTATTGTGACAACAATGTGTCAAATAAAAATTTCATAACAGTTTAATTTAGATTTTATGTTTCATTTTGCCTTATAAATACTTCTGTTATCCAATGGATTTCTGATTGTATAAAGGTGTAGAAAAATAAAATAGATTCATATCGAATATAATTTGTTTGTTGGTTGAGTATTGTATGAGTTTCAAGGCTTACTATGCTTATTCTGTTGTGATTTTTGAAAATTGTTTGTAATTTACAAATTGTGAATTCTCAGATGGTTTTCAGAAGTATATGCAAAGATAATAGGTTTTTAACTTTTCAAAACTGTGGTTAAAGTCCACTGATGATTTGGTAAAGCACCAATGAAATGCATATAGACATTGCTTAACCACCAACAAATAAATTTCATTTATATATAATAATATCATGACAACAATGTGTCAAATAAAAATTTCATAACAGTTTGATTTGGATTTTATTTGTCATTTTGCCTTATAAATACTTCTCTTGTTATCCAATGGATTTCTGATTGTATAAAGGTGTAGAAAAATAAAATAGATTCATATCGAATATAATTTGTTTGTTGGTTGAGTATTGTATGAGTTTCAAGGCCTACTATGCTTATTCTATTGTGATTTTTGAAAATTGTTTGTAATTTACAAATTGTGAATTCTCAGATGGTTTTCAGAAGTATATGCATAAGATAAGAGGTTTTTAACTTTTCAAAACATTGGTTAAAGTCTACTGATGATTTGGTAAAGCACCAATGAAATGCATATAGACATTGCTTAACCACCAACAAATAAATTTCATTTATATGTAATAGTATTGTGACAACAATGTGTCAAATAAAAATTTCATAACAGTTTAATTTAGATTTTATGTTTCATTTTGCCTTATAAATACTTCTCCTGTTATCCAATGGATTTCTGATTTTATAAAGGTGTAGAAAAATAAAATAGATTCATATCGAATATAATTTGTTTGTTGGTTGAGTATTGTATGAGTTTCAAGGCTTACTATGCTTATTCTGTTGTGATTTTTGAAAATTGTTTGTAATTTACAAATTGGGAATTCTCAGATGGTTTTCAGAAGTATATGCAAAGATAAGAGGTTTTTAACTTTTCAAAACTGTGGTTAAAGTCCACTGATGATTTGGTAAAGCACCAATGAAATGCATATAGACATTGCTTAACCACCAACAAATAAATTTCATTTGGATATAATAATATCATGACAACAATGTGTCAAATAAAAATTTCATAACAGTTTGATTTGGATTTTATTTTTCATTTTGCCTTATAAATACTTCTCTTGTTATCCAATGGATTTCTGATTGTATAAAGGTGTAGAAAAATAAAATAGATTCATATCGAATATAATTTGTTTGTTGGTTGAGTATTGTATGATTTTCAAGGCCTACTATGCTTATTCTGTTGTGATTTTTGAAAATTGTTTGTAATTTACAAATTGTGAATTCTCAGATGGTTTTCAGAAGTATATGCATAAGATAAAAGGTTTTTAACTTTTCAAAACCGCGGTTAAAGTCTACTGATGATTTGGTAAAGCACCAATGAAATGCATATAGACATTGCTTAACCACCAACAAATAAATTTCATTTATATGTAATAGTATTGTGACAACAATGTATCAAATAAAAATTTCATAAGAGTTTAATTTAGATTTTATTTTTCATTTTGCCTTATAAATACTTCTCCTGTTATCCAATGGATTTCTGATTGTATAAAGGTGTAGAAAAATAAAATAGATTCATATCGAATATAATTTGTTTGTTGGTTTAGTTTTGTATGAGTTTTAAGGCCTACTATGGTTATTCTGTTGTGATTTCTGAAAATTGTTTGTAATTTACAAATTGTGAATTCTCAGATGGTTTTCAGAAGTATATGCATAAGATAAGAGGTTTTTAACTTTTCAAAACTGTGGTTAAAGTCTACTGATGATTTGGTAAAGAACCAATGAAATGCATATAGACATTGCTTAACCACCAACAAATAAATTTCATTTATGTATAATAATTAGGGATGTAACCGATACCGATACCGATTCCGATATATCGGCGATACTTCTGATTTGCCGATATATCGATATCGGCGATATTTTAAAGTCGATACGACGATACTTCTTAAATTTTTTTAGAGCTGTTTTGAGCAAACAATTCAATTTTTTTACTAATCGTTGTATTGACAATTTGGATGATTTTAGAAAATAAACAGTATGACATTCAGTTTGAATGGATTCATTAAAAATCGTTTACACTATTATTTTGTTAAAAAAAATAATTTGTTTTTGTTAATTTCAGAATGAATTCAAATATCACTTTTAAATATTAATAATCTCTTACACTGTAATTTTGTATAATAAAAGAATTACTCTACTTGAGTTTTGTTAATTTTAACTTGAGTTCAATTTCAATAAGCGTATCGGTATCGGAATCGGTATCGGCGATATTTCTTTTTGAGTATCGGTATCGGATCGGCAAAACGGCGTATCGTTACATCCCTAATAATAATATTGTGACAACAATGTGTCAAATGAAAATTTCATAACAGTTTGATTTATATATCCAATGGATTTCTGATTGTATAAAGGTGTAGAAAAATTAAATAGATTCATATCGAATATAATTTGTTTGTTGCTTTAGTTTTATATGAGTTTCAAGGCCTACTATGCTTATTCTGTTGTGATTTTTGAGAATTGTTTGTAATTTACAAATTGTGAATTCTCAGATGGTTTTCAGAAGTATATGCATAAGATAAGACGTTTTTAAATTTTCAAAACTGTGGTTAAAGTCTGCTGATGATTTGGTAAAGCACCAATGAAATGCATATAGACATTGCTTAACCACCAACAATTAAATTTCATTTATATATAATAATATTGTGACAACAATGTGTCAAATAAAAATTTCTTAACAGTTTGATTTGGATCTTGTTTTTCATTTTGCCTTATAAATACTTTTCTTGTTATCCAATGGATTTCTGATTGTATAAAGGTGTAGAAAAATAAAATAGATTCATATCGAATATAATTTGTTTGTTGGTTGAGTATTGTATGAGTTTCAAGGCCTACTATGCTTATTCTGTTGTGATTTTTGAAAATTGTTTGCAATTTACAAATTGTGACTTCTCAGATGGTTTTTAGAAGTATATGCATAAGATAAGAGGTTTTTAACTTTTCAAAACATTGGTTAAAGTCTACTGATGATTTGGTAAAGCACCAATGAAATGCATATAGACATTGCTTAACCACCAACAAATAAATTTCATTTATATATAATAGTATTGTGACAACAATGTGTCAAATAATAATTTAATAACAGTTTGATTTAGATTTTATTTTTCATTTTGTCTTATAAATACTTTTCTTGTTATCCAATGGATTCCTGATTGTATAAAGGTGTAGAAAAATAAAATAGATTCATATCGAATATAATTTGTTTGTTGGTTGAGTATTGTATGAGTTTCAAGGCTTACTATGCTTATTCTGTTGTGATTTTTGAAAATTGTTTGTAATTTACAAATTGTGAATTCTCAGATGGTTTTCAGAAGTATATGCAAAGATAAGAGGTTTTTAACTTTTCAAAACCGTGGTTAAAGTCTACTGATGATTTGGTAAAGCACCAATGAACTGCATATAGACATTGCTTAACCACCAACAAATAAATTTCATTTATATATAATAGTATTGTGACAACAATGTGTCAAATAAAAATTTCATAACAGTTTGATTTAGATTTTATTTTTCATTTTGCCTTATAAATACTTTTCTTGTTATCCAATGGATTTCCGATTGTATAAAGGTGTAGAAATATATGAGTTTCAAGGCCTACTATGCTTATTCTGTTGTGATTTTTGAGAATTGTTTGTAATTTACAAATTGTGAATTCTCAGATGGTTTTCAGAAGTATATGCATAAAATTAGACGTTTTTAACTTTTCCAAACTGTGGTTAAAATCTACTGATGATTTGGTAAAGCACCAATGAAATGCATTTAGACATTGCTTAACCACCAACAAATAAATTTCATTTATATATAATAATATTGTGACAACAATGTGTCAAATAAAAATTTCATAACAGTTTGATTTGGATTTTATTTTTCATTTTGCCTTATAAATACTTTTCTTGTTATCCAATGGATTTCTGATTGTATAAAGGTGTAGAAAAATAAAATAGATTCATATCGAATATAATTTGTTTGTTGGTTGAGTATTGTATGAGTTTCAAGGCTTACTATGCTTATTCTGTTGTGATTTTTGAAAATTGTTTGTAATTTACAAATTGTGAATTCTCAGATGGTTTTCAGAAGTATATGCAAAGATAAGAGGTTTTTAACTTTTCAAAACTGTGGTTAAAGTCCACTGATGATTTGGTAAAGCACCAATGAAATGCATATAGACATTGCTTAACCACCAACAAATAAATTTCATTTGTATATAATAATATCATGACAACAATGTGTCAAATAAAAATTTCATAACAGTTTGATTTGGATTTTATTTTTCATTTTGCCTTATAAATACTTCTCTTGTTATCCAATGGATTTCTGATTGTATAAAGGTGTAGAAAAATAAAATAGATTCATATCGAATATAATTTGTTTGTTGGTTGAGTATTGTATGAGTTTCAAGGCCTACTATGCTTATTCTGTTGTGATTTTTGAAAATTGTTTGTAATTTACAAATTGTGAATTCTCAGATGGTTTTCAGAAGTATATGCATAAGATAAAAGGTTTTTAACTTTTCAAAACCGCGGTTAAAGTCTACTGATGATTTGGTAAAGCACCAATGAAATGCATATAGACATTGCTTAACCACCAACAAATAAATTTCATTTATATGTAATAGTATTGTGACAACAATGTATCAAATAAAAATTTCATAAGAGTTTAATTTAGATTTTATTTTTCATTTTGCCTTATAAATACTTCTCCTGTTATCCAATGGATTTCTGATTGTATAAAGGTGTAGAAAAATAAAATAGATTCATATCGAATATAATTTGTTTGTTGGTTTAGTTTTGTATGAGTTTTAAGGCCTACTATGGTTATTCTGTTGTGATTTCTGAAAATTGTTTGTAATTTACAAATTGTGAATTCTCAGATGGTTTTCAGAAGTATATGCATAAGATAAGAGGTTTTTAACTTTTCAAAACTGTGGTTAAAGTCTACTGATGATTTGGTAAAGAACCAATGAAATGCATATAGACATTGCTTAACCACCAACAAATAAATTTCATTTATGTATAATAATATTGTGACAACAATGTGTCAAATGAAAATTTCATAACAGTTTGATTTATATATCCAATGGATTTCTGATTGTATAAAGGTGTAGAAAAATTAAATAGATTCATATCGAATATAATTTGTTTGTTGCTTTAGTTTTATATGAGTTTCAAGGCCTACTATGCTTATTCTTTTGTGATTTTTGAGAATTGTTTGTAATTTACAAATTGTGAATTCTCAGATGGTTTTCAGAAGTATATGCATAAGATAAGACGTTTTTAAATTTTCAAAACTGTGGTTAAAGTCTGCTGATGATTTGGTAAAGCACCAATGAAATGCATATAGACATTGCTTAACCACCAACAATTAAATTTCATTTATATATAATAATATTGTGACAACAATGTGTCAAATAAAAATTTCTTAACAGTTTGATTTGGATCTTGTTTTTCATTTTGCCTTATAAATACTTTTCTTGTTATCCAATGGATTTCTGATTGTATAAAGGTGTAGAAAAATAAAATAGATTCATATCGAATATAATTTGTTTGTTGGTTGAGTATTGTATGAGTTTCAAGGCCTACTATGCTTATTCTGTTGTGATTTTTGAAAATTGTTTGCAATTTACAAATTGTGAATTCTCAGATGGTTTTCAGAAGTATATGCATAAGATAAGACGTTTTTAAATTTTCAAAACTGTGGTTAAAGTCTGCTGATGATTTGGTAAAGCACCAATGAAATGCATATAGACATTGCTTAACCACCAACAATTAAATTTCATTTATATATAATAATATTGTGACAACAATGTGTCAAATAAAAATTTCTTAACAGTTTGATTTGGATCTTGTTTTTCATTTTGCCTTATAAATACTTTTCTTGTTATCCAATGGATTTCTGATTGTATAAAGGTGTAGAAAAATAAAATAGATTCATATCGAATATAATTTGTTTGTTGGTTGAGTATTGTATGAGTTTCCAGGCTTACTATGCTTATTCTGTTGTGATTTTTGAAAATTGTTTGTAATTTACAAATTGTGAATTCTCAGATGGTTTTCAGAAGTATATGCATAAGATAAGAGGTTTTTAACTTTTCAAAACATTGGTTAAAGTCTACTGATGATTTGGTAAAGCACCAATGAAATGCATATAGACATTGCTTAACCACCAACAAATAAATTTCATTTATATATAATAGTATTGTGACAACAATGTGTCAAATAATAATTTAATAACAGTTTGATTTAGATTTTATTTTTCATTTTGTCTTATAAATACTTTTCTTGTTATCCAATGGATTCCTGATTGTATAAAGGTGTAGAAAAATAAAATAGATTCATATCGAATATAATTTGTTTGTTGGTTGAGTATTGTATGAGTTTCAAGGCTTACTATGCTTATTCTGTTGTGATTTTTGAAAATTGTTTGTAATTTGCAAATTGTGAATTCTCAGATGGTTTTCAGAAGTATATGCAAAGATAAGAGGTTTTTAACTTTTCAAAACCGTGGTTAAAGTCTACTGATGATTTGGTAAAGCACCAATGAACTGCATATAGACATTGCTTAACCACCAACAAATAAATTTCATTTATATATAATAGTATTGTGACAACAATGTGTCAAATAAAAATTTCATAACAGTTTGATTTAGATTTTATTTTTCATTTTGCCTTATAAATACTTTTCTTGTTATCCAATGGATTTCCGATTGTATAAAGGTGTAGAAATATATGAGTTTCAAGGCCTACTATGCTTATTCTGTTGTGATTTTTGAGAATTGTTTGTAATTTACAAATTGTGAATTCTCAGATGGTTTTCAGAAGTATATGCATAAAATTAGACGTTTTTAACTATTCCAAACTGTGGTTAAAATCTACTGATAATTTGGTAAAGCACCAATGAAATGCATTTAGACATTGCTTAACCACCAACAAATAAATTTCATTTATATATAATAATATTGTGACAACAATGTGTCAAATAAAAATTTCATAACAGTTTGATTTGGATTTTATTTTTCATTTTGCCTTATAAATACTTTTCTTGTTATCCAATGGATTTCTGATTGTATAAAGGTGTAGAAAAATAAAATAGATTCATATCGAATATAATTTGTTTGTTGGTTGAGTATTGTATGAGTTTCAAGGCTTACTATGCTTATTCTGTTGTGATTTTTGAAAATTGTTTGTAATTTACAAATTGTGAATTCTCAGATGGTTTTCAGAAGTATATGCAAAGATAAGAGGTTTTTAACTTTTCAAAACTGTGGTTAAAGTCCACTGATGATTTGGTAAAGCACCAATGAAATGCATATAGACATTGCTTAACCACCAACAAATAAATTTCATTTGTATATAATAATATCATGACAACAATGTGTCAAATAAAAATTTCATAACAGTTTGATTTGGATTTTATTTTTCATTTTGCCTTATAAATACTTCTCTTGTTATCCAATGGATTTCTGATTGTATAAAGGTGTAGAAAAATAAAATAGATTCATATCGAATATAATTTGTTTGTTGGTTGAGTATTGTATGAGTTTCAAGGCCTACTATGCTTATTCTGTTGTGATTTTTGAAAATTGTTTGTAATTTACAAATTGTGAATTCTCAGATGGTTTTCAGAAGTATATGCATAAGATAAAAGGTTTTTAACTTTTCAAAACCGCGGTTAAAGTCTACTGATGATTTGGTAAAGCACCAATGAAATGCATATAGACATTGCTTAACCACCAACAAATAAATTTCATTTATATGTAATAGTATTGTGACAACAATGTATCAAATAAAAATTTCATAAGAGTTTAATTTAGATTTTATTTTTCATTTTGCCTTATAAATACTTCTCCTGTTATCCAATGGATTTCTGATTTTATAAAGGTGTAGAAAAATAAAATAGATTCATATCGAATATAATTTGTTTGTTGGTTGAGTATTGTATGAGTTTCAAGGCTTACTATGCTTATTCTGTTGTGATTTTTGAAAATTGTTTGTAATTTACAAATTGTGAATTCTCAGATGGTTTTCAGAAGTATATGCAAAGATAAGAGGTTTTTAACTTTTCAAAACTGTGGTTAAAGTCCACTGATGATTTGGTAAAGCACCAATGAAATGCATATAGACATTGCTTAACCACCAACAAATAAATTTCATTTGTATATAATAATATCATGACAACAATGTGTCAAATAAAAATTTCATAACAGTTTGATTTGGATTTTATTTTTCATTTTGCCTTATAAATACTTCTCTTGTTATCCAATGGATTTCTGATTGTATAAAGGTGTAGAAAAATAAAATAGATTCATATCGAATATAATTTGTTTGTTGGTTGAGTATTGTATGAGTTTCAAGGCCTACTATGCTTATTCTGTTGTGATTTTTGAAAATTGTTTGTAATTTACAAATTGTGAATTCTCAGATGGTTTTCAGAAGTATATGCATAAGATAAAAGGTTTTTAACTTTTCAAAACCGCGGTTAAAGTCTACTGATGATTTGGTAAAGAACCAATGAAATGCATATAGACATTGCTTAACCACCAACAAATAAATTTCATTTATGTATAATAATATTGTGGCAACAATGTGTCAAATGTAAATTTCATAACAGTTTGATTTATATATCCAATGGATTTCTGATTGTATAAAGGTGTAGAAAAATTAAATAGATTCATATCGAATATAATTTGTTTGTTGCTTTAGTTTTATATGAGTTTCAAGGCCTACTATGCTTATTCTGTTGTGATTTTTGAGAATTGTTTGTAATTTACAAATTGTGAATTCTCAGATGGTTTTCAGAAGTATATGCATAAGATAAGACGTTTTTAAATTTTCAAAACTGTGGTTAAAGTCTGCTGATGATTTGGTAAAGCACCAATGAAATGCATATAGACATTGCTTAACCACCAACAATTAAATTTCATTTATATATAATAATATTGTGACAACAATGTGTCAAATAAAAATTTCTTAACAGTTTGATTTGAATCTTGTTTTTCATTTTGCCTTATAAATACTTTTCTTGTTATCCAATGGATTTCTGATTGTATAAAGGTGTAGAAAAATAAAATAGATTCATATCGAATATAATTTGTTTGTTGGTTGAGTATTGTATGAGTTTCAAGGCTTACTATGCTTATTCTGTTGTGATTTTTGAAAATTGTTTGTAATTTACAAATTGTGAATTTTTAGATGGTTTTCAGAAGTATATGCATAAGATAAGAGGTTTTTAACTTTTCAAAACATTGGTTAAAGTCTACTGATGATTTGGTAAAGCACCAATGAAATGCATATAGACATTGCTTAACCACCAACAAATAAATTTCATTTATATGTAATAGTATTGTGACAACAATGTGTCAAATAAAAATTTCATAACAGTTTAATTTAGATTTTATGTTTCATTTTGCCTTATAAATACTTCTCCTGTTATCCAATGGATTTCTGATTTTATAAAGGTGTAGAAAAATAAAATAGATTCATATCGAATATAATTTGTTTGTTGGTTGAGTATTGTATGAGTTTCAAGGCTTACTATGCTTATTCTGTTGTGATTTTTGAAAATTGTTTGTAATTTACAAATTGTGAATTCTCAGATGGTTTTCAGAAGTATATGCAAAGATAAGAGGTTTTTAACTTTTCAAAACTGTGGTTAAAGTCCACTGATGATTTGGTAAAGCACCAATGAAATGCATATAGACATTGCTTAACCACCAACAAATAAATTTCATTTGTATATAATAATATCATGACAACAATGTGTCAAATAAAAATTTCATAACAGTTTGATTTGGATTTTATTTTTCATTTTGCCTTATAAATACTTCTCTTGTTATCCAATGGATTTCTGATTGTATAAAGGTGTAGAAAAATAAAATAGATTCATATCGAATATAATTTGTTTGTTGGTTGAGTATTGTATGAGTTTCAAGGCTTACTATGCTTATTCTGTTGTGATTTTTGAAAATTGTTTGTAATTTACAAATTGTGAATTCTCAGATGGTTTTCAGAAGTATATACAAAGATAAGAGGTTTTTAACTTTTCAAAACTGTGGTTAAAGTCCACTGATGATTTGGTAAAGCACCAATGAAATGCATATAGACATTGCTTAACCACCAACAAATAAATTTCATTTGTATATAATAATATCATGACAACAATGTGTCAAATAAAAATTTCATAACAGTTTGATTTGGATTTTATTTTTCATTTTGCCTTATAAATACTTTTCTTGTTATCCAATGGATTTCTGATTGTATAAAGGTGTAGAAAAATAAAATAGATTCATATCGAATATAATTTGTTTGTTGGTTGAGTATTGTATGAGTTTCAAGGCTTACTATGCTTATTCTGTTGTGATTTTTGAAAATTGTTTGTAATTTACAAATTGTGAATTCTCAGATGGTTTTCAGAAGTATATGCAAAGATAAGAGGTTTTTAACTTTTCAAAACTGTGGTTAAAGTCCACTGATGATTTGGTAAAGCACCAATGAAACGCATATAGACATTGCTTAACCACCAACAAATAAATTTTATTTGTATATAATAATATCATGACAACAATGTGTCAAATAAAAATTTCATAACAGTTTGATTTGGATTTTATTTTTCATTTTGCCTTATAAATACTTCTCTTGTTATCCAATGGATTTCTGATTGTATAAAGGTGTAGAAAAATAAAATAGATTCATATCGAATATAATTTGTTTGTTGGTTGAGTATTGTATGAGTTTCAAGGCCTACTATGCTTATTCTGTTGTGATTTTTGAAAATTGTTTGTAATTTACAAATTGTGAATTCTCAGATGGTTTTCAGAAGTATATGCATAAGATAAAAGGTTTTTAACTTTTCAAAACCGCGGTTAAAGTCTACTGATGATTTGGTAAAGCACCAATGAAATGCATATAGACATTGCTTAACCACCAACAAATAAATTTCATTTATATGTAATAGTATTGTGACAACAATGTATCAAATAAAAATTTCATAAGAGTTTAATTTACATTTTATTTTTCATTTTGCCTTATAAATACTTCTCCTGTTATCCAATGGATTTCTGATTGTATAAAGGTGTAGAAAAATAAAATAGATTCATATCGAATATAATTTGTTTGTTGGTTTAGTTTTGTATGAGTTTTAAGGCCTACTATGGTTATTCTGTTGTGATTTCTGAAAATTGTTTGTAATTTACAAATTGTGAATTCTCAGATGGTTTTCAGAAGTATATGCATAAGATAAGAGGTTTTTACCTTTTCAAAACTGTGGTTAAAGTCTACTGATGATTTGGTAAAGAACCAATGAAATGCATATAGACATTGCTTAACCACCAACAAATAAATTTCATTTATGTATAATAATATTGTGACAACAATGTGTCAAATGAAAATTTCATAACAGTTTGATTTATATATCCAATGGATTTCTGATTGTATAAAGGTGTAGAAAAATTAAATAGATTCATATCGAATATAATTTGTTTGTTGCTTTAGTTTTATATGAGTTTCAAGGCCTACTATGCTTATTCTGTTGTGATTTTTGAGAATTGTTTGTAATTTACAAATTGTGAATTCTCAGATGGTTTTCAGAAGTATATGCATAAGATAAGACGTTTTTAAATTTTCAAAACTGTGGTTAAAGTCTGCTGATGATTTGGTAAAGCACCAATGAAATGCATATAGACATTGCTTAACCACCAACAATTAAATTTCATTTATATATAATAATATTGTGACAACAATGTGTCAAATAAAAATTTCTTAACAGTTTGATTTGGATCTTGTTTTTCATTTTGCCTTATAAATACTTTTCTTGTTATCCAATGGATTTCTGATTGTATAAAGGTGTAGAAAAATAAAATAGATTCATATCGAATATAATTTGTTTGTTGGTTGAGTATTGTATGAGTTTCAAGGCCTACTATGCTTATTCTGTTGTGATTTTTGAAAATTGTTTGCAATTTACAAATTGTGACTTCTCAGATGGTTTTTAGAAGTATATGCATAAGATAAGAGGTTTTTAACTTTTCAAAACATTGGTTAAAGTCTACTGATGATTTGGTAAAGCACCAATGAAATGCATATAGACATTGCTTAACCACCAACAAATAAATTTCATTTATATATAATAGTATTGTGACAACAATGTGTCAAATAATAATTTAATAACAGTTTGATTTAGATTTTATTTTTCATTTTGTCTTATAAATACTTTTCTTGTTATCCAATGGATTCCTGATTGTATAAAGGTGTAGAAAAATAAAATAGATTCATATCGAATATAATTTGTTTGTTGGTTGAGTATTGTATGAGTTTCAAGGCTTACTATGCTTATTCTGTTGTGATTTTTGAAAATTGTTTGTAATTTACAAATTGTGAATTCTCAGATGGTTTTCAGAAGTATATGCAAAGATAAGAGGTTTTTAACTTTTCAAAACCGTGGTTAAAGTCTACTGATGATTTGGTAAAGCACCAATGAACTGCATATAGACATTGCTTAACCACCAACAAATAAATTTCATTTATATATAATAGTATTGTGACAACAATGTGTCAAATAAAAATTTCATAACAGTTTGATTTAGATTTTATTTTTCATTTTGCCTTATAAATACTTTTCTTGTTATCCAATGGATTTCCGATTGTATAAAGGTGTAGAAATATATGAGTTTCAAGGCCTACTATGCTTATTCTGTTGTGATTTTTGAGAATTGTTTGTAATTTACAAATTGTGAATTCTCAGATGGTTTTCAGAAGTATATGCATAAAATTAGACGTTTTTAACTTTTCCAAACTGTGGTTAAAATCTACTGATGATTTGGTAAAGCACCAATGAAATGCATTTAGACATTGCTTAACCACCAACAAATAAATTTCATTTATATATAATAATATTGTGACAACAATGTGTCAAATAAAAATTTCATAACAGTTTGATTTGGATTTTATTTTTCATTTTGCCTTATAAATACTTCTCTTGTTATCCAATGGATTTCTGATTGTATAAAGGTGTAGAAAAATAAAATAGATTCATATCGAATATAATTTGTTTGTTGGTTGAGTATTGTATGAGTTTCAAGGCCTACTATGCTTATTCTGTTGTGATTTTTGAAAATTGTTTGTAATTTACAAATTGTGAATTCTCAGATGGTTTTCAGAAGTATATGCATAAGATAAAAGGTTTTTAACTTTTCAAAACCGCGGTTAAAGTCTACTGATGATTTGGTAAAGCACCAATGAAATGCATATAGACATTGCTTAACCACCAACAAATAAATTTCATTTATATGTAATAGTATTGTGACAACAATGTATCAAATAAAAATTTCATAAGAGTTTAATTTAGATTTTATTTTTCATTTTGCCTTATAAATACTTCTCCTGTTATCCAATGGATTTCTGATTGTATAAAGGTGTAGAAAAATAAAATAGATTCATATCGAATATAATTTGTTTGTTGGTTTAGTTTTGTATGAGTTTTAAGGCCTACTATGGTTATTCTGTTGTGATTTCTGAAAATTGTTTGTAATTTACAAATTGTGAATTCTCAGATGGTTTTCAGAAGTATATGCATAAGATAAGAGGTTTTTAACTTTTCAAAACTGTGGTTAAAGTCTACTGATGATTTGGTAAAGAACCAATGAAATGCATATAGACATTGCTTAACCACCAACAAATAAATTTCATTTATGTATAATAATATTGTGACAACAATGTGTCAAATGAAAATTTCATAACAGTTTGATTTATATATCCAATGGATTTCTGATTGTATAAAGGTGTAGAAAAATTAAATAGATTCATATCGAATATAATTTGTTTGTTGCTTTAGTTTTATATGAGTTTCAAGGCCTACTATGCTTATTCTGTTGTGATTTTTGAGAATTGTTTGTAATTTACAAATTGTGAATTCTCAGATGGTTTTCAGAAGTATATGCATAAGATAAGACGTTTTTAAATTTTCAAAACTAAGGTTAAAGTCTGCTGATGATTTGGTAAAGCACCAATGAAATGCATATAGACATTGCTTAACCACCAACAATTAAATTTCATTTATATATAATAATATTGTGACAACAATGTGTCAAATAAAAATTTCTTAACAGTTTGATTTGGATCTTGTTTTTCATTTTGCCTTATAAATACTTTTCTTGTTATCCAATGGATTTCTGATTGTATAAAGGTGTAGAAAAATAAAATAGATTCATATCGAATATAATTTGTTTGTTGGTTGAGTATTGTATGAGTTTCAAGGCCTACTATGCTTATTCTGTTGTGATTTTTGAAAATTGTTTGCAATTTACAAATTGTGACTTCTCAGATGGTTTTTAGAAGTATATGCATAAGATAAGAGGTTTTTAACTTTTCAAAACATTGGTTAAAGTCTACTGATGATTTGGTAAAGCACCAATGAAATGCATATAGACATTGCTTAACCACCAACAAATAAATTTCATTTATATATAATAGTATTGTGACAACAATGTGTCAAATAATAATTTAATAACAGTTTGATTTAGATTTTATTTTTCATTTTGTCTTATAAATACTTTTCTTGTTATCCAATGGATTCCTGATTGTATAAAGGTGTAGAAAAATAAAATAGATTCATATCGAATATAATTTGTTTGTTGGTTGAGTATTGTATGAGTTTCAAGGCTTACTATGCTTATTCTGTTGTGATTTTTGAAAATTGTTTGTAATTTACAAATTGTGAATTCTCAGATGGTTTTCAGAAGTATATGCAAAGATAAGAGGTTTTTAACTTTTCAAAACCGTGGTTAAAGTCTACTGATGATTTGGTAAAGCACCAATGAACTGCATATAGACATTGCTTAACCACCAACAAATAAATTTCATTTATATATAATAGTATTGTGACAACAATGTGTCAAATAAAAATTTCATAACAGTTTGATTTAGATTTTATTTTTCATTTTGCCTTATAAATACTTTTCTTGTTATCCAATGGATTTCCGATTGTATAAAGGTGTAGAAATATATGAGTTTCAAGGCCTACTATGCTTATTCTGTTGTGATTTTTGAGAATTGTTTGTAATTTACAAATTGTGAATTCTCAGATGGTTTTCAGAAGTATATGCATAAAATTAGACGTTTTTAACTTTTCCAAACTGTGGTTAAAATCTACTGATGATTTGGTAAAGCACCAATGAAATGCATTTAGACATTGCTTAACCACCAACAAATAAATTTCATTTATATATAATAATATTGTGACAACAATGTGTCAAATAAAAATTTCATAACAGTTTGATTTGGATTTTATTTTTCATTTTGCCTTATAAATACTTCTCTTGTTATCCAATGGATTTCTGATTGTATAAAGGTGTAGAAAAATAAAATAGATTCATATCGAATATAATTTGTTTGTTGGTTGAGTATTGTATGAGTTTCAAGGCCTACTATGCTTATTCTGTTGTGATTTTTGAAAATTGTTTGTAATTTACAAATTGTGAATTCTCAGATGGTTTTCAGAAGTATATGCATAAGATAAAAGGTTTTTAACTTTTCAAAACCGCGGTTAAAGTCTACTGATGATTTGGTAAAGCACCAATGAAATGCATATAGACATTGCTTAACCACCAACAAATAAATTTCATTTATATGTAATAGTATTGTGACAACAATGTATCAAATAAAAATTTCATAAGAGTTTAATTTAGATTTTATTTTTCATTTTGCCTTATAAATACTTCTCCTGTTATCCAATGGATTTCTGATTGTATAAAGGTGTAGAAAAATAAAATAGATTCATATCGAATATAATTTGTTTGTTGGTTTAGTTTTGTATGAGTTTTAAGGCCTACTATGGTTATTCTGTTGTGATTTCTGAAAATTGTTTGTAATTTACAAATTGTGAATTCTCAGATGGTTTTCAGAAGTATATGCATAAGATAAGAGGTTTTTAACTTTTCAAAACTGTGGTTAAAGTCTACTGATGATTTGGTAAAGAACCAATGAAATGCATATAGACATTGCTTAACCACCAACAAATAAATTTCATTTATGTATAATAATATTGTGACAACAATGTGTCAAATGAAAATTTCATAACAGTTTGATTTATATATCCAATGGATTTCTGATTGTATAAAGGTGTAGAAAAATTAAATAGATTCATATCGAATATAATTTGTTTGTTGCTTTAGTTTTATATGAGTTTCAAGGCCTACTATGCTTATTCTGTTGTGATTTTTGAGAATTGTTTGTAATTTACAAATTGTGAATTCTCAGATGGTTTTCAGAAGTATATGCATAAGATAAGACGTTTTTAAATTTTCAAAACTGTGGTTAAAGTCTGCTGATGATTTGGTAAAGCACCAATGAAATGCATATAGACATTGCTTAACCACCAACAATTAAATTTCATTTATATATAATAATATTGTGACAACAATGTGTCAAATAAAAATTTCTTAACAGTTTGATTTGGATCTTGTTTTTCATTTTGCCTTATAAATACTTTTCTTGTTATCCAATGGATTTCTGATTGTATAAAGGTGTAGAAAAATAAAATAGATTCATATCGAATATAATTTGTTTGTTGGTTGAGTATTGTATGAGTTTCAAGGCCTACTATGCTTATTCTGTTGTGATTTTTGAAAATTGTTTGCAATTTACAAATTGTGACTTCTCAGATGGTTTTTAGAAGTATATGCATAAGATAAGAGGTTTTTAACTTTTCAAAACATTGGTTAAAGTCTACTGATGATTTGGTAAAGCACCAATGAAATGCATATAGACATTGCTTAACCACCAACAAATAAATTTCATTTATATATAATAGTATTGTGACAACAATGTGTCAAATAATAATTTAATAACAGTTTGATTTAGATTTTATTTTTCATTTTGTCTTATAAATACTTTTCTTGTTATCCAATGGATTCCTGATTGTATAAAGGTGTAGAAAAATAAAATAGATTCATATCGAATATAATTTGTTTGTTGGTTGAGTATTGTATGAGTTTCAAGGCTTACTATGCTTATTCTGTTGTGATTTTTGAAAATTGTTTGTAATTTACAAATTGTGAATTCTCAGATGGTTTTCAGAAGTATATGCAAAGATAAGAGGTTTTTAACTTTTCAAAACCGTGGTTAAAGTCTACTGATGATTTGGTAAAGCACCAATGAACTGCATATAGACATTGCTTAACCACCAACAAATAAATTTCATTTATATATAATAGTATTGTGACAACAATGTGTCAAATAAAAATTTCATAACAGTTTGATTTAGATTTTATTTTTCATTTTGCCTTATAAATACTTTTCTTGTTATCCAATGGGTTTCCGATTGTATAAAGGTGTAGAAATATATGAGTTTCAAGGCCTACTATGCTTATTCTGTTGTGATTTTTGAGAATTGTTTGTAATTTACAAATTGTGAATTCTCAGATGGTTTTCAGAAGTATATGCATAAATTTAGACGTTTTTAACTTTTCCAAACTGTGGTTAAAATCTACTGATGATTTGGTAAAGCACCAATGAAATGCATTTAGACATTGCTTAACCACCAACAAATAAATTTCATTTATATATAATAATATTGTGACAACAATGTGTCAAATAAAAATTTCATAACAGTTTGATTTGGATTCTATTTTTCATTTTGCCTTATAAATACTTTTCTTGTTATCCAATGGATTTCTGATTGTATAAAGGTGTAGAAAAATAAAATAGATTCATATCGAATATAATTTGTTTGTTGGTTGAGTATTGTATGAGTTTCAAGGCTTACTATGCTTATTCTGTTGTGATTTTTGAAAATTGTTTGTAATTTACAAATTGTGAATTCTCAGATGGTTTTCAGAAGTATATGCAAAGATAAGAGGTTTTTAACTTTTCAAAACTGTGGTTAAAGTCCACTGATGATTTGGTAAAGCACCAATGAAATGCATATAGACATTGCTTAACCACCAACAAATAAATTTCATTTGTATATAATAATATCATGACAACAATGTGTCAAATAAAAATTTCATAACAGTTTGATTTGGATTTTATTTTTCATTTTGCCTTATAAATACTTCTCTTGTTATCCAATGGATTTCTGATTGTATAAAGGTGTAGAAAAATAAAATAGATTCATATCGAATATAATTTGTTTGTTGGTTGAGTATTGTATGAGTTTCAAGGCCTACTATGCTTATTCTGTTGTGATTTTTGAAAATTGTTTGTAATTTACAAATTGTGAATTCTCAGATGGTTTTCAGAAGTATATGCATAAGATAAAAGGTTTTTAACTTTTCAAAACCGCGGTTAAAGTCTACTGATGATTTGGTAAAGCACCAATGAAATGCATATAGACATTGCTTAACCACCAACAAATAAATTTCATTTATATGTAATAGTATTGTGACAACAATGTATCAAATAAAAATTTCATAAGAGTTTAATTTAGATTTTATTTTTCATTTTGCCTTATAAATACTTCTCCTGTTATCCAATGGATTTCTGATTGTATAAAGGTGTAGAAAAATAAAATAGATTCATATCGAATATAATTTGTTTGTTGGTTTAGTTTTGTATGAGTTTTAAGGCCTACTATGGTTATTCTGTTGTGATTTCTGAAAATTGTTTGTAATTTACAAATTGTGAATTCTCAGATGGTTTTCAGAAGTATATGCATAAGATAAGAGGTTTTTAACTTTTCAAAACTGTGGTTAAAGTCTACTGATGATTTGGTAAAGAACCAATGAAATGCATATAGACATTGCTTAACCACCAACAAATAAATTTCATTTATGTATAATAATATTGTGACAACAATGTGTCAAATGAAAATTTCATAACAGTTTGATTTATATATCCAATGGATTTCTGATTGTATAAAGGTGTAGAAAAATTAAATAGATTCATATCGAATATAATTTGTTTGTTGCTTTAGTTTTATATGAGTTTCAAGGCCTATTATGCTTATTCTGTTGTGATTTTTGAGAATTGTTTGTAATTTACAATTTGTGAATTCTCAGATGGTTTTCAGAAGTATATGCATAAGATAAGACGTTTTTAACTTTTCAAAACTGTGGTTAAAGTCTGCTGATGATTTGGTAAAGCACCAATGAAATGCATATAGACATTGCTTAACCACCAACAATTAAATTTCATTTATATATAATAATATTGTGACAACAATGTGTCAAATAAAAATTTCATAACAGTTTGATTTGGATCTTGTTTTTCATTTTGCCTTATAAATACTTTTCTTGTTATCCAATGGATTTCTGATTGTATAAAGGTGTAGAAAAATAAAATAGATTCATATCGAATATAATTTGTTTGTTGGTTGAGTATTGTATGAGTTTCAAGGCCTACTATGCTTATTCTGTTGTGATTTTTGAAAATTGTTTGCAATTTACAAATTGTGACTTCTCAGATGGTTTTTAGAAGTATACGCATAAGATAAGAGGTTTTTAAATTTTCAAAACATTGGTTAAAGTCTACTGATGATTTGGTACTGCACCAATGAAATGCATATAGACATTGCTTAACCACCAACAAATAAATTTCATTTATATATAATAGTATTGTGACAACAATGTTTCAAATAATAATTTAATAACAGTTTGATTTAGATTTTATTTTTCATTTTGTCTTATAAATACTTTTCTTGTTATCCAATGGATTCCTGATTGTATAAAGGTGTAGAAAAATAAAATAGATTCATATCGAATATAATTTGTTTGTTGGTTGAGTATTGTATGAGTTTCAAGGCTTACTATGCTTATTCTGTTGTGATTTTTGAAAATTGTTTGTAATTTACAAATTGTGAATTCTCAGATTTTTTTTCAGAAGTATATGCAAAGATAAGAGGTTTTTAACTTTTCAAAACCGTGGTTAAAGTCTACTGATGATTTGGTAAAGCACCAATGAACTGCATATAGACATTGCTTAACCACCAACAAATAAATTTCATTTATATATAATAGTATTGTGACAACAATGTGTCAAATAAAAATTTCATAACAGTTTGATTTAGATTTTATTTTTCATTTTGCCTTATAAATACTTTTCTTGTTATCCAATGGATTTCCGATTGTATAAAGGTGTAGAAATATATGAGTTTCAAGGCCTACTATGCTTATTCTGTTGTGATTTTTGAGAATTGTTTGTAATTTACAAATTGTGAATTCTCAGATGGTTTTCAGAAGTATATGCATAAAATAAGACGTTTTTAACTTTTCCAAACTGTGGTTAAAATCTACTGATGATTTGGTAAAGCACCAATGAAATGCATTTAGACATTGCTTAACCACCAACAAATAAATTTCATTTATATATAATAATATTGTGACAACAATGTGTCAAATAAAAATTTCATAACAGTTTGATTTGGATTTTATTTTTCATTTTGCCTTATAAATACTTCTCTTGTTATCCAATGGATTTCTTATTGTATAAAGGTGTAGAAAAATAAAATAGATTCATATCGAATATAATTTGTTTGTTGGTTGAGTATTGTATGAGGTTCAAGGCCTACTATGCTTATTCTGTTGTGATTTTTGAAAATTGTTTGTAATTTACAAATTGTGAATTCTCAGATGGTTTTCAGAAGTATATGCATAAGATAAAAGGTTTTTAACTTTTCAAAACCGCGGTTAAAGTCTACTGATGATTTGGTAAAGCACCAATGAAATGCATATAGACATTGCTTAACCACCAACAAATAAATTTCATTTATATGTAATAGTATTGTGACAACAATGTATCAAATAAAAATTTCATAACAGTTTAATTTAGATTTTATTTTTCATTTTGCCTTATAAATACTTCTCCTGTTATCCAATGGATTTCTGATTGTATAAAGGTGTAGAAAAATAAAATAGATTCATATCGAATATAATTTGTTTGTTGGTTTACTTTTGTATGAGTTTCAAGGCCTACGATGCTTATTCTGTTGTGATTTTTGAAAATTTTTTGTAATTTACAAATTGTGAATTCTCTGATGGTTTTTAGAAGTATATGCAAAGATAAGAGGTTTTTAACTTTTCAAAACTGTGGTTAAAGTCTGCTGATGATTTGGTAAAGCACCAATGAACTGCATATAGACATTGCTTAACCACCAACAAATAAATTTCATTTATATATAATAGTATTGTGACAACAATGTGTCAAATAATAATTTAATAACAGTTTGATTTAGATTTTATTTTTCATTTTGTCTTATAAATACTTTTCTTGTTATCCAATGGATTCCTGATTGTATAAAGGTGTAGAAAAATAAAATAGATTCATATCGAATATAATTTGTTTGTTGGTTGAGTATTGTATGAGTTTCAAGGCTTACTATGCTTATTCTGTTGTGATTTTTGAAAATTGTTTGTAATTTACAAATTGTGAATTCTCAGATGGTTTTCAGAAGTATATGCAAAGATAAGAGGTTTTTAACTTTTCAAAACCGTGGTTAAAGTCTTTTGATGATTTGGTAAAGCACCAATGAACTGCATATAGACATTGCTTAACCACCAACAAATAAATTTCATTTATATATAATAGTATTGTGACAACAATGTGTCAAATAAAAATTTCATAACAGTTTGATTTAGATTTTATTTTTCATTTTGCCTTATAAATACTTTTCTTGTTATCCAATGGATTTCCGATTGTATAAAGGTGTAGAAATATATGAGTTTCAAGGCCTACTATGCTTATTCTGTTGTGATTTTTGAGAATTGTTTGTAATTTACAAATTGTGAATTCTCAGATGGTTTTCAGAAGTATATGCATAAGATAAGACGTTTTTAACTTTTCAAAACTGTGGTTAAAGTCTACTGATGATTTGGTAAAGCACCAATGAAATGCATATAGACATTGCTTAGCCACCAACAAATAAATTTCATTTATATATAATAATATTGTGACAACAATGTGTCAAATAAAAATTTCATAACAGTTTGATTAAGATTTTATTTTTCATTTACTTTATAAATACTTTTCTTGATATCCAATGGATTTCTGATTGTATAAAGGTGTAGAAAAATAAAATAGATTCATATCGAATATAATTTGTTTGTGGGTTTAGTTTTGTATGAGTTTTAAGGCCTACTATGCTTATTCTGTTGTGATTTCTGAAAATTGTTTGTAATTTACAAATTGTGAATGCTCAGATGGTTTTCAGAAGTATATGCAAAGATAAGAGGTTTTTAACTTTTCAAAACTGTGGTTAAAGTCCACTGATGATTTGGTAAAGCACCAATGAAATGCATATAGATATTGCTTAACCACCAACAAATAAATTTCATTTATATATAATAATATTGTGACAACAATGTGTCAAATGAAAATTTCATAACAGTTTGATTTAGATTTTATTTTTCATTTTGCCTTATAAATACTTTTCTTGTTATCCAATGGATTTCCGATTGTATAAAGGTGTAGAAATCTATAAGTTTCAAGGCCTACTATGCTTATTCTGTTGTGATTTTTGAGAATTGTTTAAAATTTACAAATTGTGAATTCTCAGATGGTTTTCAGAATTATATGCAAAAAGTAAGACGTTTTTAACTTTTCAAAACTGTTGTTAAAGTCTATTGATGATTTGGTAAAGCACCAATGAAATGCATATAGACATTGCTTAACCACCAACAAATAAATTTCATTTATATATAATAATATTGTGACAACAATGTGTCAACTACTTCTCCCGTTATTCAATGGATTTCTGATCGTATAAAGGTGTAGAAAAATAAAATAGATTCATATCGAATATATTTTTTGTTTGTTGGTTGAGTATTGTATGAGTTTCAGGGCCTACTATGCTTATTCTGTTGTGATTTTTGAAAATTGTTTGTAATTTACAAATTGTGAATTCTCAGATGGTCTTCAGAAGTATATGCATAAGATAAGAGGTTTTTAACTTTTCAAAACATTGGTTAAAGTCTACTGATGATTTGGAAAAGCACCAACGAAATGCATATAGACATTGCTTAACCACCAACAAATAAATTTCATTTATATGTAATAGTATTGTGACAACAATGTGTCAAATAAAAATTTCATAACAGTTTAAGTTTGATTTTATTTTTCATTGTGCCTTATAAATACTTCTCCTGTTATCCAACGGATTTCTGAGTGTATAAAGGTGTAGAAAAATAAAATAGATTCATATCGAATATAATTTGTTTGTTGGTTTAGTTTTGTATGAGTTTCAAGGCCTACTAGCTTATTCTGTTGTGATTTTTGAAAATTGTTTGTAATTTACAAATTGTGAATTCTCAGATGGTTTTCAGAAGTATATGCATAAGATAAGAGGTTTTTAACTTTTCAAAACTTTGGTTAAAGTCTACTGATGATTTGGTAAAGCACCAATGAAATGCATTTAGACATTGCTTAACCACCAACAAATAAATTTCATTTATATATAATAATATTGTGACAACAATGTGTCAAATAAAAATTTCATAACAGTTTGATTTGGATTTTATTTTTCATTTTGTCTTATAAATACTTCTCTTGTTATCCAATGGATTTCTGATTGTATAAAGATGTAGAAAAATAAAATAGATTCATATCGAATATAATTTGTTTGTTGGTTTAGTTTTGTATGAGTTTCAAGGCCTACTAGCTTATTCTGTTGTGAGTTTTGAAAATTGTTTGTAATTTGCAAATTGTGAATTCTCAGATGGTTTTCAGAAGTATATGCAAAGATAAGAGGTTTTTAACTTTTCAAAACTGTGGTTAAATTCCACTGATGATTTGGTAAAGCACCATTGAAATGCATATAGACATTGCTTAACCACCAAAAAATAAATTTCATTTATATACAATAATATTGTGACAACAATGTGTCAAATAATAATTTAATAACAGTTTGATTTAGATTTTATTTCTCATTTTGTCTTATAAATACTTTTCTTGTTATCCAATGGATTCCTGATTGTATAAAGGTGTAGAAAAATAAAATAGATTCATATCGAATATAATTTGTTTGTTGGTTGAGTATTGTATGAGTTTCAAGGCTTACTATGCTTATTCTGTTGTGATTTTTGAAAATTGTTTGTAATTTACAAATTGTGAATTCTCAGATGGTTTTCAGAAGTATATGCAGAGATAAGAGGTTTTTAACTTTTCAAAACCGTGGTTAAAGTCTACTGATGATTTGGTAAAGCACCAATGAACTGCATATAGACATTGCTTAACCACCAACAAATAAATTTCATTTATATATAATAGTATTGTGACAACAATGTGTCAAATAAAAATTTCATAACAGTTTGATTTAGATTTTATTTTTCATTTTGCCTTATAAATACTTTTCTTGTTATCCAATGGATTTCCGATTGTATAAAGGTGTAGAAATATATGAGTTTCAAGGCCTACTATGCTTATTCTGTTGTGATTTTTGAGAATTGTTTGTAATTTACAAATTGTGAATTCTCAGATGGTTTTCAGAAGTATATGCATAAAATAAGACGTTTTTAACTTTTCCAAACTGTGGTTAAAATCTACTGATGATTTGGTAAAGCACCAATGAAATGCATTTAGACATTGCTTAACCACCAACAAATAAATTTCATTTATATATAATAATATTGTGACAACAATGTGTCAAATAAAAATTTCATAACAGTTTGATTTGGATTTTATTTTTCATTTTGCCTTATAAATACTTGTCTTGTTATCCAATGGATTTCTTATTGTATAAAGGTGTAGAAAAATAAAATAGATATCGAATATAATTTGTTTGTTGGTTGAGTATTGTATGAGTTTCAAGGCCTACTATGCTTATTCTGTTGTGATTTTTGAAAATTGTTTGTAATTTACAAATTGTGAATTCTCAGATGGTTTTCAGAAGTATATGCATAAGATAAAAGGTTTTTAACTTTTCAAAACCGCGGTTAAAGTCTACTGATGATTTGGTAAAGCACCAATGAAATGCATATAGACATTGCTTAACCACCAACAAATAAATTTCATTTATATGTAATAGTATTGTGACAACAATGTATCAAATAAAAATTTCATAACAGTTTAATTTAGATTTTATTTTTCATTTTGCCTTATAAATACTTCTCCTGTTATCCAATGGATTTCTGATTGTATAAAGGTGTAGAAAAATAAAATAGATTCATATCGAATATAATTTGTTTGTTGGTTTACTTTTGTATGAGTTTCAAGGCCTACTATGCTTATTGTGTTGTGATTTTTGAAAATTGTTTGCAATTTACAAATTGTGACTTCTCAGATGGTTTTTAGAAGTATATGCATAAGATAAGAGGTTTTTAACTTTTCAAAACATTGGTTAAAGTCTACTGATGATTTGGTAAAGCACCAATGAAATGCATATAGACATTGCTTAACCACCAACAAATAAATTTCATTTATATGTAATAGTATTGTGACAACAATGTATCAAATAAAAATTTCATAACAGTTTAATTTAGATTTTATTTTTCATTTTGCCTTATAAATACTTCTCCTGTTATCCAATGGATTTCTGATTGTATAAAGGTGTAGAAAAATAAAATAGATTCATATCGAACATAATTTGTTTGTTCGTTGAGTATTGTATGAGTTTCAAGGCTTACTATGCTTATTCTGTTGTGATTTTTGAAAATTGTTTGTAATTTACAAATTGTGAATTCTCAGATGGTTTTCAGAAGTATATGCAAAGATAAGGGGTTTTTAACTTTTCAAAACCGTGGTTAATGTCTACTGATGATTTGGTAAAGCACCAATGAACTGCATATAGACATTGCTTAACCACCAACAAATAAATTTCATTTATATATAATAGTATTGTGACAACAATGTGTCAAATAATAATTTAATAACAGTTTGATTTAGATTTTATTTTTCATTTTGTCTTATAAATACTTTTCTTGTTATCCAATGGATTCCTGATTGTATAAAGGTGTAGAAAAATAAAATAGATTCATATCGAATATAATTTGTTTGTTGGTTGAGTATTGTATGAGTTTCAAGGCTTACTATGCTTATTCTGTTGTGATTTTTGAAAATTGTTTGTAATTTACAAATTGTGAATTCTCAGATGGTTTTCAGAAGTATATGCAAAGATAAGAGGTTTTTAACTTTTCAAAACCGTGGTTAAAGTCTACTGATGATTTGGTAAAGCACCAATGAACTGCATATAGACATTGCTTAACCACCAACAAATAAATTTCATTTATATATAATAGTATTGTGAATACAATGTGTCAAATAAAAATTTCATAACAGTTTGATTTAGATTTTATTTTTCATTTTGCCTTATAAATACTTTTCTTGTTATCCAATGGATTTCCGATTGTATAAAGGTGTAGAAATATATGAGTTTCAAGGCCTACTATGCTTATTCTGTTGTGATTTTTGAGAATTGTTTGTAATTTACAAATTGTGAATTCTCAGATGGTTTTTAGAAGTATATGCATAAGATAAGAGGTTTTTAACTTTTCAAAACATTGGTTAAAGTCTACTGATGATTTGGTAAAGCACCAATGAAATGCATATAGACATTGCTTAACCACCAACAAATAAATTTCATTTATATATAATAATATTGTGACAACAATGTGTCAAATAAAAATTTCATAACAGTTTGATTAAGATTTTATTTTTCATTTACTTTATAAATACTTTTCTTGATATCCAATGGATTTCTGATTGTATAAAGGTGTAGAAAAATAAAATAGATTCATATCGAATATAATTTGTTTGTTGGTTTAGTTTTGTATGAGTTTTAAGGCCTACTATGCTTATTCTGTTGTGATTTCTGAAAATTGTTTGTAATTTACAAATTATGAATTCTCAGATGGTTTTCAGAAGTATATGCATAAGATAAGACGTTTTTAGCTTTTCAAAACTGTGGTTAAAGTCTACTGATGATTTGGTAAAGCACCAATGAAATGCATATAGACATTGCTTAACCACCAACAAATAAATTTCATTTATATATAATAATATTGTGACAACAATGTGTCAAATAAAAATTTCATAACAGTTTGATTTAGATTTTATTTTTCATTTACTTTATAAATACTTTTCTTGATATCCAATGGATTTCTGATTGTATAAAGGTGTAGAAAAATATAATAGATTCATATCGAATATAATTTGTTTGTTGGTTTAGTTTTGTATGAGTTTTAAGGCCTACTATGCTTATTCTGTTGTGATTTTTGAAAATTGTTTGTAATTTACAAATTGTGAATTCTCAGATGGTTTTCAGAAGTATATGCAAAGATAAGAGGTTTTTAACTTTTCAAAACTGTGGTTAAAGTCCACTGATGATTTGGTAAAGCACCAATGAAATGCATATAGACATTGCTTAACCACCAACAAATAAATTTCATTTATATATAATAATATTGTGACAACAATGTGTCAAATGAAAATTTCATAACAGTTTGATTTAGATTTTATTTTTCATTTTGCCTTATAAATACTTTTCTTGTTATCCAATGGATTTCCGATTGTATAAAGGTGTAGAAATCTATAAGTTTCAAGGCCTACTATGCTTATTCTGTTGTGATTTTTGAGAATTGTTTAAAATTTACAAATTGTGAATTCTCAGATGGTTTTCAGAATTATATGCAAAAAGTAAGACGTTTTTAACTTTTCAAAACTGTTGTTAAAGTCTATTGATGATTTGGTAAAGCACCAATGAAATGCATATAGACATTGCTTAACCACCAACAAATAAATTTCATTTATATATAATAATATTGTGACAACAATGTGTCAACTACTTCTCCCGTTATTCAATGGATTTCTGATCGTATAAAGGTGTAGAAAAATAAAATAGATTCATATCGAATATATTTTTTGTTTGTTGGTTGAGTATTGTATGAGTTTCAGGGCCTACTATGCTTATTCTGTTGTGATTTTTGAAAATTGTTTGTAATTTACAAATTGTGAATTCTCAGATGGTTTTCAGAAATATATGCATAAAATAAGAGATTTTTAACTTTTCAAAACTGTGGTTAAAGTCCACTGATGATTTGGTAAAGCACCACTGAAATGCATATAGACATTGCTTAACCACCAACAAATAAATTTCATTTATATATAATAATATCGTGACAACAATGTGTCAAATAAAAATTTCATAACAGTTTGATTTGGATTTTATTTTTCATTTTGCCTTATCAATACCTTTCTTGTTATCCAACGGATTTCTGATTGTATAAAGGTGTAGAAAAATGAAATAGATTTATATCGAATATAATTTGTTTGCTGGTTTACTTTTGTATGAGTTTCAAGGCCTACTATGCTTATTCTGTTGTGATTTTTTAAAATTGTTTGTAATTTACAAATTGTGAATTCTCAGATGGTTTTCAGAAATATATGCATAAAATAAGAGGTTTTTAACTTTTCAAAACTGTTGTTAAAGTCTACTGATGGTTTGGTAAAGCACCAATGAAATGCATTTAGACATTTCTTAACCACCAACAAATAAATTTCATTTATATGTAATAGTATTGTGACAACAATGTGTCAAATAAAAATTTCATAACAGTTTAATTTAGATTTTATGTTTCATTTTGCCTTATAAATACTTCTCCTGTTATCCAATGGATTTCTGATTGTATAAAGGTGTAGAAAAATAAAATAGATTCATATCGAATATAATTTGTTTGTTGGTTGAGTATTGTATGTTGTGATTTTTGAAAATTGTTTGTATTTTACAAATTGTGAATTCTCAGATGGTTTTCAGAAGTATATGCAAAGATAAGAGGTATTTAACTTTTCAAAACTGTTGGTAAAGTCCACTGATGATTTGGTAAAGCACCACTGAAATGTATATAGACATTGCTTAACCACCAACAAATAAATTTCATTTATATATAATAATATCGTGACAACAATGTGTCAAATAAAAATTTCATAACAGTTTGATTTGGATTTTATTTTTCATTTTGCCTTATCAATACCTTTCTTGTTATCCAACGGATTTCTGATTGTATAAAGGTGTAGAAAAATGAAATAGATTTATATCGAATATAATTTGTTTGTTGGTTTACTTTTGTATGAGTTTCAAGGCCTACTATGCTTATTCTGTTGTGATTTTTTAAAATTGTTTGTAATTTACAAATTGTGAATTCTCAGATGGTTTTCAGAAGTATATGCAAAGATAAGAGGTTTTTAACTTTTCAAAACTGTGGTTAAAGTCCACTGATGATTTGGTAAAGCACCATTGAAATGCATATAGACATTGCTCAACCACCAAAAAAAATAAATTTCATTTATATACAATAATATTGTGACAACAATGTGTCAAATGAAAATTTCATAACAGTTTGACTTAGATTTTATTTTTCATTTTGCCTTATATATACTTTTCTTGTTATCCAATGGATTTCCGATTGTATAAAGGTGTAGAAATATATAAGTGTCAAGGCCTACTATGCTTATTCTGTTGTGATTTTTGAGAATTGTTTGTAATTTACAAATTGTGAATTCTCAGATGGTTTTCAGAAGTATATGCAAAAAGTAAGACGTTTTTAACTTTTTAAAACTGTGGTTAAAGTCTACTGATGATTTGGTAAAGCACCAATGAAATGCATATAGACATTGCTTAACCACCAACAAATAAATTTCATTTATATATAATAATATTGTGACAACAATGTGTCAAATAAAAATTTCATAACAGTTTGATTAAGATTTTATTTTTCATTTACTTTATAAATACTTTTCTTGATATCCAATGGATTTCTGATTGTATAAAGGTGTAGAAAAATAAAATAGATTCATATCGAATATAATTTGTTTGTTGGTTTAGTTTTGTATGAGTTTTAAGGCCTACTATGCTTATTCTGTTGTGATTTCTGAAAATTGTTTGTAATTTACAAATTATGAATTCTCAGATGGTTTTCAGAAGTATATGCATAAGATAAGACGTTTTTAGCTTTTCAAAACTGTGGTTAAAGTCTACTGATGATTTGGTAAAGCACCAATGAAATGCATATAGACATTGCTTAACCACCAACAAATAAATTTCATTTATATATAATAATATTGTGACAACAATGTGTCAAATAAAAATTTCATAACAGTTTGATTTAGATTTTATTTTTCATTTACTTTATAAATACTTTTCTTGATATCCAATGGATTTCTGATTGTATAAAGGTGTAGAAAAATATAATAGATTCATATCGAATATAATTTGTTTGTTGGTTTAGTTTTGTATGAGTTTTAAGGCCTACTATGCTTATTCTGTTGTGATTTTTGAAAATTGTTTGTAATTTACAAATTGTGAATTCTCAGATGGTTTTCAGAAGTATATGCAAAGATAAGAGGTTTTTAACTTTTCAAAACTGTGGTTAAAGTCCACTGATGATTTGGTAAAGCACCAATGAAATGCATATAGACATTGCTTAACCACCAACAAATAAATTTCATTTATATATAATAATATTGTGACAACAATGTGTCAAATGAAAATTTCATAACAGTTTGATTTAGATTTTATTTTTCATTTTGCCTTATAAATACTTTTCTTGTTATCCAATGAATTTCCGATTGTATAAAGGTGTAGAAATCTATAAGTTTCAAGGCCTACTATGCTTATTCTGTTGTGATTTTTGAGAATTGTTTAAAATTTACAAATTGTGAATTCTCAGATGGTTTTCAGAATTATATGCAAAAAGTAAGACGTTTTTAACTTTTCAAAACTGTTGTTAAAGTCTATTGATGATTTGGTAAAGCACCAATGAAATGCATATAGACATTGCTTAACCACCAGCAAATAAATTTCATTTATATATAATAATATTGTGACAACAATGTGTCAACTACTTCTCCCGTTATTCAATGGATTTCTGATCGTATAAAGGTGTAGAAAAATAAAATAGATTCATATCGAATATATTTTTTGTTTGTTGGTTGAGTATTGTATGAGTTTCAGGGCCTACTATGCTTATTCTGTTGTGATTTTTGAAAATTGTTTGTAATTTACAAATTGTGAATTCTCAGATGGTTTTCAGAAATATATGCATAAAATAAGAGGTTTTTAACTTTTCAAAACTGTGGTTAAAGTCCACTGATGATTTGGTAAAGCACCACTGAAATGCATATAGACATTGCTTAACCACCAACAAATAAATTTCATTTATATATAATAATATCGTGACAACAATGTGTCAAATAAAAATTTCATAACAGTTTGATTTGGATTTTATTTTTCATTTTGCCTTATCAATACCTTTCTTGTTATCCAACGGATTTCTGATTGTATAAAGGTGTAGAAAAATGAAATAGATTTATATCGAATATAATTTGTTTGTTGGTTTACTTTTGTATGAGTTTCAAGGCCTACTATGCTTATTCTGTTGTGATTTTTTAAAATTGTTTGTAATTTACAAATGGTGAATTCTCAGATGGTTTTCAATAGTATATGCATAAGATAAGACGTTTTTAACTTTTCAAAGCTGTGGTTAAAGTCTACTGATGATTTGATAAAGCACCAACGAAATGCATATAGACATTGCTTAACCACCAACAAATAAATTTCATTTATATATAATAGTATTGTGACAACAATGTGTCAAATAAAAACTTCATAACAGTTTGATTTAGATTTTATTTTTCATTTTGGCTTATAAATACTTTTCTTGTTATCCAATGGATTTCTGATTGTATAAAGGTGTAGAAAAATAAAATAGATTCATATCGAATACAATTTATTTGTTAGTTTAGTTTTGTATGAGTTTCAAGTACTATGCTTATTCTGTTGTGATTTTTGAAAATTGTTTGTAATTTACAAATTGTGAATTCTCAGATGGTTTTCAGAAGTATATGCATAAGATAAGAAGTTTTTAACTTTTCCAAACTGTGGTTACAGTCTACTGATGATTTGGTAAAGCACCAATGAAATGCATATAGACATTGCTTAACCACCAACAAATAAATTTCATTTATATATAATAGTATTGTGACAACAATGTGTCAAATAAAAATTTCATAACAGTTTAATTTAGATTTTATGTTTCATTTTGCCTTATAAATACTTCTCCTGTTATCCAATGGATTTCTGATTGTATAAAGGTGTAGAAAAATAAAATAGATTCATATCGAATATAATTTGTTTGTTGGTTGAGTATTGTATGTTGTGATTTTTGAAAATTGTTTGTATTTTATAAATTGTGAATTCTCAGATGGTTTTCAGAAGTATATGCAAAGATAAGAGGTATTTAACTTTTCAAAACTGTTGGTAAAGTCCACTGATGATTTGGTAAAGCACCACTGAAATGTATATAGACATTGCTTAACCACCAACAAATAAATTTCATTTATATATAATAATATCGTGACAACAATGTGTCAAATAAAAATTTCATAACAGTTTGATTTGGATTTTATTTTTCATTTTGCCTTATCAATACCTTTCTTGTTATCCAACGGATTTCTGATTGTATAAAGGTGTAGAAAAATGAAATAGATTTATATCGAATATAATTTGTTTGTTGGTTTACTTTTGTATGAGTTTCAAGGCCTACTATGCTTATTCTGTTGTGATTTTTTAAAATTGTTTGTAATTTACAAATTGTGAATTCTCAGATGGTTTTCAGAAGTATATGCAAAGATAAGAGGTTTTTAACTTTTCAAAACTGTGGTTAAAGTCCACTGATGATTTGGTAAAGCACCATTGAAATGCATATAGACATTGCTCAACCACCAAAAAAAATAAATTTCATTTATATACAATAATATTGTGACAACAATGTGTCAAATGAAAATTTCATAACAGTTTGATTTAGATTTTATTTTTCATTTTGCCTTATATATACTTTTCTTGTTATCCAATGGATTTCCGATTGTATAAAGGTGTAGAAAAATAAAATAGATTCATATCGAATATAATTTGTTTGTTGGTTTAGTTTTGTATGACTTTCAAGGCCAACTATGCTTATTCTGTTGTGATTTTTTAAAATTGTTTGTAATTTACAAATTGTGAATTCTCAGATGGTTTTCAGAAATATATGCATAAAATAAGAGGTTTTTAACTTTTCAAAACTGTTGTTAAAGTCTACTGATGGTTTGGTAAAGCACCAATGAAATGCATTTAGACATTTCTTAACCACCAACAAATAAATTTCATTTATATGTAATAGTATTGTGACAACAATGTGTCAAATAAAAATTTCATAACAGTTTAATTTAGATTTTATGTTTCATTTTGCCTTATAAATACTTCTCCTGTTATCCAATGGATTTCTGATTGTATAAAGGTGTAGAAAAATAAAATAGATTCATATCGAATATAATTTGTTTGTTGGTTGAGTATTGTATGTTGTGATTTTTGAAAATTGTTTGTATTTTACAAATTGTGAATTCTCAGATGGTTTTCAGAAGTATATGCAAAGATAAGAGGTATTTAACTTTTCAAAACTGTTGGTAAAGTCCACTGATGATTTGGTAAAGCACCACTGAAATGTATATAAACATTGCTTAACCACCAACAAATAAATTTCATTTATATATAATAATATCGTGACAACAATGTGTCAAATAAAAATTTCATAACAGTTTGATTTGGATTTTATTTTTCATTTTGCCTTATCAATAATTTTCTTGTTATCCAACGGATTTCTGATTGTATAAAGGTGTAGAAAAATGAAATAGATTTATATCGAATATAATTTGTTTGTTGGTTTACTTTTGTATGAGTTTCAAGGCCTACTATGCTTATTCTGTTGTGATTTTTGAAAATTGTTTGTAATTTACAAATTGTGATTTCTCAGATGGTTTTCAGAAGTATATGCATAAGATAAGAGGTTTTTAACTTTTCTAAACTGTGGTTAAAGTCTACTGATGATTTGGTAAAGCACCAATGAAATGCATGTAGACATTGCTTAACCACCAACAAATATATTTCATTTATATATAATAGTATTGTGACAACAATGTGTCAAATAAAAATTTCATAACAGTTTAATTTAGATTTTATGTTTCATTTTGCCTTATAAATACTTCTCCTGTTATCCAATGGATTTCTGATTGTATAAAGGTGTAGAAAAATAAAATAGATTCATATCGAATATAATTTGTTTGTTGGTTGAGTATTGTATGTTGTGATTTTTGAAAATTGTTTGTATTTTACAAATTGTGAATTCTCAGATGGTTTTCAGAAGTATATGCAAAGATAAGAGGTATTTAACTTTTCAAAACTGTGGTTAAAGTCCACTGATGATTTGGTAAAGCACCACTGAAATGCATATAGACATTGCTCAACCACCAAAAAAATAAATTTCATTTATATATAATAATATTGTGACAACAATGTGTCAACTACTTCTCCTGTTATTCAATAGATTTCTGATTGTATAAAGGTGTAGAAAAATAAAATATATTCATATCGAATATATTTTGTTTGTTGGTTGAATATTGTATGAGTTTCAGGGCCTACTATGCTTATTCTGTTGTGATTTTTGAAAATTGTTTGTAATTTACAAATTGTGAATTCTCAGATGGTTTTCAGAAGTATATGCAAAGATAAGAGGTTTTTAACTTTTCAAAACTGTTGGTAAAGTCCACTGATGATTTGGTAAAGCACCACTGAAATGTATATAGACATTGCTTAACCACCAACAAATAAATTTCATTTATATATAATAATATTGTGACAACAATGTGTCAAATGAAAATTTCATAACAGTTTGATTTAGATTTTATTTTTCATTTTGCCTTATATATACTTTTCTCTTTATCCAATGGATTTCCGATTGTATAAAGGTGTAGAAATATATAAGTGTCAAGGCCTACTATGCTTATTCTGTTGTGATTTTTGAGAATTGTTTGTAATTTACAAATTGTGAATTCTCAGATGGTTTTCAGAAGTATATGCAAAAAGTAAGACGTTTTTAACTTTTTTAAACTGTGGTTAAAGTCTACTGATGATTTGGTAAAGCACCAATGAAATGCATATAGACATTGCTTAACCACCAACAAATAAATTTCATTTATATATAATAATATTGTGACAACAATGTGTCAACTACTTCTCCTGTTATTCAATAGATTTCTGATTGTATAAAGGTGTAGAAAAATAAAATATATTCATATCGAATATAATTTGTTTGTTGGTTGAATATTGTATGAGTTTCAGGGCCTACTATGCTTATTCTGTTGTGATTTTTGAAAATTGTTTGTAATTTACAAATTGTGAATTCTCAGATGGTTTTCAGAAGTATATGCAAAGATAAGAGGTTTTTAACTTTTCAAAACTGTTGTTAAAGTCTACTGATGATTTGGTAAAGAACCAATGAAATGCATATAGACATTGCTTAACCACCAACAAATAAATTTCATTTATATATAATAATATTGTGACAACAATGTGTCAAATGAAAATTTCATAACAGTTTGATTTATATATCCAATGGATTTCTGATTGTATAAAGGTGTAAAAAAATAAAATAGATTCATATCGAATATAATTTATTTGTTAGTTTTGTATGAGTTTCAAGGCCTACTATGCTTATTCTGTTGTGATTTTTGAAAATTGTTTGTAATTTACAAATTGTGAATTCTCAGATGGTTTTCAGAAGTATATGCATAAGAAGAGGGTTTTAACTTTTCAAAACTGTGGCTAAAGTCTACTGATGATTTGGTAAAGCACCAATGAAATGCATATAGGCATTGCTTAACCACCAACAAATAAATTTCATTTATATATAATAGTATTGTGACAACAATGTGTCAAATAAAAATTTCATAACAGTTTGATTTTGATATTATTTTTCATTTTGCTTTATAAATACTTTTCTTGTTATCCAATGGATTTCTGATTGTATAAAGGTGTAGAAAAATAAAATAGATTCATATCGAATATAATTTGTTTGTTGGTTTAGTTTTGTATGAGTTTCAAGGCCTACTATGCTTATTCTGTTGTGATTTTTGAAAATTGTTTGTAATTTACAAATTGTGATTTCTCAGATGGTTTTCAGAAGTATATGCATAAGATAAGAGGTTTTTAACTTTTCTAAACTGTGGTTAAAGTCTACTGATGATTTGGTACAGCACCAATGAAATGCATGTAGACATTGCTTAACCACCAACAAATATATTTCATTTATATATAATAGTATTGTGACAACAATGTGTCAAATAAAAACTTGATAACAGTTTGAGTTAGATTTTATTTTTTATTTTGTCTTATAAATACTTTTCGTGTTATCCAATGGATTTCTGATTGTATAAAGGTGGAGAAAAATAAAATACATTCATATCGAATATAATTTGTTTGTTGGTTTAGTTTTGTATGACTTTCAAGGCCAACTATGCTTATTCTGTTGTGATTTTTGAAAATTGTTTGTAATTTACAAATTGTGAATTCGCAGATGGTTTTAAGAAGTATATGCATAAGATAAGAGGTTTTTAACTTTTCAAAACTGTGGTTACAGTCTACTGATGATTTGGTAAATCACCAATGAAATGCATATAGACATTGCTTAACCACCAACAAATAAATTTCATTTATATATAATAGTATTGTGACAACAATGTGTCAAATAAAAACTTCATAACAGTTTGAGTTAGATTTTATTTTTTATTTTGCCTTATAAATACTTTTCGTGTTATCCAATGAATTTCTGATTGTATAAAGGTGTAGAAAAATAAAATAGATTCAAATCGAATATAATTTGTTTGTTGGTTTAGTTTTGTATGACTTTCAAGGCCTACTATGCTTATTCTGTTGTGATTTTTGAAAATTGTTTGTAATTTACAAATTGTGATTTCTCAGATGGTTTTCAGAAGTATATGCATAAGATAAGAGGTTTTTAACTTTTCTAAACTGTGGTTAAAGTCTACTGATGATTTGGTAAAGCACCAATGAAATGCATGTAGACATTGCTTAACCACCAACAAATATATTTCATTTATATATAATAGTATTGTGACAACAATGTGTCAAATAAAAACTTGATAACAGTTTGAGTTAGATTTTATTTTTTATTTTGTCTTATAAATACTTTTCGTGTTATCCAATGGATTTCTGATTGTATAAAGGTGTAGAAAAATAAAATAGATTCAAATCGAATATAATTTGTTTGTTGGTTTAGTTTTGTATGACTTTCACGGCCTACTATGCTTATTCTGTTGTGATTTTTGAAAATTGTTTGTAATTTACAAATTGTGATTTCTCAGATGGTTTTCAGAAGTATATGCATAAGATAAGAGGTTTTTAACTTTTCTAAACTGTGGTTAAAGTCTACTGATGATTTGGTAAAGCACCAATGAAATGCATGTAGACATTGCTTAACCACCAACAAATATATTTCATTTATATATAATAGTATTGTGACAACAATGTGTCAAATAAAAACTTGATAACAGTTTGAGTTAGATTTTATTTTTTATTTTGTCTTATAAATACTTTTCGTGTTATCCAATGGATTTCTGATTGTATAAAGGTGGAGAAAAATAAAATACATTCATATCGAATATAATTTGTTTGTTGGTTTAGTTTTGTATGACTTTCAAGGCCAACTATGCTTATTCTGTTGTGATTTTTGAAAATTGTTTGTAATTTACAAATTGTGAATTCGCAGATGGTTTTAAGAAGTATATGCATAAGATAAGAGGTTTTTAACTTTTCAAAACTGTGGTTACAGTCTACTGATGATTTGGTAAAGCACCAATGAAATGCATATAGACATTGCTTAACCATCAACAAATAAATTTCATTTATATATAATAGTATTGTGACAACAATGTGTCAAATAAAAACTTCATAACAGTTTGAGTTAGATTTTATTTTTTATTTTGCCTTATAAATACTTTTCGTGTTATCCAATGAATTTCTGATTGTATAAAGGTGTAGAAAAATAAAATAGATTCAAATCGAATATAATTTGTTTGTTGGTTTAGTTTTGTATGACTTTCAAGGCCTACTATGCTTATTCTGTTGTGATTTTTGAAAATTGTTTGTAATTTACAAATTGTGATTTCTCAGATGGTTTTCAGAAGTATATGCATAAGATAAGAGGTTTTTAACTTTTCTAAACTGTGGTTAAAGTCTACTGATGATTTGGTAAAGCACCAATGAAATGCATGTAGACATTGCTTAACCACCAACAAATATATTTCATTTATATATAATAGTATTGTGACAACAATGTGTCAAATAAAAACTTGATAACAGTTTGAGTTAGATTTTATTTTTTATTTTGCCTTATAAATACTTTTCGTGTTATCCAATGGATTTCTGATTGTATAAAGGTGGAGAAAAATAAAATACATTCATATCGAATATAATTTGTTTGTTGGTTTAGTTTTGTATGACTCTCAAGGCCAACTATGCTTATTCTGTTGTGATTTTTGAAAATTGTTTGTAATTTACAAATTGTGAATTCGCAGATGGTTTTAAGAAGTATATGCATAAGATAAGAGGTTTTTAACTTTTCAAAACTGTGGTTACAGTCTACTGATGATTTGGTAAAGCACCAATGAAATGCATATAGACATTGCTTAACCACCAACAAATAAATTTCATTTATATATAATAGTATTGTGACAACAATGTGTCAAATAAAAATTTCATAACAGTTTGATTTTGATTTTTTTTTCATTTTGCTTTATAAATACTTTTCTTGTTATCCAATGGATTTCTGATTGTATAAAGGTGTAGAAAAATAAAATAGATTCATATCGAATATAATTTGTTTGTTGGTATAGTTTTGTATGAGCTTCAAGGCCTACTATGCTTATTCTGTTGTGATTTTTGAAAATTGTTTCTAATTTACAAATTGTGATTTCTCAGATGGTTTTCAGAAGTATATGCATAAGATAAGAGGTTTTTAACTTTTCAAAACTGTGGTTAAAGTCTACTGATGATTTGGTAAAGCACCAATGAAATGCATGTAGACATTGCTTAACCACCAACAAATAAATTTCATTTATATATAATAGTATTGTGACAACAATGTGTCAAATAAAAACTTAGATTTTATTTTTTATTTTGCCTTATAAATACTTTTCGTGTTATCCAATGGATTTCTGATTGTATAAAGGTGTAGAAAAATAAAATACATTCATATCGAAAATAATTTGTTTGTTGGTTTAGTTTTGTATGACTTTCAAGGCCAATTATGTTTATTCTGTTGTGATTTTTGAAAATTGTTTGTAATTTACAAATTGTGAATTCGCAGATGGTTTTAAGAAGTATATGCATAAGATAAGAGGTTTTTAACTTTTCAAAACTGTGGTTACAGTTGATTTGGTAAAGCACCAATGAAATGCATATAGACATTGCTTAACCACCAACAAATAAATTTCATTTATATATAATAGTATTGTGACAACAATGTATCAAATAAAAACTTCATAACAGTTTGGGTTAGATTTTATTTTTTATTTTGCCTTTTAAATACTTTTCGTGTTATCCAATGGATTTCTGATTGTATAAAGGTGTAGAAAAATAAAAGAGATTCATATCGAATATAATTTATTTGTTAGTTTATTTTTGTATGAGTTTCAAGGCCTACTATGCTTATTCTGTTGTGATTTTTGAAAATTGTTTGTAATTTACAAATTGTGAATTCTCAGATGGATTTCAGAAGTATATGCATAAGAAGAGGGTTTTAACTTTTCAAAACTGTGGTTAAAGTCTACTGATCATTTGGTAAAGCACCAATGAAATGCATATAGACATTGCTTAGCCACCAACAAATAAAATTCATTTATATATAATAGTATTGTGACAACAATGTGTCAAATAAAAATTTCATAACAGTTTGATTTAGATTTTATTTTTTATTTTGCCTTATAAATACTTTTCGTGTTATCCAATGGATTTCTGATTGTATAAAGGTGTAGAAAAATAAAAGAGATTCATATCGAATATAATTTATTTGTTAGTTTATTTTTGTATGAGTTTCAAGGCCTACTATGCTTATTCTGTTGTGATTTTTGAAAATTGTTTGTAATTTACAAATTGTGAATTCTCAGATGGTTTTTAGAAGTATATGCATAAGATAAGCAATTTTTAAATTTTCAAAACTGTGATGAATGTCTACTGATGATTTGCTAAAGCATTAATGAAATGCATATAGACATTGCTTAACCACCAACATTTCAATTCCATTTATATATAATAGTATTGTGACAACAAAATGGCAAATAAAAATTTCATAACAGTTTGATTTAGGTTTTATTTTTCATTTTGCCTTATAAATACTTTTCGTGTTATCCAATGGATTTCTGATTGTATAAAGGTGTAGAAAAATATAATAGATTCATATTGAATATAATTTGTTTGTTGGTTTAGTTTTGTATGAGTTTCAAGGCCTACTATGCTTATTCTGTTGTGATTTTTGAAAATTGTTTGTAATTTACAAATTGTGAATTCTCAGATGGTTTTCAGAAGTATATGCATAAGATAAGAGGGTTTTAACTTTTCAAAACTGTGGTTAAAGTCTACTGATGATTTGGTAAAGCACCAATGAAATGCATATAGACATTGCTAACCACCAACAAATAAATTTATTTCGTTTAGTTTTGTATGAGTTTCAAGGATTACTATGCTTATTCTGTTGTGATTTTTGAACATTGTTTGTAATTTACAAATTGTGAATTCTCAGATGGTTTTCAGAAGTATATGCATTAGATAAGACGTTTTTAATTTTTCAAAACTGTGGTTAAAGTCAACTGATGATTTGGTAAAGCACCAATGAAATGCATATAGACATTGCTTAACCACCAACAAATAAATTTCATTTATATATAATCGTATTGTGACAACAATGTGTCAAATAAAAATTTCATAACAGTTTGATTTACATTTTATTTTTCATTTTGGCTTATAAATACTTTTCTTGTTATCCAATCGATTTCTGATTGTATAAAGGTGTAGAAAAATAAAATAGATTCATATCGAATATAATTTGTTTGTTGGTTTAGTTTTGAATTAATTGTTGTTGTTTCCTCGAAATATTTTTGAGAAAATATTAAAACACAATTTTGATTTAGAAAAATTATTTAAATTTATTTTTTGGGGTTTTTTCTTTTCTGTGGGTACGTACCGTACTTTCGTGTTTTCAACAGGTAAGTGTTTTTACATGAAGAAAAACCATATACGAAAAAAAACAACTTAACGAAAAGAAAAAGCAAACAAAAACATAGAAAGGTCCAGTGAACAATAATCAAAGGACCTTTTACACTATGCGCGTAAACATCCCGCCCCCTTGCTATACTGCAACAAAGAGGACTAAGGATAACGCGGGCGTATTATAGGAAGAGATATAATAAAATACAGTTTTGTTTCAAGAAAGATAAATAATTCATTAGAGATACTTTTAATTTTTTTTTTAAATTCAAAAGAAAAAAATATAAAAACTTTTAAAGGAATATAATAATAAAAAAACAGTAAACAAATTTATATCTAAACAATGTGTCCAGACATAACGTTGATGACGATAGTCGCCGGATTATTTGCTGCAGGGAATTGCTGCTGGTGTCCTTGGATTGATTGGTGTTGGGGTTGTCGTAGTTGAGCTTGCTGGGGTTGGGAACACTGGCATTGCTTGGCAGCCCTAGATTTGCTACGTTTTCTAGTTCCCCTCTTATTTTTCGTCGAGGGTTTTTGGTTGGAGCCTTTTGGCTTGCATCGATGGAGTAAGGTGTGGTGATCGGCCTTGCACTCAAGGCAACGTTCTCGGCTCGTGCACTTGTCTTTTATGTGAGAGTGTGCGAGACAGTTAAAACAATATTTAAATTTTGTCACTGTTTCCCACCGTTCCTTCACCGTCATCTTCCTGAACCTGTAACATTTTCGCAATGCGTGTTCACTCTTGCACAACCGACAGTCTCGAAATCGTTCAGCGCGTGCGGTTTTGGCATCCGAAGCAGAAGACGATGGGGCTTCGATGGGTTTGCGGTGTACCTCAAGACGACGGGATGAACTAGACATTGTTCTAAAAGCGAGTGAACAAAAAAGAGAGGAGAAACCAAAAAAAAAAACAGAATTAGTGAGTTTCTGAATGGGGTAAGAGAACAAGCTTCACAATAGGCCGGGTGAAAACGCCTGAAGCTGTTCTCACGTCCGCTGTACGGACCTTAGAATCATGCCCAACGTAAGTCTTTTCTATTCGTCCTAGACGCCATTCATTCGGAGGTAAATTATCCTGACGGACAACCACCAAGTCGCCTACTTCAAAATCTTTCTGGGGATATTTCCATTTTACTCGACGATGAAGTTCTTTGAGATATTCTTCTTTCCACCGCTGGGCAAAATGGTGGTGAAGAATTTTAAGCTTTTGCCACCTATTTGCAACACTCAAAGAGAGGTCAGCATGATCGGCTTCAGGGGGTGAGAGAAGAGGCGCACCAATCAGGAAATGACCTGGCGTTAAAGGAACTAAGTCAGATGGATCATCGGTCATAGCAGTTAATGGTGTTGAATTCAGGCAAGCTTCTATACGGGTTAACATAGTCGTGAATTCCTCAAAGGTAAACTTCTGAACCCCAGAAATTTTACGTAAATGAATTTTAACGCTCTTTACGCCGGCTTCCCATAAGCCGCCCATATGGGGAGCACCGGGGGGAATGAAATGCCATTCCACAGGCTGGAAGCTGTTCCATACAAGTACCTTCCTCTTGATTTCAGATAAGAACTGTTTTCGGTCAACCTCGAGTAAATTAGCAGCACCGACGAATGCAGTTCCGTTGTCGGAATATAAGTGAGAAGGACATCCCCGACGTGAGAAAAAACGAGCAAAGGCAGCAAGGAATGTTTCCGTCGACATATCTCCAGTTGCCTCCAAATGAATAGCCTTCGTCGCAAAGCAAACAAAAACTAAAACATAGCCTTTTGTAATTTTACAACCCCTACCAATGTAAGATTTTATGTCGAACGGGCCTGCGAAATCTAAGCCGGTATGGGTGAACGGTCTTGACATAGAGCATCGTTCAGGGGGTAATGCAGCCATAATCTGCTGACCGGACTTCTTTCGATAAATAGTACATTCCTTACAATTATAAATTACTGCACGGATCAGATTCTTTAGCTTAGGGACCCAGAATTCGCTTCTTATTAAACGGAGCATTAATGATTGACCGCAATGAGCAGAGCACTTGTGCACATGTTCAACAAATAAGCGAGTAAAACGGGCAGAATAGGGTAAAATTATTGAATGTCGCTCATCATATGTTAGACCATGTGATCTAGCCAATCGACCGTTAATTCTGACAAAGCCATTTGAATCGATAAAAGGGTTCAACGTGAGCAAACTACTCTTTGTAGACACTGGTATACCCTTCGCAAGTGCGGTATATTCGGGTATAAAATTTCGCTGACATATAAGAATCAGGCGATTTCGAGTAAATTTTACTTCGGACTGGGTTAAATCTAAAGTGTCATACGAGCAATTTCGAGTTTTCAAATAATTTAAGCACCTGAACCAATACGAAATAATTCGCATTGCACGGGGTAAGTCTGAAAAACGTTCGAGTATATCATATGGGGTTTCGAGTTGAATTGAAAACGACTGATCTTCAAGGTGTTGGTGTTCAATAGGGGTATGTTGTGGCCAGCACTCTCGAGGTTGTCTTAACCATGCAGGGCCATGCCACCAAAAAGAATTATCAATTAGATCTCTTGCAAGAGTTCCACGACTTGCCAAATCGGCGGGGTTGTCCTTGGAATCTACATGAGACCAATTCTCATTACCAACTTTATTAACGATCAACGCTACTCTGTTTTTAACAAAGGTGGGCCAATGACACAGGGGTTTTTTAAGCCAGGATAAAACAATAGTAGAATCAGTCCATAGATAAACTTTACTCCTGTCTAGATTTAATTGGGTACATAATGATTCTACCATTTTTGCCATCAAAGCCGCTCCACACAATTCTAAACGGGGTAATGTTTCAGCTTTTACGGGAGCTACCTTTGTTTTTGACGCGAGTAAGTGCGTCGTAATTTCATTGGATGCTATATTTCGAATGTACAGAGCAGCACCGTATGCCTTTTCAGAGGCGTCGCAAAACGCATGAAGTTCAAATTCATTTTCGGGAAGAAAATTAACCCATCTTGGAATATTAATTTTCTCAAAATTAATGTAGTCGTTTAAAAATGCGCGCCATTGAGATAGGGTTAGGGGGTGCAAACTTTCATCCCAGTCTGTCTTGTCCTTCCAAATTTGTTGCATTATGATTTTTGCTACAACAATTTTTGGTGAGAACCAACCTGCAGGGTCAAATAATTTTGCTATTTCAGACAAGACAGGCCTTTTCGTGACAATATCCTGGCGTGGATGCGATGTGAGTTTGAAATAGAAGCTATCTTTATTAGCATTCCACCGCAAGCCTAGGGTTTTTGTGGTACTGGCATCCGAAAATTTTAAGAAGTCTGCATCAAGCAGATTCTCCCGGGGTAAGTCTTCTAAGAGTCGCAAATGGTTGGCTGTCCACTTTCGTAAGAGAAAACCAGCTGAACCAAGAACATGGGTTAGCTCATTACGTCTCTTAAAAGCGTCTTCTAATTCATGTGATCCAGCAAGAACATCATCAACATACATTTGAGTTCTCAAAATTTCGGACGCAGCAGGACTTATGGGTTTACAATCGTCAGCCAATTGCAAAAGAGTACGAATCGCTAAGTACGGCGCGCAGTTCACTCCGAACGTTACCGTGCTAAGCTCATACTTTTTAATTTCAACTTCAGGATTATCACGAAACAAAATCCGCTGATATTGGGTTTGATTGGGGTGAACTAGTATCTGACGATACATTTTCTCAATATCCGCATTAAAAACGTACCGGAAGAAACGCCACCGCAGCAGTAAAACGGTAAGATCCGTCTGTAATACAGGACCTGGGTACAACACACTATTCAGACTCACGCCATTGGAGGAGGGGTTTGAAGCATTAAATACTACTCTGAGTTTCGTGGTTACACTATCAAGTTTAAACACTGCATGATGAGGTAAATAATAATTATCTACAGTGGTATCGAGGCTTTTGACGGCTTTAATGTGTCCCATTGTAAAATACTCACGAACTACATTGTCATATTGTGACTTTAATTCGGGATTTTTCAATAAACGTGCCTCATTTCGTACAAACTGGGAAAAAGCGCTTTTACGAGAATCCCCTAATTCCAATTCATTTGAGAATTCTCGACGAAATGGGAGAGATATTCATCTTCTTGCGATAAATGGGTCGCTTGTGGAACTTCTTCAAGTTCCCAAAAACGAGCGAGTTGAGTATTTAACTCGAGATGGGTGCAAAACGATGCTACGGAGTGTAAGGGTTGAGAAGGAGAAACTTCGCCTGTGACGATCCACCCGAACACGGTTTTCTGGGCGATCAGGTTGCCATTTGGATGTATTTTGACATCCGTAGTTAAAATTTTGGGATACACGTTTCCTCCAAAAAGTATATCCATACGGGTACACATGACGTCGGTCAGTGTAATGTCGGGGAAGGATGAGGTTATAATATCAGAGATATTACATGAAGGCAACTGACCGGTGATTTTTTCTACAACATACGCAGGCACTTCCAGTTTGAAACTGGGGTCGATCGGCGAACTGACTGTAAAAATGCACATGGTAGAGGATTTACCAGCTACACAGTCCATCATTCCTGTGACACTTGTCAATGGCACAGAAAATGTGGGAATAGCGAGCTTCCTTTGTAACCTTCTTGAAATAAAGGTACCTTGTGAACCAGGGTCAACTAGGGCCCGGGCCGCACATCTAATGTCATTTATATGCACTATGCAAACCGCTGAGCCCAAAATCACTGTTTGATTTAGATTAGAAGTGAGATGTGCGGTATAAGTATGTAAATTACGAGCCGCGGCAGAAGTTGAAGGGTTGAAATCAAGTGGGGGTTGTGATGGTACTGCAGTCGTGCTAGAAGCTATAGGGAGCTGGGGTGAATTACTGGTAGATATATGTGATCTTACGTCTCTATGAAGCAATGAATGATGGTTTTGCTTACAAAGTGAGCACACATGAACACTTTTACAATTCCTAAACTCATGTGAGGTTGCCAAACAGTTCGAACAACACTTTAGACGCTTCACTGTTGACATACGCTCATCAACACTCTGACTCAAAAATCTGGGACAAAGTCTAATAGGGTGAGACCCCTGACAGAGGAAACAACGACAAACCGTTGGAGTAGAGCTAGTTTTTGTCGCAAAACTTTGAATTTTCGCATTATCATTCGATGATTTTTTAGCAGCGTTAAAATTTGGGTTATTTTGTACATTGGCAGTGATGGGGTATTTGTTCCGGTTTTGAACAGGGTTTGAATGGGACTGCCTTATGTCAGAAATTGACTCTAGGGTTTTGAAACGCGCTGTTAAAAAAACATCCATATCGGTCCATTTGGGGGAAGTTTTAAGTTTTTTCGATTGTTCCCAAAGACCCAGAGTGTTTTCGGGTAGCTTTGTAGCACAAATATATACCAGCATTACGTGGTAGAATATTCCAGGGGTAACTTCAAGGAGAGAAAGATTCGTAACGCAATCATTTATTGTTCTTTGCAAGTTTTTAATATTCGCGCTTGATTCTTGAGAAATCGGTTTAATATTTAAGAGAGCGCGAAGCTGTTCATTTATAAGGGCATCTTTATTCTCGTACGTGCCAACCAACTTTTTCCATGCGACTTCATAGCCATCGTTGGTCAGTGGCACAGTTTGTATGGTATCATGCGCATCTTTAGCGGTTTTTTGCAATAAATAGTACAATTTTTGTACTGGGGTCAACCTGGGGTTATTACCATACAAAGCGGAAAACATATCCCGAAATGAGGGCCAGCTCTTATAATCTCCATAAAATATGGGAGTATCGCAAGGGGGTACATTAATCATAGGGGCGGATTGAGCTATCGACCTCTCGACTTGAACCGCCACTTTAAATTGTTCTAGGAGACCAGTTATAAGAGACATCCCCCGGGTATAGGTGCCATACGAATTAAGATATTTAGATTTTAATTCTTTAACCTGAGGATCTTTAACCTTTTCGGCTTCAATCAACAAAGAGTCATATGTTGAGCGAACAGCTTCCCATAACCGATTGAGCTCTTTTTCATGACTATTTACAGAACCGAGTTGGTGTTCCGCTAGTGGTATAGAAGCAATATATGCTTCAAAATCTGCCAGACGGTCGGCATTGCGGATCAATGTAGTCATGTCCATTTTTGATCTCAAGTTGTATGGAGAGCGTGGGTGGGAAATTTTAAAAGAATTTATTTAAAACGTAAAAATAAAAAAATTTTATCAATTAAACCGATAAATTTCGAATTCCGAATAAACGGGGAACAATAAAGATTTTCTAAAATTAATTGCGTAAGAAAAAATTTCGAACACTGAATAAATAAAAAATTTTAACGGAGAAGAAAAAAAAATAAACGATAAAAAAAATTCTCGGGTCGGGGTAACGGGTTAAAAAATTTATAAAAATAAGTTTTTGCAAAATCAAAAACAAATAAATATATTTGTATATAGGGTAAAAACTAATATACAACAAAGTTAATTTCACACCTAGATTCCTCTTTCAATAATTTGGGTACAATATCAAAGAAAACCCGGGTCAAATTTGGGATATGAACAAAAAGTTGGATTCCAATAAATTAAATAAGGGTTACTCTAAGTGGGAAAACGCTTTGTTAAATAAAAAAGAAATACAATTCTTTTAAACACTAGTATTGCACTGAACTCGTCACGGTTGCCAACAACGGATTAATCGAATACGATATTCGGTTAAAATTTGTTTATTTATTTATTTTTTTTTGAGGAATTATTAATTAAATCACGTATAACTAAAAAATTAGTAAAAATTCACTTAAACAGAATTAATTGAATAGCAACAGGTTTTTATTCGATTAAAAATATTGCAGCACTAGTGTAGGTTGTGTGTGTGTGTGACAACATAAAGTAAAAAAAAACAAACCAACAAACACAGAATAATTTAGTGATTGTTTCTCTTTTAAAAGAGTAAATAAAACTGGGTATGTATGTAAGGCAAAACAATCACTAATAATGAGTGACTAATTACTGGGTTTCACTATTATTAACTCAATAATAACAAAAAATTTGATTAAGCTATACAAAGTTATTCTGAAACCCGTATGGACCTATGGTATAGAGCTATGGGGTACAGCTAGCCATTCAAACGTTGAGATATTGCAACGTTATCAGTCTAAAACATTGAGGCTCATTGCTAATGCTCCATGGTATATGACCAACAAACAAATTCACAGAGATCTAAAAATTTCTTTCGTCCTGGATGAAATAAACAGATTAAGCGCACGATACATTAACCGACTTAGTAATCATTGCAATACATTAGCAATTTCCCTGCTTGATGAAACAAATGAAATTAGAAGACTTAATAGGCTTCATATTTTAGATCTTCAATATAGAAAATAGCCTTTTATATGCACACATGTTAAATTATCTTTCTCTCAAAACAGTTTTTTAAGCTTATTATAGTTTAATAACTTAAGGATGTTATTGTATCTTAAATTTATCGAATTTACTTAATATTGTAAAATAGATTGTAAATAAAACAGAAGTAAACAAAAATATATTTTTTCTTTATATATTTCGCCACATCCAACAAAATACATTCATAATATTATATTAAATATTTTTTTCTTGTGTTTGTTGGATTTTATTATTGTTTTTGTTTCGGACAATGCACTTTTAATTATAAAAACAAGGAGTAGCACTTCTCTTGTTCTCTTCTGAGAATATGCACAATTTAGGCGCCTGGAAATAAATTCCTTTAATATTTTTTCTCAAATATGTACATATGTATGTATATTGTACATAGTTAGGAATGTATGTATATAAATATATAAACTTAAAGATATATAAATATATACATTACATACAAAAGTAATTGCACTTTACTTTTTTTTATTTAAAATATGTTTTGCCGACGGCAAATTGAGTTGGAATTGATTCTCCTTTTTTTCACTTTTTCTTTATTATTTGTCACACACTTATTTATTTATTTATGGTACACAAAAAAATAAAACAAATGCACACAACTAACCTTTTCTCAATAGGATTACTTTTGGATGGGGGTTTTTCCATATAATGGTTATCCGGGGGATGAAAAAATTATCCTGGAAATAAATATATTTTCTTGAAAATATTTCAAGGACTCGGGGGGGGGGTCTAATCCGGCTCGAAGGACCAAAATGTTTCCTCGAAATATTTTTGAGAAAATATTAAAACACAATTTTGATTTAGAAAAATTATTTAAATTTATTTTTTGGGGTTTTTTCTTTTCTGTGGGTACGTACCGTACTTTCGTGTTTTCAACAGGTAAGTGTTTTTACATGAAGAAAAACCATATACGAAAAAAAACAACTTAACGAAAAGAAAAAGCAAACAAAAACATAGAAAGGTCCAGTGAACAATAATCAAAGGACCTTTTACACTATGCGCGTAAACAGTTGTGATTTTTGAAAATTGTTTGTAATTTACAAATTGTGAATACTCAGATGGTTTTCAGAAGTATATGCATAAGAAGAGGGTTTTAACTTTTCAAAACTGTGGTTAAAGTCTACTGATGATTTGGTAAAGCACCAATGAAATGCATATAGACATTGCTTAACCACCAACATATAAATTTCATTTATATATAATAGTATTGTGACAACAACGTGTCAAATAAAAATTTCATAACAGCTTGATTTAGGTTTTATTTTTCATTTTGCCTTATAAATACTTTTCTGGTTATCCAATGGATTTCTGATTGTATAAAGGTGTAGAAAAATAAAATAGATTCATATCGAATATAATTTGTTAGTTGGTGTATTTTTGTATGAGTTTCAAGGCCTACTATGCTTATTCTGTTGTGATTTTTGAAAATTGTTTGTAATTTACAAATTGTGAATTCTCAGATGGTTTTCATAAGTATATGCATAAGATAAGAGGTTTTTAACTTTTCAAAACTTTGGTTAAAGTCTACTGATGATTTGGTAAAGCACCAATGAAATGCATATAGACATTGCTTAACCACCAACAAATAAATTTCATTTATATATAATAGTATTGTGACAACAATGTGTCAAATAAAAACTTCAGAACAGTTTGAGTTAGATTTTATTTTTTAGTTTGCCTTATAAATACTTTTCATGTTATCCAAAGGATTTCTGATTGTATAAAGGTGTAGAAAAATAAAATAGATTCATATCGAATATAATTTATTTGTTAGTTTAGTTTTGTATGAGTTTCAAGGCCTACTATGCTTATTCTGTTGTGATTTTTGAAAATTGTTTGTAATTTACAAATTGTGAATTCTCAGATGGTTTTCAGAAGTATATGCATAAGAAGAGAGTCTTAACTTTTCAAAACTGTGGTTAAAGTCTACTGATGATTTGGTAAAGCACCAATGAAATGCATATAGACATTGCTTAACCACCAACAAATAAATTTCATTTATATATAATAGTATTGTGACAACAATGTGTCAAATGAAAATTTCGTAACAGTTTGATTTAGATTTTATGTTTCATTTTGGCTTATAAATACTTTTCTTGTTATCCAATCGATTTCTGATTGTATAAAGGTGTAGAAAAATAAAATAGATTCATATCGAATATAATTTGTTTGTTGGTTTAGTTTTGAATTAGTTTCAAGGCCTAGTATGCTTATTCTGTTGTGATTTTTGAAAATTGTTTGTAATTTACAAATTGTGAATACTCAGATGGTTTTCAGAAGTATATGCATAAGAAGAGGGTTTTAACTTTTCAAAACTGTGGTTAAAGTCTACTGATGATTTGGTAAAGCACCAATGAAATGCATATAGACATTGCTTAACCACCAACATATAAATTTCTTTTATATATAATAGTATTGTGAACACAATGTGTCAAATAAAAATTTCATAAAAGCTTGATTTAGGTTTTATTTTTCATTTTGCCTTATAAATACTTTTCTAGTTATCCATTAAATTTCTGATTGTATAAAGGTGTAGAAAAATAAAATAGATTCATATCGAATACAATTTATTTGTTAGTTTAGTTTTGTATGAGTTTCAAGTACTATGCTTATTCTGTTGTGATTTTTGAAAATTGTTTGTAATTTACAAATTGTGAATTCTCAGATGGTTTTCAGAAGTATATGCATAAGATAAGAAGTTTTTAACTTTTCCAAACTGTGGTTACAGTCTACTGATGATTTGGTAAAGCACCAATGAAATGCATATAGACATTGCTTAACCACCAACAAATAAATTTCATTTATATATAATAGTATTGTGCCAACAATGTGTCAAATAAAAACTTCACAACAGTTTGAATTTGATTTTATTTTTCATTTTGGCTTATAAATACTTTTCTTGTTATCCAATAGATTTCTGATTTTATAAAGCTGTAGAAAAATGAAATAGATTCACATCGAATATAATTTGTTTGTTGGTTTAGTTTTGAATTAGTTTCAAGGCCTACTATGCTTATTCTGTTGTGATTTTTGAAAATTGTTTGTAATTTACAAATTGTGAATAATTAGATGGTTTTCAGAAGTATATGCATAAGAAGAGGGTTTTAACTTTTCAAAACTGTGGTTAAAGTCTACTGATGATTTGGTAAATCACCAATGAAATGCATATAGACATTGCTTAACCACCAACATATAAATTTCATTTATATATAATAGTATTGTGACAACAATGTGTCAAATAAAAATTTCATAAAAGCTTTATTTAGGTTTTATTTTTCATTTTGCCTTATAAATACTTTTCTAGTTATCCAATGGATTTCTGATTGTATAAAGGTGTAGAAAAATAAAATAGATTCATATCGAATATAATTTGTTTGTTGGTTTAGTTTTGTATGAGTTTCAAGGCCTACTATGCTTATTCTGTTGTGATTTTTGAAAATTGTTTTTAATTTACAAATTGTGAATTCCCAGATGGTTTTCAGAAGTATATGCATAAGATAAGAGGTTTTTAACTTTTCAAAACTGTGGTTACAGTCTACTGATGATTTGGTAAAGCACCAATGAAATGCATATAGACATTGCTTAACCACCAACAAATAAATTTCATTTATATATAATAGTATTGTGATAACAATGTGTCAAATAAAAATTTCATAACAGCTTGATTTAGATTTTATTTTTCATTTTGGCTTATAAATGCTTTTGTTGTTATCCAATCGATTTCTGATTGTATAAAGGTGTAGAAAAATTAAATAGATTCATATCGAATATAATTTGTTTGTTGGTTTAGTTTTGTATGAGTTTCAAGGCCTACTATGCTTATTCTGTTATGATTTTTGAAAATTGTTTGTAATTTACAAATTGTGAATTCTCAGATGGTTTTCAGAAAAATATGCATAAGATAAGACGTTTTTAACTTTTCAAAACTGTGGTTAAAGTCTACTGATGATTTGGTAAAGCACCAATGAAATGCATATAGACATTGCTTAACCACCAACAAATAAATTTCATTTATATATAATAGTATTGTGACAACAATGTGTCAAATAAAAATTTCATAACAGTTTGATTTAGATTTTATTTTTCAATTTGGCTTATAAATACTTTTCTTGTTATCCAATGAATTTCTGATTGTATAAAGGTGTAAAAAAATAAAATAGATTCATATCGAATATAATTTGTTTGTTGGTTAAGTTGTGTATGACTTTCAAGGCCAACTATTCTTATTCTGTTGTGATTTGTGAAAATTGTTTGTAATTTACAAATTGTGAATTCTCAGATGGTTTCCAGAAGTATATGCATAAGAAGAGGGTTTTAACTTTTCAAAACTGTGGTTAACCCTCGGAGGTATAACCAGGTCTGTGCAGACCTTTTGCATATAAAAGTGTGTATAACTTTATTGTTTTTCACGTTAGCAACAAATCCTTCTATGACTTCTTGCAGCAACATTCTCCGGACATAGTAAACAAAAAATCAGTCCGATCGCAGGTCCGGATTAGCATTAATCGAGGTTTTAAAATATTTTGGTTCAAACGGTATAACCAGGTCTGTGCAGACCTATGAGTAGTTTGTATGGAATGAATGTGAGACAGGTGATTAAAACCGTTTTTGATAGGGATTTTGAAAAGAGCTTGTATATAAAATGTCAATATTGGATATAGTGCAAGCAAAATATTAGTATATCAGCAGAATTTGAAGCTTAAACGTCTGTATATCTTCTTTGAAGAGTATTAATTTCAAATTTTTTATATAAAAAAAAGTGTGACTATATTATTGTCGCTTGAAGTGTAAATATACAGTTATTTTAGTGAATAAAATTTATTTTTTTTTTACAAATTCAAACGGTAAGTATTTTTGTAGTTTTTCTTATAAATACTGCTTATTATAAGTTTATGTTTGAGTATAGAAAAATTACATCAGCATTTACTACCGATGATATGATGGACGTCGTGAACCGCACCGCAAGATTTTTATCTCTAGCAGAAGAAGAGAGAAGGCAAATGGAAGAAAGGTTAGCATTGTGGTTAGCCGGTGATGATGATGAACAGCCCGATGAAAGTACTCCTCTCGAAGATAACGATGAAACGGATCCCGATTATGTGCCAATGTTAAATGATGCTGCTTCCGACGCTGAAACAGACTTAGACATTGAGATAGAGAGTATGTATGACGATGATGAGGACTTGGAAGAATTTTATGAAGGCGCTGCAGCAGTCCCTGAAGGTTTTGAAGGAGTAAGTATGGACGAGGAGGCACACTCGTCAAGCTCTAATATATTGTACATGTCAAAAGATGGCAAGTTTTGGTCAAGTACTCCTCCGGCTACTGGAAGACCTCGAGCACATAACTGCGTCACTGTGGGCCGTGAAGGTCCAGTTTCAGGAACCGTGAGAAATCCGGTTTCCATATTTAAATCGTTAATAACACCCGAGATCGTCACTTTAATTCTTCGTGAAACAAATCGTAAGGCGGAGGATATATGCCGCCAATGGTCTGAGAAGAATCCTGAAAAGACACAGCGAACGTGGACAAAACCAGTGACGGAAAACGAAATATATGCCTTTATTGGCCTTACTTTGTTTTCCGGTATATATGGATCAAACGATCAACCTGCTCCTGAGTTGTGGAGCGCCAAAGGAAACCCTATCTACAAGGCCACGATGTCTGCCATCCGATATAAACAGATTATCCAGTACATTAGATTTGATAATAGCAGAACAAGATCCGCCCGACTACTCGAAAGTAAATCAGCCGCTATCGACGACGTTTGGAACATGTTCATGAACAACTTGCAGCGCCGATATATTCCAGGTGGCCAGATAACAGTTGATGAGCAATTGTTTCCGTACCGCGGCCGCACGCGCTTCACCCAGTATATGCCATCAAAACCAGCCAAATATGGCATAAAAATCTGGTGGATGTGCGACTCTAACACCAATTATCCACTAAAAGGGATAATCTATATTGGAAAACCAGCAAACGAAGCACGTGCTGCAAATCTAGGCGAGCACGTTGTTCTAAAGTTGGTGGAAAAGTATTGTGGTTCTGGGCGCACAATATATGCGGATAATTTTTTTTCGTCATATAATTTGGCAACGATTTTGATGACAAAACGGTTGGCGTATGTAGGAGCTACAAGTATAAATCCTGCGTGGACACCATGGATCAGATGGTTGATGGTTACACTTGCAAACGAGCCACAAACCGGTGGCCGTTAGCGTTGTTTTTCAATATGTTGGACGTTGCGGGACTGGCTGCATTTGTCATTCATGACAAACTGGGTCATGTCAAGCGAAACGATAGAAGACGTGTCTTCCTTATGGAACTGACTGAACAGCTGGTAATCCCTCACATGGAACAAAGGGCAACGAATCCAATTGTACGGGGTATGCAACACGTCAAACAATCAATGGCGGTATTCGGTGTTGAGGTAATATTTAATTCATTCATTTATTTAATTCCAACTTCAAATTAATTTTCCAACTATGTTATTTTCCAGTTAGCTGAAGGCCCTCGGATAGATGACCAACCAACAAATGCCGTATCTTCTTCAAGTCGACCATCCTGCTCTTTTTGTTATAAGCTGGACAAAAAGCAGCGAAAAACACGGTTTCATTGCATGCATTGCAAAAGGCCGGTGTGTTTACAGCATTCCCATGCCAGGTACTCATGTATTGAATGCCGCACCTAAAATTTGTTTAATTACCTTTAAATAATAAAATATCTAGCTAAGATGTATATAAATGTATTTTTATTATTAATTTTGTGTTTTTACAAGCATAAAACTCATTTAAACACACTTTTAGGATATCAGCATATGTATTTCCATACAAAACCCATATAGGTCTGCACAGACCTGGTTATACCGTTTAGCGCCAAAAAATCCTTATACCTCGGAGGGTTAAAGTCTACTGATGATTTGGTAAGGCACCAATGATATGCATATGGACATTGCTTAACCACCAACAAATAAATTTCACTTGTATATATAAGAGTATTGTGACAACAATGTGTCAAATAAAAATTTCATAACAGTTTGATTTAGATTTTATTTTTCATTTTGGCTTATAAATACTTTTCTTGCTATCCAATCGATTTCTGATTGTATAAAGGTGTAGAAAAATAAAATAGATTCATATCGAATATAATTTGTCTGTTGGTTTAGTTTTGTATGAGTTTCAAGGCCTACTATGCTTATTGTTGTGATTTTTGAAAATTGTTTGTAATTTACAAATGGTGAATTCTCAGATGGTTTTCAGAAGTATATGCAAAAGATAAGACGTTTTTAACTTTTCAAAGCTGTGGTTAAAGTCTACTGATGATTTGGTAAAGCACCAACGAAATGCATATAGACCATAGATGTTCAGCCCATACAACAATTGTTTAAAAAATTTACACACATTTGTTATGCTCTTATAAAAATTTTCATTCAGTCGTCGTTGAGCAAGCGATGAGAACACATGCGGATGGTTGTTGTCATTTTATTTCAGAAATTTATTAAGCATTGTTGTTGCTTCTTGTTGGACGAAGCATAGCAAACACAAGCGATTCAATTACAATTGAGCACAAAAATTAAACTCGAAATTGAATAAAAGCATACACGTTCACGGAATGAAATGTGAAAAGTATTTTATGATAAATTATGCTTTTCTAACATTCAAGTTTTAATCTAACATAAAAAACTGGTTTAAATAGATTTATTTTTGTTTTGTTCTCAATATAACTGTTCTATTTTTTGATATTGATAACTGCTATATACGGTTCCCGATATTTTTATTCTTAAAATTAAAATTACATTCACTTAATAAGTTATTTATATATGGCAAAAACTCTTGTCTGTTTTTCTTATTTTAAGCGTTTGACATTATGTTTGCTGGGCAAAATCTCTAACCAATACATCTTCACTTTTATTTTTGAACATCTATGATATAGACATTGCTTAACCACCAACAAATAAATTTCTATTATATATAATAGTATTGTGACAACAATGTGTCAAATAAAAACTTCACAACAGTTTGAGTTTGATTTTATTTTTCATTTTGGCTTATAAATACTTTTCTTGTTATCCAATAGATTTCTGATTTTATAAAGGTGTAGAAAAATAAAATAGATTCATATCGAATATAATTTGTTTGTTGGTTTAGTTTTGAATTAGTTTCAAGGCCTACTATGCTTATTCTGTTGTGATTTTTGAAAATTGTTTGTAATTTACAAATTGTGAATAATCAGATGGTTTTCAGAAGTATATGCATAAGAAGAGGGTTTTAACTTTTCAAAACTGTAGTTAAAGTCTAGTGATGATTTGGTAAAGCACCAATGAAATGCATATAGACATTGCTTAACCACCAACATATAAATTTCATTTATATATAATAGTATTGTGACAACAATGTGTCAAATAAAAATTTCATAAAAGCTTTATTTAGGTTTTATTTTTCATTTTGCCTTATAAATACTTTTCTAGTTATCCAATGGATTTCTGATTGTATAAAGGTGTAGAAAAATAAAATAGATTCATATCGAATATAATTTGTTTGTTGGTTTAGTTTTGTATGAGTTTCAAGGCCTACTATGCTTATTCTGTTGTGATTTTTGAAAATTGTTTTTAATTTACAAATTGTGAATTCCCAGATGGTTTTCAGAAGTATATGCATAAGATAAGAGGTTTTTAACTTTTCAAAACTGTGGTTACAGTCTACTGATGATTTGGTAAAGCACCAATGAAATGCATATAGACATTGCTTAACCACCAACAAATAAATTTCATTTATATATAATAGTATTGTGATAACAATGTGTCAAATAAAAATTTCATAACAGCTTGATTTAGATTTTATTTTTCATTTTGGCTTATAAATGCTTTTGTTGTTATCCAATCGATTTCTGATTGTATAAAGGTGTAGATAAATTAAATAGATTCATATCGAATATAATTTGTTTGTTGGTTTAGTTTTGTATGAGTTTCAAGGCCTACTATGCTTATTCTGTTGTGATTTTTGAAAATTGTTTGTAATTTACAAATTGTGAATTCTCAGATGGTTTTCAGAAAAATATGCATAAGATAAGACGTTTTTAACTTTTCAAAACTGTGGTTAAAGTCTACTGATGATTTGGTAAAGCACCAATGAAATGCATATAGACATTGCTTAACCACCAACAAATAAATTTCATTTATATATAATAGTTTTGTGACAACAATGTGTCAAATAAAAATTTCATAACAGTTTGATTTAGATTTTATTTTTCAATTTGGCTCATAAATACTTTTCTTGTTATCCAATGAATTTCTGATTGTATAAAGGTGTAAAAAAATAAAATAGATTCATATCGAATATAATTTATTTGTTAGTTTAGTTTTGAATGAGTTTCAAGGTCTACTATGCTTATTCTGTTGTGATTTTTGAAAATTGTTTGTAATTTACAAATTGGGAATTCTCAGATGGTTTTCAGAAGTATATGCATAAGAAGACGGTTTTAACTTTTCAAAACTGTGGTTAAAGTCTACTGATGATTTGGTAAAGCACCAATGAAATGCATATAGACATTGCTTAACCACCAACAAATAAATTTTATTTATATATAATAGTATTGTGACAACAAAGTGTCAAATAAAAATTTCATAACAGTTTGATTTAGATTTTATTTTTCATTTTGGCTTATAAATACTTTTCTTGTTATCCAATCGATTTCTGATTGTATAAAGGTGTAGAAAAATAAAATAGATTCATATCGAATATAATTTGTTTGTTGGTTTAGTTTTGTATGAGTTTCAAGGCCTACTATGCTTATTCTGTTGTGATTTTTGAAAATTGTTTGTAATTTACAAATTTTGAATTCTCAGATGGTTTTCAGAAGTATATGCATAAGATAAGAGGGTTTTAACTTTTCAAAACTGTGGTTAAAGTCTACTGATGATTTGGTAAAGCACCAATGAAATGCATATAGACATTGCTTAACCACCAACATATAAATTTCATTTATATATAATAGTATTGTGACAACAATGTGTCAAATAAAAATTTCATAAAAGCTTGATTTAGGTTTTATTTGTCTTTTTGCCTTATAAATACTTTTCTAGTTATCCATTGGATTTCTAAATGTATAAAGGTTTAGAAAAATAAAATAGATTCATATCGAATATAATTTGTTTGTTGGTTTAGTTTTGTATGAGTTTCAAGGCCTACTATGCTTATTCTGTTGTGATTTTTGAAAATTGTTTGTAATTTACAAAATTTGAATTTTCAGATGGTTTTCAGAAGTATATGCATTAGATAAGAGGTTTTTAACTTTTCAAAGCTGTGTTTAAAGTCTACTGATGATTTGGTAAAGCACCAATGAAATGCATATAGACATTGCTTAACCACCAAGAAATAAATTTCATTTATATATAATAGTATTGTGACAACAATGTGTCAAATAAAAATTTCATAAAAGCTTGATTTAGATTTTATTTTTCATTTTGGCTTATAAATACTTTTCTTGTTATCCAATAGATTTCTGATTGTATAAAGGTGTAGAAAAATAAAATAGATTCATATCGAATATAATTTGTTTGTTGGTTTAGTTTTGAATTAGTTTCAAGGCTTACTATGCTTATTCTGTTGTGATTTTTGAAAATTGTTTGTAATTTACAAATTGTGAATAATCAGATGGTTTTCAGAAGTGTATGTATAAGAAGAGAGTTTTAACTTTTCAAAACTGTGGTTAAAGTCTACTGATGATTTGGTAAAGCACCAATGAAATGCATATAGACATTGCTTAACCACCAACATATAAATTTCATTTGTATATAATAGTATTGTGACAACAATGTGTCAAATAAAAATTTCATAAAAGCTTTATTTAGGTTTTATTTTTCATTTTGCCTTATAAATACTTTTCTTGTTATCCAATAGATTTCTGACTGTATAAAGGTGTAGAAAAATAAAATAGATTCATATCGAATATAATTTGTTTGTTGGTTTAGTTTTGAATTAGTTTCAAGGCCTACTATGCTTATTCTGTTGTGATTTTTAAAAATTGTTTGTAATTTACAAATTGTGAATTCTCAGATGGTTTTCAGAAGTATATGCATAAGATAAGAGGTTTTTAACTTTTCAAAACTGTGTTTACAGTCTACTGATGATTTGGTAAAGCACCAATGAAATGCATATAGACATTGCTTAACCACCAACAAATAAGTTTCATTTATATATAATAGTATTTTTTTTTTTTTTTTTTTTATCTTGGACCAGCACTCAGGGAATGACCCCTATATATGCAATGCATTGCGCCGGAACTGAAAACGAGGGGATAGTATTGAGGGGACAGATTAGGAAAGATGAGAAGATAGACAGTTGTTTTTGTAGCTATTTCAACCTTTTACTTCGCCGGCTAATTTTTGCTACAGGGCCGACGAAGGTGGGTGCTGTTACTCTGCTTTTTAGTACATGATAGTGTCAGTCGCTGCCAATTATGTTCAGTGATCAGTGACTATGCCTTCATCATTGAAACAGGCTGGCAACAACTAACACAACCACGCACTAATGCCGATCAGAAGAATTCAACACAATATTTCATGACTCATCGCGGGCTCGAACTTACGACCCTCCGCTTCATAGTCTCGTGTTCTACTACTTCAGCCAACAGCACCCACAATAGTATTGTGACAACAATGTGTCAAATAAAAATTTCATAACAGTTTGATTTAGATTTTATTTTTCATTTTGGCTTATAAATACTTTTCTTGCTATCCAATCGATTTCTGATTGTATAAAGGCGTAGAAAAATAAAATAGATTCATATCGAATATAATTTGTCTGTTGGTTTAGTTTTGTATGAGTTTCAAGGCCTACTATGCTTATTGTTGTGATTTTTGAAAATTGTTTGTAATTTACAAATGGTGAATTCTCAGATGGTTTTCAATAGTATATGCATAAGATAAGACGTTTTTAACTTTTCAAAGCTGTGGTTAAAGTCTACTGATGATTTGATAAAGCACCAACGAAATGCATATAGGCATTGCTTAACCACCAACAAATAAATTTCATTTATATATAATAGTATTGTGACAACAATGTGTCAAATAAAAACTTCATAACAGTTTGATTTAGATTTTATTTTTCATTTTGGCTTATAAATACTTTTCTTGTTATCCAATGGATTTCTGATTGTATAAAGGTGTAGAAAAATAAAATAGATTCATATCGAATACAATTTATTTGTTAGTTTAGTTTTGTATGAGTTTCAAGTACTATGCTTATTCTGTTGTGATTTTTGAAAATTGTTTGTAATTTACAAATTGTGAATTCTCAGATGGTTTTCAGAAGTATATGCATAAGATAAGAAGTTTTTAACTTTTCCAAACTGTGGTTACAGTCTACTGATGATTTGGTAAAGCACCAATGAAATGCATATAGACATTGCTTAACCACCAACAAATAAATTTCATTTATATATAATAGTATTGTGACAACAATGTGTCAAATAAAAATTTCATAACAGTTTGATTTAGATTTTATTTTTCATTTTGGCTTATAAATACTTTTCTTGTTATCCAATGGATTTCTGATTGTATAAAGGTGTAGAAAATTAAAATAGATTCATATCGAATACAATTTATTTGTTAGTTTAGTTTTGTATGAGTTTCAAGTACTATGCTTATTCTGTTGTGATTTTTGAAAATTGTTTGTAATTTACAAATTGTGAATTCTCAGATGGTTTTTAGAAGTATATGCATAAGAAAAGGGTTTTAACTTTTCAAAACTGTGGTTAAAGTCTACTGATGATTTGGTAAAGCACCAATGAAATGCATATAGACATTGCTTAACCACCAACAAATAAATTTCATTTATATATAATAGTATTGTGACAACAATGTGTCAAATAAAAATTTCATAACAGTTTGATTTAGATTTTATTTTTCATTTTGGCTTATAAATACTTTTCTTGTTATCCAATGGATTTCTGATTGTATAAAGGTGTAGAAAAATAAAATAGATTCATATCGAATACAATTTATTTGTTAGTTTAGTTTTGTATGAGTTTCAAGTACTATGCTTATTCTGTTGTGATTTTTGAAAATTGTTTGTAATTTACAAAATGTGAATTCTCAGATGGTTTTCAGAAGTATATGCATAAGATAAGAAGTTTTTAACTTTTCCAAACTGTGGTTACAGTCTACTGATGATTTGGTAAAGCACCAATGAAATGCATATAGACATTGCTTAACCACCAACAAATAAATTTCATTTATATATAATAGTATTGTGACAACAATGTGTCAAATAAAAATTTCATAACAGTTTGATTTAGATTTTATTTTTCATTTTGGCTTATAAATACTTTTCTTGTTATCCAATGGATTTCTGATTGTATAAAGGTGTAGAAAAATAAAATAGATTCATATCGAATACAATTTATTTGTTAGTTTAGTTTTGTATGAGTTTCAAGTACTATGCTTATTCTGTTGTGATTTTTGAAAATTGTTTGTAATTTACAAATTATGAATTCTCAGATGGTTTTTAGAAGTATATGCATAAGAAAAGGGTTTTAACTTTTCAAAACTGTGGTTAAAGTCTACTGATGATTTGGTAAAGCACCAATGAAATGCATATAGACATTGCTTAACCACCAACAAATAAATTTCATTTATATATAATAGTATTGTGACAACAATGTGTCAAATAAAAATTTCATAACAGTTTGATTTAGATTTTATTTTTCATTTTGGCTTATAAATAATTTTCTTGTTATCCAATGGATTTCTGATTGTATAAAGGTGTAGAAAAATAAAATAGATTCATATCGAATACAATTTATTTGTTAGTTTAGTTTTGTATGAGTTTCAAGTACTATGCTTATTCTGTTGTGATTTTTGAAAATTGTTTGTAATTTACAAATTGTGAATTCTCAGATGGTTTTCAGAAGTATTTGCATAAGATAAGAAGTTTTTAACTTTTCCAAACTGTGGTTACAGTCTACTGATGATTTGGTAAAGCACCAATGAAATGCATATAGACATTGCTTAACCACCAACAAATAAATTTCATTTATATATAATAGTATTGTGACAACAATGTGTCAAATAAAAATTTCATAACAGTTTGATTTAGATTTTATTTTTCATTTTGGCTTATAAATACTTTTCTTGTTATCCAATGGATTTCTGATTGTATAAAGGTGTAGAAAAATAAAATAGATTCATATCGAATACAATTTATTTGTTAGTTTAGTTTTGTATGAGTTTCAAGTACTATGCTTATTCTGTTGTGATTTTTGAAAATTGTTTGTAATTTACAAATTGTGAATTCTCAGATGGTTTTCAGAAGTATATGCATAAGATAAGAAGTTTTTAACTTTTCCAAACTGTGGTTACAGTCTACTGATGATTTGGTAAAGCACCAATGAAATGCATATAGACATTGCTTAACCACCAACAAATAAATTTCATTTATATATAATAGTATTGTGACAACAATGTGTCAAATAAAAATTTCATAACAGTTTGATTTAGATTTTATTTTTCATTTTGGCTTATAAATACTTTTCTTGTTATCCAATGGATTTCTGATTGTATAAAGGTGTAGAAAAATAAAATAGATTCATATCGAATACAACTTATTTGTTAGTTTAGTTTTGTATGAGTTTCAAGTACTATGCTTATTCTGTTGTGATTTTTGAAAATTGTTTGTAATTTACAAATTGTGAATTCTCAGATGGTTTTCAGAAGTATATGCATAAGATAAGAAGTTTTTAACTTTTCCAAACTGTGGTTACAGTCTACTGATGATTTGGTAAAGCACCAATGAAATGCATATAGACATTGCTTAACCACCAACAAATAAATTTCATTTATATATAATAGTATTGTGACAACAATGTGTCAAATAAAAATTTCATAACAGTTTGATTTAGATTTTATTTTTCATTTTGGCTTATAAATACTTTTCTTGTTATCCAATGGATTTCTGATTGTATAAAGGTGTAGAAAAATAAAATAGATTCATATCGAATACAATTTATTTGTTAGTTTAGTTTTGTATGAGTTTCAAGTACTATGCTTATTCTGTTGTGATTTTTGAAAATTGTTTGTAATTTACAAATTGTGAATTCTCAGATGGTTTTCAGAAGTATATGCATAAGATAAGAAGTTTTTAACTTTTCCAAACTGTGGTTACAGTCTACTGATGATTTGGTAAAGCACCAATGAAATGCATATAGGCATTGCTTAACCACCAACAAATATATTTCATTTATATATAATAGTATTATGACAACAATGTGTCAAATAAAAATTTTATAACAGTTTGATTTAGATTTTATTTTTCATTTTGGCTTATAAATACTTTTCTTGCTATCCAATCGATTTCTGATTGTATAAAGGTGTAGAAAAATAAAACATCGAATATAATTTGTCTGTTGGTTTAGTTTTGTATGAGTTTCAAGGCCTACTATGCTTATTGTTGTGATTTTTGAAAATTGTTTGTAATTTACAAATGGTGAATTCTCAGATGGTTTTCAGAAGTATATGCATAAGATAAGACGTTTTTAACTTTTCAAAGCTGTGGTTAAAGTCTACTGATGATTTGGTAAAGCACCAACGAAATGTATATAGACATTGCTTAACCACCAACAAATAAATTTCATTTATATATAATAGTATTGTGACAACAATGTGTCAAATAAAAACTTCATAACAGTTTGAGTTAGATTTTATTTTTTATTTTGCCTTATAAATACTTTTCGTGTTATCCAATGGATTTCTGATTGTATAAAGGTGTAGAAAAATAAAATAGATTCATATCGAATATAATTTGTCTGTTGGTTTAGTTTTGTATGACTTTCAAGGATTACTATGCTTATTCTGTTGTGATTTTTGAAAATTGTTTGTATTTTACAAATTGTGAATTCTCAGATGGTTTTCAGAAGTATATGCACAAGATAAGAGGTTTTTAACTTTTCAAAACTTTGGTTACCGTCTACTGATGATTTGGTAAAGCACCAATGAAATGCATATAGACATTGCTTAACCACCAACAAATAAATTTCATTTATATATAATAGTATTGTGACAACAATGTGTCAAATAAAAATTTTATAACAGTTTGATTTAGATTTTATTTTTCATTTTGGCTTATAAGTACTTTTCTTGTTATCCAATGAATTTCTGATTGTATAAAGGTGTAAAAAATAAAATAGATTCATATCGAATATAATTTGTTTGTTGGTTTAGTTTTGTATGACTTTCAAGGCCAACTATTCTTATTCTGTTGTGATTTTTGAAAATTGTTTGTAATTTACAAATTGTGAATTCTCAGATGGTTTTCAGAAGTATATGCATAAGATAAGAGGTTTTTAACTTTTCAAAACTGTGGTTACAGTCTACTGATGATTTCGTAAAGCACCAATGAAATGCATATAGACATTGCTTAACCACCAACAAATAAATTTCATTTATATATTATAGTATTGTGACAACAATGTGTCAAATAAAAATTTTATAAGAGTTTGATTTAGATTTTATTTTTCATTTTGGCTTATAAATACTTTGCTTGTTATCCAATCGATTTCTGATTGTATAAAGGTGTAGAAAAATAAAATAGATTCATATCGAATATAATTTGTTTGTTGGTTTAGTTTTGTATGACTTTCAAGGCCTACTATGCTTATTCTGTTGTGATTTTTGAAAATTGTTTGTAATTTACACATTGTGAATTCTCAGATGGTTTTCAGAAGTATATGCATAAGATAAGAGGTTTTTAACTTTTCAAAACTGTGGTTACAGTCTACTGATGATTTCGTAAAGCACCAATGAAATGCATATAGACATTGCTTAGCCACCAACAAATAAATTTCATTTATATATAATAGTATTGTGACAACAATGTGTCAAATAAAAACTTCATAACAAGTTGAGTTAGATTTTAATCTTTATTTTGCCTTATAAATACTTTTCGTGTTATCCAATGGATTTCTGATTGTATAAAGGTATAAAAAAATAAAATAGATTCATATCGAATATAATTTGTTTGTTGGTTTAGTATTGTATGACTTTCAAGGCCAACTATTCTTATTCTGTTGTGATTTTTGAAAATTGTTTGTAATTTACAAATTGTGAATTCTCAGATGGTTTTCAGAAGTATATGCATAAGATAAGAGGTTTTTAACATTTCAAAACTGTGGTTACAGTCTACTGATGATTTGGTAAAGCACCAATGAAATGCATATAGACATTGCTTAACCACCAACAAATAAATTTTTTTATATATAATAGTATTGTGCAACAAAGTGTCAAATAAAAATTTCATAACAGTTTGATTTAGATTTTATTTTTCATTTTGGCTTATAAATACTTTTCTTGCTATCCAATCGATTTCTGATTATATAAAGGTGTAGAAAAATAAAATAGATTCATATCGAATATAATTTGTCTGTTGGTTTAGTTTTGTATGACTTTCAAGGATTACTTTGCTTATTCTGTTGTGATTTTTGAAAATTGTTTGTAATTTACAAATTGTGAATTCTCAGATGGTTTTCAGAAGTATATGCATAAGATAAGAGGTTTTTAACTTTTCAAAACTTTGGTTACAGTCTACTGATGATTTGGTAAAGCACCAATGAAATGCATATAGACATTGCTTAACCACCAACAAATAAATTTCATTTATATATAATAGTATTGTGACAACAATGTGTCAAATAAAAATTTTATAACAGTTTGATTTAGATTTTATTTTTCATTTTGGCTTATAAATACTTTTCTTGTCATCCAATGAATTTCTGATTGTATAAAGGTGTAAAAAAATTAAATAGATTCATATCGAATATAATTTGTTTGTTGGTTTAGTTTTGTATGACTTTCAAGGCCAACTATTCTTATTCTGTTGTGATTTTTGAAAATTGTTTGTAATTTTCAAATTGTGAATTCTCAGATGGTTTTCAGAAGTATATGCATAAGATAAGAGGTTTTTAACTTTTCAAAACTGTGGTTACAGTCTACTGATGATTTCGTAAAGCACCAATGAAATGCATATAGACATTGCTTAACCACCAACAAATAAATTTCATTTATATATAATAGTATTGTGACAACAATGTGTCAAATAAAAATTTTATAACAGTTTGATTTAGATTTTATTTTTCATTTTGGCTTATAAATACTTTGCTTGTTATCCAATCGATTTCTGATTGTATAAAGGTGTAGAAAAATAAAATAGATTCATATCGAATATAATTTGTTTGTTGGTTTAGTTTTGTATGAGTTTCAAGGCCTACTATGCTTATTCTGTTGTGATTTTTGAAAATTGTTTGTAATTTACAAATTGTGAATTCTCAGATGGTTTTCAGAAGTATATGCATAAGATAAGAGGTTTTTAACTTTTCAAAACTGTGGTTAAAGTCTACTGATGATTTGGTAAAGCACCAATGAAATGCATATAGACATTGCTTAACCACCAACAAATAAATTTCATTTATATATAATAGTATTGTGACAACAATGTGTCAAATAAAAATTTCATAACAGTTTGATTTAGATTTTATTTTTCATTTTGGCTTATAAATAATTTTCTTGTTATCCAATGGATTTCTGATTGTATAAAGGTGTAGAAAAATAAAATAGATTCATATCGAATACAATTTATTTGTTAGTTTAGTTTTGTATGAGTTTCAAGTACTATGCTTATTCTGTTGTGATTTTTGAAAATTGTTTGTAATTTACAAATTGTGAATTCTCAGATGGTTTTCAGAAGTATTTGCATAAGATAAGAAGTTTTTAACTTTTCCAAACTGTGGTTACAGTCTACTGATGATTTGGTAAAGCACCAATGAAATGCATATAGACATTGCTTAACCACCAACAAATAAATTTCATTTATATATAATAGTATTGTGACAACAATGTGTCAAATAAAAATTTCATAACAGTTTGATTTAGATTTTATTTTTCATTTTGGCTTATAAATACTTTTCTTGTTATCCAATGGATTTCTGATTGTATAAAGGTGTAGAAAAATAAAATAGATTCATATCGAATACAATTTATTTGTTAGTTTAGTTTTGTATGAGTTTCAAGTACTATGCTTATTCTGTTGTGATTTTTGAAAATTGTTTGTAATTTACAAATTGTGAATTCTCAGATGGTTTTCAGAAGTATATGCATAAGATAAGAAGTTTTTAACTTTTCCAAACTGTGGTTACAGTCTACTGATGATTTGGTAAAGCACCAATGAAATGCATATAGACATTGCTTAACCACCAACAAATAAATTTCATTTATATATAATAGTATTGTGACAACAATGTGTCAAATAAAAATTTCATAACAGTTTGATTTAGATTTTATTTTTCATTTTGGCTTATAAATACTTTTCTTGTTATCCAATGGATTTCTGATTGTATAAAGGTGTAGAAAAATAAAATAGATTCATATCGAATACAACTTATTTGTTAGTTTAGTTTTGTATGAGTTTCAAGTACTATGCTTATTCTGTTGTGATTTTTGAAAATTGTTTGTAATTTACAAATTGTGAATTCTCAGATGGTTTTCAGAAGTATATGCATAAGATAAGAAGTTTTTAACTTTTCCAAACTGTGGTTACAGTCTACTGATGATTTGGTAAAGCACCAATGAAATGCATATAGACATTGCTTAACCACCAACAAATAAATTTCATTTATATATAATAGTATTGTGACAACAATGTGTCAAATAAAAATTTCATAACAGTTTGATTTAGATTTTATTTTTCATTTTGGCTTATAAATACTTTTCTTGTTATCCAATGGATTTCTGATTGTATAAAGGTGTAGAAAAATAAAATAGATTCATATCGAATACAATTTATTTGTTAGTTTAGTTTTGTATGAGTTTCAAGTACTATGCTTATTCTGTTGTGATTTTTGAAAATTGTTTGTAATTTACAAATTGTGAATTCTCAGATGGTTTTCAGAAGTATATGCATAAGATAAGAAGTTTTTAACTTTTCCAAACTGTGGTTACAGTCTACTGATGATTTGGTAAAGCACCAATGAAATGCATATAGGCATTGCTTAACCACCAACAAATATATTTCATTTATATATAATAGTATTATGACAACAATGTGTCAAATAAAAATTTTATAACAGTTTGATTTAGATTTTATTTTTCATTTTGGCTTATAAATACTTTTCTTGCTATCCAATCGATTTCTGATTGTATAAAGGTGTAGAAAAATAAAACATCGAATATAATTTGTCTGTTGGTTTAGTTTTGTATGAGTTTCAAGGCCTACTATGCTTATTGTTGTGATTTTTGAAAATTGTTTGTAATTTACAAATGGTGAATTCTCAGATGGTTTTCAGAAGTATATGCATAAGATAAGACGTTTTTAACTTTTCAAAGCTGTGGTTAAAGTCTACTGATGATTTGGTAAAGCACCAACGAAATGTATATAGACATTGCTTAACCACCAACAAATAAATTTCATTTATATATAATAGTATTGTGACAACAATGTGTCAAATAAAAACTTCATAACAGTTTGAGTTAGATTTTATTTTTTATTTTGCCTTATAAATACTTTTCGTGTTATCCAATGGATTTCTGATTGTATAAAGGTGTAGAAAAATAAAATAGATTCATATCGAATATAATTTGTCTGTTGGTTTAGTTTTGTATGACTTTCAAGGATTACTATGCTTATTCTGTTGTGATTTTTGAAAATTGTTTGTATTTTACAAATTGTGAATTCTCAGATGGTTTTCAGAAGTATATGCACAAGATAAGAGGTTTTTAACTTTTCAAAACTTTGGTTACCGTCTACTGATGATTTGGTAAAGCACCAATGAAATGCATATAGACATTGCTTAACCACCAACAAATAAATTTCATTTATATATAATAGTATTGTGACAACAATGTGTCAAATAAAAATTTTATAACAGTTTGATTTAGATTTTATTTTTCATTTTGGCTTATAAGTACTTTTCTTGTTATCCAATGAATTTCTGATTGTATAAAGGTGTAAAAAATAAAATAGATTCATATCGAATATAATTTGTTTGTTGGTTTAGTTTTGTATGACTTTCAAGGCCAACTATTCTTATTCTGTTGTGATTTTTGAAAATTGTTTGTAATTTACAAATTGTGAATTCTCAGATGGTTTTCAGAAGTATATGCATAAGATAAGAGGTTTTTAACTTTTCAAAACTGTGGTTACAGTCTACTGATGATTTCGTAAAGCACCAATGAAATGCATATAGACATTGCTTAACCACCAACAAATAAATTTCATTTATATATTATAGTATTGTGACAACAATGTGTCAAATAAAAATTTTATAAGAGTTTGATTTAGATTTTATTTTTCATTTTGGCTTATAAATACTTTGCTTGTTATCCAATCGATTTCTGATTGTATAAAGGTGTAGAAAAATAAAATAGATTCATATCGAATATAATTTGTTTGTTGGTTTAGTTTTGTATGACTTTCAAGGCCTACTATGCTTATTCTGTTGTGATTTTTGAAAATTGTTTGTAATTTACAAATTGTGAATTCTCAGATGGTTTTCAGAAGTATATGCATAAGATAAGAGGTTTTTAACTTTTCAAAACTGTGGTTACAGTCTACTGATGATTTCGTAAAGCACCAATGAAATGCATATAGACATTGCTTAGCCACCAACAAATAAATTTCATTTATATATAATAGTATTGTGACAACAATGTGTCAAATAAAAACTTCATAACAAGTTGAGTTAGATTTTAATCTTTATTTTGCCTTATAAATACTTTTCGTGTTATCCAATGGATTTCTGATTGTATAAAGGTATAAAAAAATAAAATAGATTCATATCGAATATAATTTGTTTGTTGGTTTAGTATTGTATGACTTTCAAGGCCAACTATTCTTATTCTGTTGTGATTTTTGAAAATTGTTTGTAATTTACAAATTGTGAATTCTCAGATGGTTTTCAGAAGTATATGCATAAGATAAGAGGTTTTTAACATTTCAAAACTGTGGTTACAGTCTACTGATGATTTGGTAAAGCACCAATGAAATGCATATAGACATTGCTTAACCACCAACAAATAAATTTTTTTATATATAATAGTATTGTGCAACAAAGTGTCAAATAAAAATTTCATAACAGTTTGATTTAGATTTTATTTTTCATTTTGGCTTATAAATACTTTTCTTGCTATCCAATCGATTTCTGATTATATAAAGGTGTAGAAAAATAAAATAGATTCATATCGAATATAATTTGTCTGTTGGTTTAGTTTTGTATGACTTTCAAGGATTACTTTGCTTATTCTGTTGTGATTTTTGAAAATTGTTTGTAATTTACAAATTGTGAATTCTCAGATGGTTTTCAGAAGTATATGCATAAGATAAGAGGTTTTTAACTTTTCAAAACTTTGGTTACAGTCTACTGATGATTTGGTAAAGCACCAATGAAATGCATATAGACATTGCTTAACCACCAACAAATAAATTTCATTTATATATAATAGTATTGTGACAACAATGTGTCAAATAAAAATTTTATAACAGTTTGATTTAGATTTTATTTTTCATTTTGGCTTATAAATACTTTTCTTGTCATCCAATGAATTTCTGATTGTATAAAGGTGTAAAAAAATTAAATAGATTCATATCGAATATAATTTGTTTGTTGGTTTAGTTTTGTATGACTTTCAAGGCCAACTATTCTTATTCTGTTGTGATTTTTGAAAATTGTTTGTAATTTTCAAATTGTGAATTCTCAGATGGTTTTCAGAAGTATATGCATAAGATAAGAGGTTTTTAACTTTTCAAAACTGTGGTTACAGTCTACTGATGATTTCGTAAAGCACCAATGAAATGCATATAGACATTGCTTAACCACCAACAAATAAATTTCATTTATATATAATAGTATTGTGACAACAATGTGTCAAATAAAAATTTTATAACAGTTTGATTTAGATTTTATTTTTCATTTTGGCTTATAAATACTTTGCTTGTTATCCAATCGATTTCTGATTGTATAAAGGTGTAGAAAAATAAAATAGATTCATATCGAATATAATTTGTTTGTTGGTTTAGTTTTGTATGAGTTTCAAGGCCTACTATGCTTATTCTGTTGTGATTTTTGAAAATTGTTTGTAATTTACAAATTGTGAATTCTCAGATGGTTTTCAGAAGTATATGCATAAGATAAGAGGTTTTTAACTTTTCAAAACTGTGGTTAAAGTCTACTGATGATTTGGTACAGCACCAATGAAATACATATAGACATTGCTTAACCACCAACAAATAAATTTCATTTATATATAATAGTATTGTGACAACAATGTGTCAAATAAAAACTTCATAACAGTTTGAGTTAGATTTTATTTTTCATTTTGGCTTATAAATACTTTTCTTGCTATCCAATCGATTTCTGATTATATAAAGGTGTAGAAAAATAAAATAGATTCATATCGAATATAATTTGTCTGTTGGTTTAGTTTTGTATGACTTTCAAGGATAACTATGCTTATTCTGTTGTGATTTTTGAAAATTGTTTGTAATTTACAAAATTGTGAATTCTCAGATGGTTTTCAGAAGTATATGCATAAGATAAGAGGTTTTTTAACTTTTCAAAACTTTGGTTACAGTCTACTGATGATTTGGTAAAGCACCAATGAAATGCATATAGACATTGCTTAACCACCAACAAATAAATTTCATTTATATATAATAGTATTGTGACAACAATGTGTCAAATAAAAATTTTATAACAGTTTGATTTAGATTTTATTTTTCATTTTGGCTTATAAATACTTTTCTTGTTATCCAATGAATTTCTGATTGTATAAAGGTATAAAAAAATAAAATAGATTCATATCGAATATAATTTGTTTGTTGGTTTAGTATTGTATGACTTTCAAGGCCAACTATTCTTATTCTGTTGTGATTTTTGAAAATTGTTTGTAATTTACAAATTGTGAATTCTCAGATGGTTTTCAGAAGTATATTCATAAGATAAGAGGTTTTTAACTTTTCAAAACTGTGGTTACAGCCTACTGATGATTTCGTAAAGCACCAATGAAATGCATATAGACATTGCTTAACCACCAACAAATAAATTTCATTTATATATAATAGTATTGTGACAACAATGTGTCAAATAAAAATTTTATAACAGTTTGATTTAGATTTTATTTTTCATTTTGGCTTATAAATACTTTTCTTGTTATCCAATGAATTTCTGATTGTATAAAGGTGTAAAAAAATAAAATAGATTCATATCGAATATAATTTGTTTGTTGGTTTAGTTTTGTATGACTTTCAAGGCCAACTATTCTTATTCTGTTGTGATTTTTGAAAATTGTTTGTAATTTACAAATTGTGAATTCTCAGATGGTTTTCAGAAGTATATGCATAAGATAAGAGGTTTTTAACTTTTCAAAACTTTGGTTACAGTCTACTGATGATTTGGTAAAGCACCATTGAAATGCATATAGACATTGCTTAACCACCAACAAATAAATTTCATTTATATATAATAGTATTGTGACAACAATGTGTCAAATAAAAATTTTATAACAGCTTGATTTAGATTTTATTTTTCATTTTGGCTTATAAATACTTTTCTTGTTATCCAATGAATTCCTGATGGTATAAAGGTGTAAAAAAATAAAATAGATTCATATCGAATATAATTTGTTTGTTGGTTTAGTTTTGTATGACTTTCAAGGCCAACTATTCTTATTCTGTTGTGATTTTTGAAAATTGTTTGTAACTTACAAATTGTGAATTCTCAGATGGTTTTCAGAAGTATATGCATAAGATAAGAGGTTTTTAACTTTTCAAAACTGTGGTTACAGTCTACTAATGATTTCGTAAAGCACCAATGAAATGCATATAGATATTGCTTAACCACCAACAAATAAATTTCATTTATATATAATAGTATTGTGACAACAATGTGTCAAATAAAAATTTTATAACAGTTTGATTTAGATTTTATTTTTCATTTTGGCTTATAAATACTTTTCTTGTTATCCAATGAATTTCAGATTGTATAAAGGTGTAAAGAAATAAAATAGATTCATATCGAATATAATTTGTTTGTTGGTTTAGTTTTGTATGACTTTCAAGGCCAACTATTCTTATTCTGTTGTGATTTTTGAAAATTGTTTGTAATTTACAAATTGTGAATTCTCAGATGGTTTTCAGAAGTATATGCATAAGATAAGAGGTTGTTAACTTTTCAAAACTGTGTTTACAGTCTACTGATGATTTCGTAAAGCACCAATGAAATGCATATAGACATTGCTTAACCACCAACAAATAAATTTCATTTATATATAATAGTATTGTGACAACAATGTGTCAAATAAAAACTTCATAACAGTTTGAGTTAGATTTTATTTTTCATTTTGGTTTATAAATACTTTTCTTGCTATCCAATCGATTTCTGATTATATAAAGGTGTAGAAAAATAAAATAGATTCATATCGAATATAATTTGTCTGTTGGTTTAGTTTTGTATGACTTTCAAGGATAACTATGCTTATTCTGTTGTGATTTTTGAAAATTGTTTGTAATTTACAAATTGTGAATTCTCAGATGGTTTTCAGAAGTATATGCATAAGATAAGAGGTTTTTAACTTTTCAAAACTTTGGTTACAGTCTACTGATGATTTGGTAAAGCACCAATGAAATGCATATAGACATTGCTTAACCACCAACAAATAAATTTCATTTATATATTATAGTATTGTGACAACAATGTGTCAAATAAAAATTTTATAAGAGTTTGATTTAGATTTTATTTTTCATTTTGGCTTATAAATACTTTGCTTGTTATCCAATCGATTTCTGATTGTATAAAGGTGTAGAAAAATAAAATAGATTCATATCGAATATAATTTGTTTGTTGGTTTAGTTTTGTATGACTTTCAAGGCCTACTATGCTTATTCTGTTGTGATTTTTGAAAATTGTTTGTAATTTACAAATTGTGAATTCTCAGATGGTTTTCAGAAGTATATGCATAAGATAAGAGGTTTTTAACTTTTCAAAACTGTGGTTACAGTCTACTGATGATTTCGTAAAGCACCAATGAAATGCATATAGACATTGCTTAACCACCAACAAATAAATTTCATTTATATATAATAGTATTGTGACAACAATGTGTCAAATAAAAACTTCATAACAAGTTGAGTTAGATTTTAATCTTTATTTTGCCTTATAAATACTTTTCGTGTTATCCAATGGATTTCTGATTGTATAAAGGTATAAAAAAATAAAATAGATTCATATCGAATATAATTTGTTTGTTGGTTTAGTATTGTATGACTTTCAAGGCCAACTATTCTTATTCTGTTGTGATTTTTGAAAATTGTTTGTAATTTACAAATTGTGAATTCTCAGATGGTTTTCAGAAGTATATGCATAAGATAAGAGGTTTTTAACATTTCAAAACTGTGGTTACAGTCTACTGATGATTTGGTAAAGCACCAATGAAATGCATATAGACATTGCTTAACCACCAACAAATAAATTTTTTTATATATATAATAGTATTGTGCAACAAAGTGTCAAATAAAAATTTCATAACAGTTTGATTTAGATTTTATTTTTCATTTTGGCTTATAAATACTTTTCTTGCTATCCAATCGATTTCTGATTATATAAAGGTGTAGAAAAATAAAATAGATTCATATCGAATATAATTTGTCTGTTGGTTTAGTTTTGTATGACTTTCAAGGATTACTATGCTTATTCTGTTGTGATTTTTGAAAATTGTTTGTAATTTACAAATTGTGAATTCTCAGATGGTTTTCAGAAGTATATGCATAAGATAAGAGGTTTTTAACTTTTCAAAACTTTGGTTACAGTCTACTGATGATTTGGTAAAGCACCAATGAAATGCATATAGACATTGCTTAACCACCAACAAATAAATTTCATTTATATATAATAGTATTGTGACAACAATGTGTCAAATAAAAATTTTATAACAGTTTGATTTAGATTTTATTTTTCATTTTGGCTTATAAATACTTTTCTTGTTATCCAATGAATTTCTGATTGTATAAAGGTGTAAAAAAATTAAATAGATTCATATCGAATATAATTTGTTTGTTGGTTTAGTTTTGTATGACTTTCAAGGCCAACTATTCTTATTCTGTTGTGATTTTTGAAAATTGTTTGTAATTTACAAATTGTGAATTCTCAGATGGTTTTCAGAAGTATATGCATAAGATAAGAGGTTTTTAACTTTTCAAAACTGTGGTTACAGTCTACTGATGATTTCGTAAAGCACCAATGGAATGCATATAGACATTGCTTAACCACCAACAAATAAATTTCATTTATATATAATAGTATTGTGACAACAATGTGTCAAATAAAAATTTCATAACAGTTTGATTTAGATTTTATTTTTCATTTTGGCTTATAAATACTTTGCTTGTTATCCAATCGATTTCTGATTGTATAAAGGTGTAGAAAAATAAAATAGATTCATATCGAATATAATTTGTTTGTTGGTTTAGTTTTATATGAGTTTCAAGGCCTACTATGCTTATTCTGTTGTGATTTTTGAAAATTGTTTGTAATTTACAAATTGTGAATTCTCAGATGGTTTTCAGAAGTATATGCATAAGATAAGAGGTTTTTAACTTTTCAAAACTGTGGTTAAAGTCTACTGATGATTTGGTACAGCACCAATGAAATACATATAGACATTGCTTAACCACCAACAAATAAATTTCATTTATAGTATATATAATAGTATTGTGACAACAATGTGTCAAATAAAAACTTCATAACAGTTTGAGTTAGATTTTATTTTTCATTTTGGCTTATAAATACTTTTCTTGCTATCCAATCGATTTCTGATTATATAAAGGTGTAGAAAAATAAAATAGATTCATATCGAATATAATTTGTCTGTTGGTTTAGTTTTGTATGACTTTCAAGGATAACTATGCTTATTCTGTTGTGATTTTTGAAAATTGTTTGTAATTTACAAAATTGTGAATTCTCAGATGGTTTTCAGAAGTATATGCATAAGATAAGAGGTTTTTTAACTTTTCAAAACTTTGGTTACAGTCTACTGATGATTTGGTAAAGCACCAATGAAATGCATATAGACATTGCTTAACCACCAACAAATAAATTTCATTTATATATAATAGTATTGTGACAACAATGTGTCAAATAAAAATTTTATAACAGTTTGATTTAGATTTTATTTTTCATTTTGGCTTATAAATACTTTTCTTGTTATCCAATGAATTTCTGATTGTATAAAGGTATAAAAAAATAAAATAGATTCATATCGAATATAATTTGTTTGTTGGTTTAGTATTGTATGACTTTCAAGGCCAACTATTCTTATTCTGTTGTGATTTTTGAAAATTGTTTGTAATTTACAAATTGTGAATTCTCAGATGGTTTTCAGAAGTATATGCATAAGATAAGAGGTTTTTAACTTTTCAAAACTGTGGTTACAGTCTACTAATGATTTCGTAAAGCACCAATGAAATGCATATAGATATTGCTTAACCACCAACAAATAAATTTCATTTATATATAATAGTATTGTGACAACAATGTGTCAAATAAAAATTTTATAACAGTTTGATTTAGATTTTATTTTTCATTTTGGCTTATAAATACTTTTCTTGTTATCCAATGAATTTCAGATTGTATAAAGGTGTAAAGAAATAAAATAGATTCATATCGAATATAATTTGTTTGTTGGTTTAGTTTTGTATGACTTTCAAAACCAACTATTCTTATTCTGTTGTGATTTTTGAAAATTGTTTGTAATTTACAAATTGTGAATTCTCAGATGGTTTTCAGAAGTATATGCATAAGATAAGAGGTTTTTAACTTTTCAAAACTGTGTTTACAGTCTACTGATGATTTCGTAAAGCACCAATGAAATGCATATAGACATTGCTTAACCACCAACAAATAAATTTCATTTATATATAATAGTATTGTGACAACAATGTGTCAAATAAAAACTTCATAACAGTTTGAGTTAGATTTTATTTTTCATTTTGGCTTATAAATACTTTTCTTGCTATCCAATCGATTTCTGATTATATAAAGGTGTAGAAAAATAAAATAGATTCATATCGAATATAAATTGTCTGTTGGTTTAGTTTTGTATGACTTTCAAGGATAACTATACTTATTCTGTTGTGATTTTTGAAAATTGTTTGTAATTTACAAATTGTGAATTCTCAGATGGTTTTCAGAAGTATATGCATAAGATAAGAGGTTTTTAACTTTTCAAAACTTTGGTTACAGTCTACTGATGATTTGGTAAAGCACCAATGAAATGCATATAGACATTGCTTAACAACCAACAAATAAATTTCATTTATATATAATAGTATTGTGACAACAATGTGTCAAATAAAAATTTTATAACAGTTTGATTTAGATTTTATTTTTCATTTTGGCTTATAAATACTTTTCTTGTTATCCAATGAATTTCTGATTGTATAAAGGTGTAAAAAAATTAAATAGATTCATATCGAATATAATTTGTTTGTTGGTTTAGTTTTGTATGACTTTCAAGGCCAACTGTTCTTAATCTGTGATTTTTGAAAATTGTTTGTAATTTACAAATTGTGAATTCTCAGATGGTTTTCAGAAGTATATGCATAAGATAAGAGTTTTTAACTTTTCAAAACTGTGGTTACAGTCTACTAATGATTTCGTAAAGCACCAATGAAATGCATATAGACATTGCTTAACCACCAACAAATAAATTTCATTTATATATACATAATAGTATTGTGACAACAATGTGTCAAATAAAAATTTTATAACAGTTTGATTTAGATTTTATTTTTCATTTTGGCTTATAAATACTTTTCTTGTCATCCAATGAATTTCTGATTGTATAAAGGTGTAAAAAAATAAAATAGATTCATATCGAATATAATTTGTTTGTTGGATTAGTTTTGTATGACCAAGGCCAACTATTCTTATTCTGTTGTGATTTTTGAGAATTGTTTGTAATTTACAAATTGTAAATTCTCAGATGGTTTTCATAAGTATATGCATAAGATAAGAGGTTTTTAACTTTTCAAAACTGTGGTTACAGTCTACTGATGATTTCGTAAAGCACCAATGAAATGCATATAGACATTGCTTAACCACCAACAAATAAATTTCATTTATATATAATAGTATTGTGACAACAATGTGTCAAATAAAAACTTCATAACAGTTTGTGGTTAAAGTCTACTGATGATTTGGTAAAGCACCAATGAAATGCATATAGACATTGCTTAACCACCAACAAATAAATTTCATTTATATATAATAGTATTGTGACAACAATGTGTCAAATAAAAATTTTATAACAGTTTGATTTAGATTTTATTTTTCATTTTGGCTTATAAATACTTTTCTTGTTATCCAATGAATTTCTGATTGTATAAAGGTGTAAAAAAATAAAATAGATTCATGTATGAATTTTTATTAGTCGAACTTTTTCTTTATGTAAATTGTTAATTTTTTATCGGGCCTCGAAATCAGTACTGATCCGTTCTGCTGGTTTGATGATTATTAAAAAAATATTCTTAATATTCCAATCTTAATATAAAAATAATAAAAAGAATTTAAACAAATTCATTTATTAATAAAATAACAAAAAATAATTTGCAGTCATGCAAGATTCGAACTTAAGCCCGATAAAAAATTAACAATTTACATAAAGAAAAAGTTCGACTAATAAAAATTCATACATAATTTAAAACATTGCGGGGGCACGCGCAATTGTTCAAAGTAAATTGACAACTAAATTCAATTACTTGAACATAAATAACAAAGAAGCTTTACCTATCAGCAGCCGATGGCTCTGGAAAAAGCAAAAGAGATATTGGAATATTTGGAATATTAATCGTCAGGGTTGGGGAATTTCGTACTAACCAAAATGTAATAACTTAATAATATGAATGTGATAACTTCTCATATTCAATTTTCGTTAAAATATTGGTTAAATAGTTGATATTCCTACTAACTAGCACCACTTGCAAAAAAGTGGAAAAATTGAACAAAGAACGCTGATGAGATGGCGTAGCGGCCTCGAAATCAGTACTGATCCGTTCTGCTGGTTTGATGATTATTAAAAAAATATTCTTAATATTCCAATCTTAATATAAAAATAATAAATAGAATTTAAACAAATTCATTTATTAATAAAATAACAAAAAATAATTTGCAGTCATGCAAGATTCGAACTTAAGCCCGATAAAAAATTAACAATTTACATAAAGAAAAAGTTCGACTAATAAAAATTCATACATAATTTAAAACATTGCGGGGGCACGCGCAATTGTTCAAAGTAAATTGACAACTAAATTCAATTACTTGAACATAAATAACAAAGAAGCTTTACCTATCAGCAGCCGATGGCTCTGGAAAAAGCAAAAGAGATATTGGAATATTTGGAATATTAATCGTCAGGGTTGGGGAATTTCGTACTAACCAAAATGTAATAACTTAATAATATGAATGTGATAACTTCTCATATTCAATTTTCGTTAAAATATTGGTTAAATAGTTGATATTCCTACTAACTAGCAACACTTGCAAAAAAGTGGAAAAATTGAACAAAGAACGCTGATGCGATGGCGTAGCGGCCTCGAAATCAGTACTGATCCGTTCTGCTGGTTTGATGATTATTAAAAAAATATTCTTAATATTCCAATCTTAATATAAAAATAATAAATAGAATTTAAACAAATTCATTTATTAATAAAATAACAAAAAATAATTTGCAGTCATGCAAGATTCGAACTTAAGCCCGATAAAAAATTAACAAAATAGATTCATATCGGATATAATTTGTTTGTTGGTTTAGTTTTGTATCACTTTCAAGGCCAACTATTCTTATTCTGTTGTGATTTTTGAAAATTGTTTGTAATTTACAAATTGTGAATTCTCAGATGGTTTTCAGAAGTATATGCATAAGATAAGAGGTTTTTAACTTTTCAAAACTGTGGTTACAGTCTACTAATGATTTCGTAAAGCACCAATGAAATGCATATAGATATTGCTTAACCACCAACAAATAAATTTCATTTATATATAATAGTATTGTGACAACAATGTGTCAAATAAAAATTTTATAACAGTTTGATTTAGATTTTATTTTTCATTTTGGCTTATAAATACTTTTCTTGTTATCCAATGAATTTCTGATTGTATAAAGGTGTAAAAAAATAAAATAGATTCATATCGAATATCTTATTCTGTTGTGATTTTTGAAAATTGTTTGTAATTTACAAATTGTGAATTCTCAGATGGTTTTCAGAAGTATATGCATAAGATAAGAGGTTTTTAACTTTCCAAAACTGTGGTTACAGTCTACTGATGATTTCGTAAAGCACCAATGAAATGCATATAGACATTGCTTAACCATCAACAAATAAATTTCATTTATATATAATAGTATTGTGACAACAATGTGTCAAATAAAAATTTCATAACAGTTTGATTTAGATTTTATTTTTCATTTTGGCTTATAAATACTTTGCTTGTTATCCAATCGATTTCTGATTGTATAAAGGTGTAGAAAAATAAAATAGATTCATATCGAATATAATTTGTTTGTTGGTTTAGTTTTGTATGACTTTCAAGGCCTACTATGCTTATTCTGTTGTGATTTTTGAAAATTGTTTGTAATTCACAAATTGTGAATTCTCAGATGGTTTTCAGAAGTATATGCATAAGATAAGAGGTTTTTAACTTTTCAAAACTGTGGTTAAAGTCTACTGATGATTTGGTAAAGCACCAATGAAATGCATATAGACATTGCTTAACCACCAATAAATAAATTTCATTTATATATAATAGTATTGTGACAACAATGTGTCAAATAAAAACTTCATAACAGTTTGTGGTTAAAGTCTACTGATGATTTGGTAAAGCACCAATGAAATGCATATAGACATTGCTTAACCACCAACAAATAAATTTCATTTATATATAATAGTATTGTGACAACAATGTGTCAAATAAAAACTTCATAACAGTTTGAGTTCGATTTTATTTTTTATTTTGCCTTATAAATACTTTTCGTGTTATCCAATGGATTTCTGATTGTATAAAGGTGTACAAAAATAAAATAGATTCATATCGAATATAATTTATTTGTTAGTTTAGTTTTGTATGAGTTTCAAGGCTTACTATGCTTATTCTGTTGTGATTTTTTAAAATTGTTTGTAATTTACAAATTGTGAATTCTCAGATGGTTTTCAGAAGTATATGCAAAAGATAAGAGGTTTTTAACTTTTCAAAACTGTGGTTAAAGTCTACTGATGATTTGGTAAAGCACCAATGAAATGCATATAGACATTGCTTAACCACCAACAAATAAATTTCATTTATATATAATAGTATTGTGACAACAATGTGTCAAATAAAAACTTCATAACAGTTTGAGTTAGATTTTATTTTTTATTTTGCCTTATAAATACTTTTCGTGTTATCCAATGGATTTCTGATTGTATAAAGGTGTAGAAAAATAAAATAGATTCATATCGAATATAATTTATTTGTTAGTTTAGTTTTGTATGAGTTTCAAGGCCTACTATGCTTATTCTGTTGTGATTTTTGAAAATTGTTTGTAATTTACAAATTGTGAATTCTCAGATGGTTTTCAGAAGTATATGCATAAGATAAGACGTTTTTAACTTTTCAAAACTGTGGTTAAAGTCTACTGATGATTTGGTAAAGCACCAATGAAATGCATATAGACATTGCTTAATCACTAACAAATAAATTTCATTTATATAAAATAGTATTGTGACAACAATGTGTCAAATAAAAATTTCATAAAGTTTGAGTTAGATTTTATTTTTCATTTTGGCTTATAAATACTTTTCTTGCTATCCAATCGATTTCTGATTATATAAAGGTGTAGAAAAATAAAATAGATTCATATCGAATATAATTTGTCTGTTGGTTTAGTTTTGTATGACTTTCAAGGATAACTATGCTTCTTCTGTTGTGATTTTTGAAAATTGTTTGTAATTTACAAATTGTTAATTCTCAGATGGTTTTCAGAAGTATATGCATAAGATAAGAGGTTTTTAACTTTTCAAAACTGTGGTTACAGTCTACTAATGATTTCGTAAAGCACCAATAAAATGCATATAGACATTGCTTAACCACCAACAAATAAATTTCATTTATATATAATAGTATTGTGACAACAATGTGTCAAATAAAAATTTTATAACAGTTTGATTTAGATTTTATTTTTCATTTTGGCTTATAAATACTTTTCTTGTTATCCAATGAATTTCTGATTGTATATAGGTGTAAAAAATAAAATTAACTTTTCAAAACTGTGGTTACAGTCTACTGATGATTTCGTAAAGCACCAATGAAATGCATATAGACATTGTTTAACCACCAACAAATAAATTTCATTTATATATAATAGTATTGTGACAACAATGTGTCAAATAAAAATTTCATAACAGTTTGATTTAGATTTTATTTTTCATTTTGGCTTATAAATACTTTGCTTGTTATCCAATCGATTTCTGATTGTATAAAAGTGTAGAAAAATTAAATAGATTCATATCGAATATAATTTGTTTGTTGGTTTAGTTTTGTATGACTTTCAAGGCCTACTATGCTTATTCTGTTGTGATTTTTGAAAATTGTTTGTAATTTACAAATTGTGAATTCTCAGATGGTTTTCAGAAGTATATGCATAAGATAAGAGGTTTTTAACTTTTCAAATGAAATGCATATAGACATTGCTTAAACACCAACAAATAAATTTCATTTATATATAATAGTATTGTGACAACAATGTGTCAAATAAAAACTTCATAACAGTTTGTGGTTAAAGTCTACTGATGATTTGGTAAAGAACCAATGAAATGCATCTAGACATTGCTTAACCACCAACAAATAAATTTCATTTATATATAATAGTATTGTGACAACAATGTGTCAAATAAAAATTTTATAACAGTTTGATTTTGATTTTATTTTTCATTTTGGCTTATAAATACTTTTCTTGTTATCCAATGAATTTCTGATTGTATAAAGGTGTAAAAAAATAAAATAGATTCATATCGAATATAATTTGTTTGTTGGTTTAGTTTTGTATGACCAAGGCCAACTATTCTTATTCTGTTGTGATATTTGAAAATTTTTTGTAATTTACAAATTGTGAATTCTCAGATGGTCTTCAGAAGTATATGCATAAGATAAGAGGTTTTTAACTTTTCAAAACTGTGGTTACAGTCTACTGATGATTTCGTAAAGCACCAATGAAATGCATATAGACATTGCTTAACCACCAACAAATAAATTTCATTTATATATAATAGTATTGTAACAACAATGTGTCAAATAAAAATTTTATAACAGTTTGATTTAGATTTTATTTTTCATTTTGGCTTATAAATACTTTTCTTGTTATCCAATGAATTTCTGATTGTATAAAGTTGTAGAAAAATAAAATAGATTCATATCGAATATAATTTGTCTGTTGGTTTAGTTTTGTATGACTTTCAAGGATAACTATGCTTATTCTGTTGTGATTTTTGAAAATTGTTTGTAATTTACAAAATTGTGAATTCTCAGATGGTTTTCAGATGTATATGCATAAGATAAGAGGTTTTTTAACTTTTCAAAACTTTGGTTACAGTCTACTGATGATTTCGTAAAGCACTAATGAAATGCATATAGACATTGCTTAACCACCAACAAATAAATTTCATTTATATAAATAGTATTGTGACAACAATGTGTCAAATAAAAATTTTACAACAGTTTGATTTAGATTTTATTTTTCATTTTGGCTTATAAATACTTTTCTTGTTATCCAATGAATTTCTGATTGTATAAAGGTGTAAAAAAATAAAATAGATTCATATCGAATATAATTTGTTTGTTGGTTTAGTTTTGTATGACTTTCAAGGCCAACTATTCTTATTCTGTTGTGATTTTTGAAAATTGTTTGTAATTTACAAATTGTGAATTCTCAGATGGTTTTCAGAAGTATATGCATAAGATAAGAGGTTTTTAACTTTTCAAAACTGTGGTTACAATCTACTGATGATTTCGTAAAGCACCAGTGAAATGCATATAGACATTGCCTAACCACCAACAAATAAATTTCATTTATATATAATAGTATTGTGACAACAATGTGTCAAATAAAAACTTCATAACAGTTTGATTTAGATTTTATTTTTCATTTTGGCTTATAAATACTCTTCTTGTTATCCAATGAATTTCTGATTGTATAAAGGTATAAAAAAATAAAATAGATTCATATCGAATATAATTTGTTTGTTGGTTTAGTTTTGTATGACTTTCAAGGCCAACTATTCTTATTCTGTTGTGATTTTTGAAAATTGTTTGTAATTTACATATTGTGAATTCTCAGATGGTTTTCAGAAGTATATGCATAAGATAAGAGGTTTTTAACTTTTCAAAACTGTGGTTACAGTCTACTGATGATTTCGTAAAGCACCAATGAAATGCATATAGACATTGCTTAACCACCAACAATTAAATTTCATATATATATAATAGTATTGTGACAACAATGTGTCAAATAAAAATTTTACAACAGTTTGATTTAGATTTTATTTTTCATTTTGGCTTATAAATACTTTTCTTGTTATCCAATGAATTTCTGATTGTATAAAGGTGTAACAAAATAAAATAGATTCATATCGAATATAATTTGTTTGTTGGTTTAGTTTTGTATGACTTTCAAGGCCAACTATTCTTATTCTTTTGTGATTTTTGAAAATTGTTTGTAATTTACAAATTGTGAATTCTCAGATGGTTTTCAGAAGTATATGCATAAGATAAGAGGTTTTTAACTTTTCAAAACTGTGGTTACAGTCTACTGATGATTTCGTAAAGCACCAATGAAATGCATATAGACATTGCTTAACCACCAACAATTAAATTTCATATATATATAATAGTATTGTGACAACAATGTGTCAAATAAAAATTTTACAACAGTTTGATTTAGATTTTATTTTTCATTTTGGCTTATAAATACTTTTCTTGTTATCCAATGAATTTCTGATTGTATAAAGGTGTAAAAAAATAAAATAGATTCATATCGAATATAATTTGTTTGTTGGTTTAGTTTTGTATGACTTTCAAGGCCAACTATTCTTATTCTGTTGTGATTTTTGAAAATTGTTTGTAATTTACAAATTGTGAATTCTCAGATGGTTTTCAGAAGTATATGCATAAGATAAGAGGTTTTTAACTTTTCAAAACTGTGGTTACAATCTACTGATGATTTCGTAAAGCACCAATGAAATGCATATAGACATTGCTTAACCACCAACAAATAAATTTCATTTATATATAATAGTATTGTGACAACAATGTGTCAAATAAAAATTTTATAACAGTTTGATTTAGATTTTATTTTTCATTTTGGCTTATAAATACTTTGCTTGTTATCCAATCGATTTCTGATTGTATAAAGGTGTAGAAAAATAAAATAGATTCATATCGAATATAATTTGTTTGTTGGTTTAGTTTTGTATGACTTTCAAGGCCTACTATGCTTATTCTGTTGTGATTTTTGAAAATTGTTTGTAATTTACAAATTGTGAATTCTCAGATGGTTTTCAGAAGTATATGCATAAGATAAGAGGTTTTTAACTTTTCAAATGAAATGCATATAGACATTGCCTAAACACCAACAAATAAATTTCATTTATATATAATAGTATTGTGACAACAATGTGTCAAATAAAAACTTCATAACAGTTTGTGGTAAAAGTCTACTGATGATTTGGTAAAGAACCAATGAAATGCATCTAGACATTGCTTAACCACCAACAAATAAATTTCATTTATATATAATAGTATTGTGACAACAATGTGTCAAATAAAAATTTTATAACAGTTTGATTTAGATTTTATTTTTCATTTTGGCTTATAAATACTTTTCTTGTTATCCAATGAATTTCTGATTGTATAAAGGTGTAAAAAAATAAAATAGATTCATATCGAATATAATTTGTTTGTTGGTTTAGTTTTGTATGACCAAGGCCAACTATTCTTATTCTGTTGTGATATTTGAAAATTTTTTGTAATTTACAAATTGTGAATTCTCAGATGGTCTTCAGAAGTATATGCATAAGATAAGAGGTTTTTAACTTTTCAAAACTGTGGTTACAGTCTACTGATGATTTCGTAAAGCACCAATGAAATGCATTTAGACATTGCTTAACCACCAACAAATAAATTTCATTTATATATAATAGTATTGTAACAACAATGTGTCAAATAAAAATTTTATAACAGTTTGATTTAGATTTTATTTTTCATTTTGGCTTATAAATACTTTTCTTGTTATCCAATGAATTTCTGATTGTATAAAGGTGTAGAAAAATAAAATAGATTCATATCGAATATAATTTGTCTGTTGGTTTAGTTTTGTATGACTTTCAAGGATAACTATGCTTATTCTGTTGTGATTTTTGAAAATTGTTTGTAATTTACAAAATTGTGAATTCTCAGATGGTTTTCAGATGTATATGCATAAGATAAGAGGTTTTTTAACTTTTCAAAACTTTGGTTACAGTCTACTGATGATTTCGTAAAGCACCAATGAAATGCATATAGACATTGCTTAACCACCAACAAATAAATTTCATTTATATATAATAGTATTGTGACAACAATGTGTCAAATAAAAATTTTACAACAGTTTGATTTAGATTTTATTTTTCATTTTGGCTTATAAATACTTTTCTTGTTATCCAATGAATTTCTGATTGTATAAAGGTGTAAAAAAATAAAATAGATTCATATCGAATATAATTTGTTTGTTGGTTTAGTTTTGTATGACTTTCAAGGCCAACTATTCTTATTCTGTTGTGATTTTTGAAAATTGTTTGTAATTTACAAATTGTGAATTCTCAGATGGTTTTCAGAAGTATATGCATAAGATAAGAGGTTTTTAACTTTTCAAAACTGTGGTTACAATCTACTGATGATTTCGTACAGCACCAGTGAAATGCATATAGACATTGCTTAACCACCAACAAATAAATTTCATTTATATATAATAGTATTGTGACAACAATGTGTCAAATAAAAATTTTATAACAGTTTGATTTAGATTTTGTTTTTCATTTTGGCTTATAAATACTTTTCTTGTTATCCAATGAATTTCTGATTGTATATAGGTGTAAAAAATAAAATTAACTTTTCAAAACTGTGGTTACAGTCTACTGATGATTTCGTAAAGCACCAATGAAATGCATATAGACATTGCTTAACCACCAACAAATAAATTTCATTTATATATAATAGTATTGTGACAACAATGTGTCAAATAAAAATTTCATAACAGTTTGATTTAGATTTTATTTTTCATTTTGGCTTATAAATACTTTGCTTGTTATCCAATCGATTTCTGATTGTATAAAGGTGTAGAAAAATAAAATAGATTCATATCGAATATAATTTGTTTGTTGGTTTAGTTTTGTATGACTTTCAAGGCCTACTATGCTTATTCTGTTGTGATTTTTGAAAATTGTTTGTAATTTACAAATTGTGAATTCTCAGATGGTTTTCAGAAGTATATGCATAAGATAAGAGGTTTTTAACTTTTCAAAACTGTGGCTACAGTCTACTGATGATTTCGTAAAGCACCAATGAAATGCATATAGACATTGCTTAACCACCATCAAATAAATTTCATTTATATATAATAGTATTGTGACAACAATGTGTCAAATAAAAACTTTATAACAGTTTGATTTAGATTTTATTTTTCATTTTGGCTTATAAATACTTTTCTTGTTATCCAATGAATTTCTGATTGTATAAAGGTGTAAAAAAATAAAATAGATTCATATCGAATATAATTTGTTTGTTGGTTTAGTTTTGTATGACCAAGGCCAACTATTCTTATTCTGTTGTGATATTTGAAAATTTTTTGTAATTTACAAATTGTGAATTCTCAGATGGTCTTCAGAAGTATATGCATAAGATAAGAGGTTTTTAACTTTTCAAAACTGTGGTTACAGTCTACTGATGATTTCGTAAAGCACCAATGAAATGCATTTAGACATTGCTTAACCACCAACAAATAAATTTCATTTATATATAATAGTATTGTAACAACAATGTGTCAAATAAAAATTTTATAACAGTTTGATTTAGATTTTATTTTTCATTTTGGCTTATAAATACTTTTCTTGTTATCCAATGAATTTCTGATTGTATAAAGGTGTAGAAAAATAAAATAGATTCATATCGAATATAATTTGTCTGTTGGTTTAGTTTTGTATGACTTTCAAGGATAACTATGCTTATTCTGTTGTGATTTTTGAAAATTGTTTGTGATTTACAAAATTGTGAATTCTCAGATGGTTTTCAGATGTATATGCATAAGATAAGAGGTTTTTTAACTTTTCAAAACTTTGGTTACAGTCTACTGATGATTTCGTAAAGCACCAATGAAATGCATATAGACATTGCTTAACCACCAACAAATAAATTTCATTTATATATAATAGTATTGTGACAACAATGTGTCAGATAAAAATTTTACAACAGTTTGATTTAGATTTTATTTTTCATTTTGGCTTATAAATACTTTTCTTGTTATCCAATGAATTTCTGATTGTATAAAGGTGTAAAAAAATAAAATAGATTCATATCGAATATAATTTGTTTGTTGGTTTAGTTTTGTATGACTTTCAAGGCCAACTATTCTTATTCTGTTGTGATTTTTGAAAATTGTTTGTAATTTACAAATTGTGAATTCTCAGATGGTTTTCAGAAGTATATGCATAAGATAAGAGGTTTTTAACTTTTCAAAACTGTGGTTACAATCTACTGATGATTTCGTACAGCACCAGTGAAATGCATATAGACATTGCTTAACCACCAACAAATAAATTTCATTTATATATAATAGTATTGTGACAACAATGTGTCAAATAAAAACTTCATAACAGTTTGAGTTAGATTTTATTTTTCATTTTGGCTTATAAATACTTTTCTTGCTATCCAATCGATTTCTGATTATATAAAGGTGTATAAAAATAAAATAGATTCATATCGAATATAATTTGTCTGTTGGTTTAGTTTTGTATGACTTTCAAGGATAACTATGCTTATTCTGTTGTGATTTTTGAAAATTGTTTGTAATTTACAAATTGGGAATTCTCAGACGGTTTTCAGAAGTATATGCATAAGATAAGAGGTTTTTAACTTTTCAAAACTTTGGTTACAGTCTACTGATGATTTGGTAAAGCACCAATGAAATGCATATAGACATTGCTTAACCACCAACAAATAAATTTCATTTATATATAATAGTATTGTGACAACAATGTGTCAAACAAAAATTTTATAACAGTTTGATTTAGATTTTATTTTTCATTTTGGCTTATAAATACTTTTCTTGTTATCCAATGAATTTCTGATTGTATAAAGGTGTAAAATAATAAAATAGATTCATATCGAATATAATTTGTTTGTTGGTTTAGTTTTGTATGAATTTCAAGGCCAACTATTCTTATTCTGTTCTGATTTTTGAAAATTGTTTGTAATTTACAAATTGTGAATTCTCAGATGGTTTTCAGAAGTATATGCATAAGATAAGAGGTTTTTAACTTTTCAAAACTGTGGTTACAGTCTACTAATGATTTCGTAAAGCACCAATGAAATGCATATAGACATTGCTTAACCACCAACAAATAAATTTCATTTATATATAATAGTATTGTGACAACAATGTGTCAAATAAAAATTTTATAACAGTTTGATTTAGATTTTATTTTTCATTTTGGCTTATAAATACTTTTCTTGTTATCCAATGAATTTCTGATTGTATAAAGGTGTAAAAAAATTAAATAGATTCATATCGAATATAATTTGTTTGTTGGTTTAGTTTTGTATGACTTTCAAGGCCAACTATTCTTATTCTGTTGTGATTTTTGAAAACTGTTTGTAATTTACAAATTGTGAATTCTCAGATGGTTTTCAGAAGTATATGCATAAGATAAGAGGTTTTTAACTTTTCAAAACTGTGGTTACAGTCTACTGATGATTTCGTAAAGCACCAATGAAATGCATATAGACATTGCTTAACCACCAACAAATAAATTTCATTTATATATAATAGTATTGTGACAACAATGTGTCAAATAAAAACTTCATAACAGTTTGAGTTAGATTTTATTTTTCATTTTGGCTTATAAATACTTTTCTTGCTATCCAATCGATTTCTGATTATATAAAGGTGTATAAAAATAAAATAGATTCATATCGAATATAATTTGTCTGTTGGTTTAGTTTTGTATGACTTTCAAGGATAACTATGCTTATTCTGTTGTGATTTTTGAAAATTGTTTGTAATTTACAAATTGTGAATTCTCAGATGGTTTTCAGAAGTATATGCATAAAATAAGAGGTTTTTAACTTTTCAAAACTTTGGTTACAGTCTACTGATGATTTGGTAAAGCACCAATGAAATGCATATAGACATTGCTTAACCACCAACAAAAAAATTTCATTTATATATAATAGTATTGTGACAACAATGTGTCAAATAAAAACTTTATAACAGTTTGATTTAGATTTTATTTTTCATTTTGGCTTATAAATACTTTTCTTGTTATCCAATGAATTTCTGATTGTATAAAGGTGTAAAATAATAAAATAGATTCATATCGAATATAATTTGTTTGTTGGTTTAGTTTTGTATGAATTTCAAGGCCAACTATTCTTATTCTGTTCTGATTTTTGAAAATTGTTTGTAATTTACAAATTGTGAATTCTCAGATGGTTTTCAGAAGTATATGCATAAGATAAGAGGTTTTTAACTTTTCAAAACTGTGGTTACAGTCTACTAATGATTTCGTAAAGCACCAATGAAATGCATATAGACATTGCTTAACCACCAACAAATAAATTTCATTTATATATAATAGTATTGTGACAACAATGTGTCAAATAAAAATTTTATAACAGTTTGATTTAGATTTTATTTTTCATTTTGGCTTATAAATACTTTTCTTGTTATCCAATGAATTTCTGATTGTATAAAGGTGTAAAAAAATTAAATAGATTCATATCGAATATAATTTGTTTGTTGGTTGAGTATTGTATGAGTTTCAAGGCTTACTATGCTTATTCTGTTGTGATTTTTGAAAATTGTTTGTAATTTACAAATTGTGAATTCTCAGATGGTTTTCAGAAGTATATGCAAAGATAAGAGGTTTTTAACTTTTCAAAACCGTGGTTAAAGTCTACTGATGATTTGGTAAAGCACCAATGAACTGCATATAGACATTGCTTAACCACCAACAAATAAATTTCATTTATATATAATAGTATTGTGACAACAATGTGTCAAATAAAAACTTTATAACAGTTTGATTTAGATTTTATTTTTCATTTTGGCTTATAAATACTTTTCTTGTTATCCAATGAATTTCTGATTGTATAAAGGTGTAAAAAAATAAAATAGATTCATATCGAATATAATTTGTTTGTTGGTTTAGTTTTGTATGACCAAGGCCAACTATTCTTATTCTGTTGTGATATTTGAAAATTTTTTGTAATTTACAAATTGTGAATTCTCAGATGGTCTTCAGAAGTATATGCATAAGATAAGAGGTTTTTAACTTTTCAAAACTGTGGTTACAGTCTACTAATGATTTCGTAAAGCACCAATGAAATGCATTTAGACATTGCTTAACCACCAACAAATAAATTTCATTTATATATAATAGTATTGTAACAACAATGTGTCAAATAAAAATTTTATAACAGTTTGATTTAGATTTTATTTTTCATTTTGGCTTATAAATACTTTTCTTGTTATCCAATGAATTTCTGATTGTATAAAGGTGTAGAAAAATAAAATAGATTCATATCGAATATAATTTGTCTGTTGGTTTAGTTTTGTATGACTTTCAAGGATAACTATGCTTATTCTGTTGTGATTTTTGAAAATTGTTTGTGATTTACAAAATTGTGAATTCTCAGATGGTTTTCAGATGTATATGCATAAGATAAGAGGTTTTTTAACTTTTCAAAACTTTGGTTACAGTCTACTGATGATTTCGTAAAGCACCAATGAAATGCATATAGACATTGCTTAACCACCAACAAATAAATTTCATTTATATATAATAGTATTGTGACAACAATGTGTCAGATAAAAATTTTACAACAGTTTGATTTAGATTTTATTTTTCATTTTGGCTTATAAATACTTTTCTTGTTATCCAATGAATTTCTGATTGTATAAAGGTGTAAAAAAATAAAATAGATTCATATCGAATATAATTTGTTTGTTGGTTTAGTTTTGTATGACTTTCAAGGCCAACTATTCTTATTCTGTTGTGATTTTTGAAAATTGTTTGTAATTTACAAATTGTGAATTCTCAGATGGTTTTCAGAAGTATATGCATAAGATAAGAGGTTTTTAACTTTTCAAAACTGTGGTTACAATCTACTGATGATTTCGTACAGCACCAGTGAAATGCATATAGACATTGCTTAACCACCAACAAATAAATTTCATTTATATATAATAGTATTGTGACAACAATGTGTCAAATAAAAACTTCATAACAGTTTGAGTTAGATTTTATTTTTCATTTTGGCTTATAAATACTTTTCTTGCTATCCAATCGATTTCTGATTATATAAAGGTGTATAAAAATAAAATAGATTCATATCGAATATAATTTGTCTGTTGGTTTAGTTTTGTATGACTTTCAAGGATAACTATGCTTATTCTGTTGTGATTTTTGAAAATTGTTTGTAATTTACAAATTGGGAATTCTCAGACGGTTTTCAGAAGTATATGCATAAGATAAGAGGTTTTTAACTTTTCAAAACTTTGGTTACAGTCTACTGATGATTTGGTAAAGCACCAATGAAATGCATATAGACATTGCTTAACCACCAACAAATAAATTTCATTTATATATAATAGTATTGTGACAACAATGTGTCAAACAAAAATTTTATAACAGTTTGATTTAGATTTTATTTTTCATTTTGGCTTATAAATACTTTTCTTGTTATCCAATGAATTTCTGATTGTATAAAGGTGTAAAATAATAAAATAGATTCATATCGAATATAATTTGTTTGTTGGTTTAGTTTTGTATGAATTTCAAGGCCAACTATTCTTATTCTGTTCTGATTTTTGAAAATTGTTTGTAATTTACAAATTGTGAATTCTCAGATGGTTTTCAGAAGTATATGCATAAGATAAGAGGTTTTTAACTTTTCAAAACTGTGGTTACAGTCTACTAATGATTTCGTAAAGCACCAATGAAATGCATATAGACATTGCTTAACCACCAACAAATAAATTTCATTTATATATAATAGTATTGTGACAACAATGTGTCAAATAAAAATTTTATAACAGTTTGATTTAGATTTTATTTTTCATTTTGGCTTATAAATACTTTTCTTGTTATCCAATGAATTTCTGATTGTATAAAGGTGTAAAAAAATTAAATAGATTCATATCGAATATAATTTGTTTGTTGGTTTAGTTTTGTATGACTTTCAAGGCCAACTATTCTTATTCTGTTGTGATTTTTGAAAACTGTTTGTAATTTACAAATTGTGAATTCTCAGATGGTTTTCAGAAGTATATGCATAAGATAAGAGGTTTTTAACTTTTCAAAACTGTGGTTACAGTCTACTGATGATTTCGTAAAGCACCAATGAAATGCATATAGACATTGCTTAACCACCAACAAATAAATTTCATTTATATATAATAGTATTGTGACAACAATGTGTCAAATAAAAACTTCATAACAGTTTGAGTTAGATTTTATTTTTCATTTTGGCTTATAAATACTTTTCTTGCTATCCAATCGATTTCTGATTATATAAAGGTGTATAAAAATAAAATAGATTCATATCGAATATAATTTGTCTGTTGGTTTAGTTTTGTATGACTTTCAAGGATAACTATGCTTATTCTGTTGTGATTTTTGAAAATTGTTTGTAATTTACAAATTGTGAATTCTCAGATGGTTTTCAGAAGTATATGCATAAAATAAGAGGTTTTTAACTTTTCAAAACTTTGGTTACAGTCTACTGATGATTTGGTAAAGCACCAATGAAATGCATATAGACATTGCTTAACCACCAACAAAAAAATTTCATTTATATATAATAGTATTGTGACAACAATGTGTCAAATAAAAATTTTATAACAGTTTGATTTAGATTTTATTTTTCATTTTGGCTTATAAATACTTTTCTTGTTATCCAAAGAATTTCTGATTGTATAAAGGTGTAAAATAATAAAATAGATTCATATCGAATATAATTTGTCTGTTGGTTTAGTTTTGTATGACTTTCAAGGATAACTATGCTTATTCTGTTGTGATTTTTGAAAATTGTTTGTAATTTACAAATTGTGAATTCTCAGATGGTTTTCAGAAGTATATGCATAAAATAAGAGGTTTTTAACTTTTCAAAACTGTGGTTACAGTCTACTAATGATTTCGTAAAGCACCAATAAAATGCATATAGACATTGCTTAACCACCAACAAATAAATTTCATTTATATATAATGGTATTGTGACAACAATGTGTCAAATAAAAATTTTATAACAGTTTGATTTAGATTTTATTTTTCATTTTGGCTTATAAATACTTTTCTTGTTATCCAATGAATTTCTGATTGTATAAAGGTGTAAAAAAATAAAATAGATTCATATCGAATATAATTTGTTTGTTGGTTTAGTTTTGTATGACTTTCAAGGCCAACTATTCTTAATCTGTTGTGATTTTTGTAAATTGTTTGGAATTTACAAATTGTGAATTCTCAGATGGTTTTCAGAAGTATATGCATAAGAAAAGAGGTTTTTAACTTTTCAAAACTGTGGTTACAGTCTACTAATGATTTCGTAAAGCACCAATGAAATGCATATAGACATTGCTTAACCACCAACAAATAAATTTCATTTATATATAATAGTATTGTGACAACAATGTGTCAAATAAAAATTTCATAACAGTTTGATTTAGATTTTATTTTTCATTTTGGCTTATAAATACTTTGCTTGTTATCCAATCGATTTCTGATTGTATAAAAGTGTAGAAAAATAAAATAGATTCATATCGAATATAATTTGTTTGTTGGTTTAGTTTTGTATGACTTTCAAGGCCTACTATGCTTATTCTGTTGTGATTTTTGAAAATTGTTTGTAATTTACAAATTGTGAATTCTCAGATGGTTTTCAGAAGTATATGCATAAGATAAGAGGTTTTTAACTTTTCAAATGAAATGCATATAGACATTGCTTAAACACCAACAAATAAATTTCATTTATATATAATAGTATTGTGACAACAATGTGTCAAATAAAAACTTCATAACAGTTTGTGGTTAAAGTCTACTGATGATTTGGTAAAGAACCAATGAAATGCATCTAGACATTGCTTAACCACCAACAAATAAATTTCATTTATATATAATAGTATTGTGACAACAATGTGTCAAATAAAAATTTTATAACAGTTTGATTTAGATTTTATTTTTCATTTTGGCTTATAAATACTTTTCTTGTTATCCAATGAATTTCTGATTGTATAAAGGTGTAAAAAAATAAAATAGATTCATATCGAATATAATTTGTTTGTTGGTTTAGTTTTGTATGACCAAGGCCAACTATTCTTATTCTGTTGTGATATTTGAAAATTTTTTGTAATTTATAAATTGTGAATTCTCAGATGGTCTTCAGAAGTATATGCATAAGATAAGAGGTTTTTAACTTTTCAAAACTGTGGTTACAGTCTACTAATGATTTCGTAAAGCACCAATGAAATGCATATAGACATTGCTTAACCACCAACAAATAAATTTCATTTATATATAATAGTATTGTGACAACAATGTGTCAAATAAAAATTTCATAACAGTTTGATTTAGATTTTATTTTTCATTTTGGCTTATAAATACTTTGCTTGTTATCCAATCGATTTCTGATTGTATAAAGGTGTAGAAAAATAAAATAGATTCATATCGAATATCTTATTCTGTTGTGATTTTTGAAAATTGTTTGTAATTTACAAATTGTGAATTCTCAGATGGTTTTCAGAAGTATATGCATAAGATAAGAGGTTTTTAACTTTCCAAAACTGTGGTTACAGTCTACTGATGATTTCGTAAAGCACCAATGAAATGCATTTAGACATTGCTTTACCACCAACAAATAAATTTCATTTATATATAATAGTATTGTGACAACAATGTGTCAAATAAAAATTTCATAACAGTTTGAGTTAGATTTTATTTTTCATTTTGGTTTATAAGTACTTTGCTTGTTATCCAATCGATTTCTGATTGTATAAAGGTGTAGAAAAATAAAATAGATTCATATCGAATATAATTTGTTTGTTGGTTTAGTTTTGTATGACTTTCAAGGCCTACTATGCTTATTCTGTTGTGATTTTTGAAAATTGTTTGTAATTTACAAATTGTGAATTCTCAGATGGTTTTCAGAAGTATATGCATAAGATAAGAGGTTTTTAACTTTTCAAAACTGTGGTTACAGTCTACTAATGATTTCGTAAAGCACCAATGAAATGCATATAGACATTGCTTAACCACCAACAAATAAATTTTAATTTATATATAATAGTATTGTGACAACAATGTGTCAAATAAAAACTTCATAACAGTTTGAGTTAGATTTTATTTTTCATTTTGGCTTATAAATACTTTTCTTGCTATCCTATCGATTTCTGATTATATAAAGGTGTAGAAAAATAAAATAGATTCATATCGAATATAATTTGTCTGTTGGTTTAGTTTTGTATGACTTTCAAGGATAACTATGCTTATTCTGTTGTGATTTTTGAAAATTGTTTGTAATTTACAAATTGTGAATTCTCAGATGGTTTTCAGAAGTATATGCATAAGATAAGAGGTTTTTAACTTTTCAAAACTTTGGTTACAGTCTACTGATGATTTGGTAAAGCACCAATGAAATGCATATAGACATTGCTTAACAACCAACAAATAAATTTCATTTATATATAATAGTATTGTGACAACAATGTGTCAAATAAAAATTTTATAACAGTTTGATTTAGATTTTATTTTTCATTTTGGCTTATAAATACTTTCCTTGTTATCCAATGAATTTCTGATTGTATAAAGGTGTAAAAAAATAAAATAGATTCATATCGAATATAATTTGTTTGTTGGTTTAGTTTTGTATGACTTTCAAGGCCAACTATTCTTAATCTGTTGTGATTTTTGTAAATTGTTTGGAATTTACAAATTGTGAATTCTCAGATGTTTTTCAGAAGTATATGCATAAGATAAGAGGTTTTTAACTTTTCAAAACTGTGGTTACAGTCTACTAATGATTTCGTAAAGCACCAATGAAATGCATATAGACATTGCTTAACCACCAACAAATAAATTTCATTTATATATAATAGTATTGTGACAACAATGTGTCAAATAAAAATTTTATAACAGTTTGATTTAGATTTTATTTTTCATTTTGGCTTATAAATACTTTCCTTGTTATCCAATGAATTTCTGATTGTATAAAGGTGTAAAAAAATAAAATAGATTCATATCGAATATAATTTGTTTGTTGGTTTAGTTTTGTATGACCAAGGCCAACTATTCTTATTCTGTTGTGATTTTTGAGAATTGTTTGTAATTTACAAATTGTAAATTCTCAGATGGTTTTCATAAGTATATGCATAAGATAAGAGGTTTTTAACTTTTCAAAACTGTGGTTACAGTCTACTGATGATTTCGTAAAGCACCAATGAAATGCATATAGACATTGCTTAACCACCAACAAATAAATTTCATTTATATATAATAGTATTTTTTTTTTTTTTTTTTTTTTAGGAGTAGGACCAGCACTCAGGGGATGAACCCTATCTATGCAATGCATTGCGCCGGAACTGAAAACGAGGGGATAGTATTGAGGAGACAGATTTAGGAAAGATGAGAAGATAGACAGTTTTTTTGTAGCTATTTCAACCTTTTACTTCGCCGGCTAATTTTTGCTACAGGGCCGACGAAGGTGGGTGCTGTTACTCTGCTATTTAGTACATGATGGTGTCAGTCGCTGCCAATTATGTTCAGTGATCAGTGACTATGCCTTCATCATTGAAACAGGCTGGCAACAACTAACATAACCACGCACTAATGCTGATCAGAAGAATTCAACACAATATTTCATGACTCAGAGCGGGCTCGAACTCACGACCCTCTGTTTCATAGTCTCGTGTTCTACTACTTCAGCCAACAGCACCCACAAACAACAATGTGTCAAATAAAAATTTTATAACAGTTTGATTTAGATTTTATTTTTCATTTTGGCTTATAAATACTTTCCTTGTTATCCAATGAATTTCTGATTGTATAAAGGTGTAAAAAAATAAAATAGATTCATATCGAATATAATTTGTTTGTTGGTTTAGTTTTGTATGACCAAGGCCAACTATTCTTATTCTGTTGTGATTTTTGAGAATTGTTTGTAATTTACAAATTGTAAATTCTCAGATGGTTTTCATAAGTATATGCATAAGATAAGAGGTTTTTAACTTTTCAAAACTGTGGTTACAGTCTACTGATGATTTCGTAAAGCACCAATGAAATGCATATAGACATTGCTTAACCACCAACAAATAAATTTCATTTATATATAATAGTATTGTGACAACAATGTGTCAAATAAAAATTTCATAACAGTTTGATTTAGATTTTATTTTTCATTTTGGCTTATAAATACTTTTCTTGCTATCCAATCGATTTCTGATTGTATAAAGGTGTAGAAAAATAAAATAGATTCATATCGAATATAATTTGTTTGTTGGTTTAGTTTTGTATGACTTTCAAGGCCTACTATGCTTATTCTGTTGTGATTTTTGAAAATTGTTTGTAATTTACAAATTGTGAATTCTCAGATGGTTTTCAGAAGTATATGCATAAGATAAGAGGTTTTTAACTTTTCAAAACTGTGGTTAAAGTCCACTGATGATTTGGTAAAGCACCAATGAAATGCATATAGACATTGCTTAACCACCAACAAATAAATTTCATTTATATATAATAGTATTGTGACAACAATGTGTCAAATAAAAACTTCATAACAGTTTGAGTTAGATTTTATTTTTCATTTTGGCTTATAAATACTTTTCTTGCTATCCAATCGATTTCTGATTATATAAAGGTGTAGAAAAATAAAATAGATTCATATCGAATATAATTTGTCTGTTGGTTTAGTTTTGTATGATTTTCAAGGATAACTATGCTTATTCTGTTGTGATTTTTGAAAATTGTTTGTAATTTACAAATTGTGAATTCTCAGATGGTTTTCAGAAGTATATGCATAAGATAAGAGGTTTTTAACTTTTCAAAACTTTGGTTACAGTCTACTGATGATTTGGTAAAGCACCAATGAAATGCATATAGACATTGCTTAACCATCAACAAATAAATTTCATTTATATATAATAGTATTGTGACAACAATGTGTCAAATAAAAATTTTACAACAGTTTGATTTAGATTTTATTTTTCATTTTGGCTTATAAATACTTTTCTTGTTATCCAATGAATTTCTGATTGTATAAAGGTGTAAAAAAATAAAATAGATTCATATCGAATATAATTTGTCTGTTGGTTTAGTTTTGTATGACTTTTCATTTTGGCTTATTCTGTTGTGATTTTTGAAAATTGTTTGTAATTTACAAATTGTGAATTCTCAGATGGTTTTCAGAAGTATATGCATAAGATAAGAGGTTTTTAACTTTTCAAAACTTTGGTTACAGTCTACTGATGATTTGGTAAAGCACCAATGAAATGCATATAGACATTGCTTAACCACCAACAAATAAATTTCATTTATATATAATAGTATTGTGACAACAATGTGTCAAATAAAAATTTTATAACAGTTTGATTTAGATTTTATTTTTCATTTTGGCTTATAAATACTTTTCTTGTTATCCAATGAATTTCTGATTGTATAAAGGTGTAAAATAATAAAATAGATTCATATCGAATATAATTTGTTTGTTGGTTTAGTTTTGTATGACTTTCAAGGCCAACTATTCTTATTCTGTTGTGATTTTTGAAAATTGTTTGTAATTTACAAATTGTGAATTCTCAGATGGTTTTCAGAAGTATATGCATAAGATAAGAGGTTTTTAACTTTTCAAAACTGTGGTTACAGTCTACTAATGATTTCGTAAAGCACCAATGAAATGCATATAGACATTGCTTAACCACCAACAAATAAATTTCATTTATATATAATAGTATTGTGACAACAATGTGTCAAATAAAAATTTTATAACAGTTTGATTTAGATTTTATTTTTCATTTTGGCTTATAAATACTTTTCTTGTTATCCAATGAATTTCTGATTGTATAAAGGTGTAAAAAAATAAAATAGATTCATATCGAATATAATTTGTTTGTTGGTTTAGTTTTGTATGACTTTCAAGGCCTACTATGCTTATTTTGTTGTGATTTTTGAAAATTGTTTGTAATTTACAAATTGTGAATTCTCAGATGGTTTTCAGAAGTATATGCATAAGATAAGAGGTTTTTAACTTTTCAAAACTGTGGCTACAGTCTACTGATGATTTCGTAAAGCACCAATGAAATGCATATAGACATTGCTTAACCACCATCAAATAAATTTCATTTATATATAATAGTATTGTGACAACAATGTGTCAAATAAAAATTTCATAACAGTTTGATTTAGATTTTATTTTTCATTTTGGCTTATAAATACTTTGCTTGTTATCCAATCGATTTCTGATTGTATAAAGGTGTAGAAAAATAAAATAGATTCATATCGAATATAATTTGTTTGTTGGTTTAGTTTTGTATGACCAAGGCCAACTATTCTTATTCTGTTGTGATTTTTGAGAATTGTTTGTAATTTACAAATTGTAAATTCTCAGATGGTTTTCATAAGTATATGCATAAGATAAGAGGTTTTTAACTTTTCAAAACTGTGGTTACAGTCTACTGATGATTTCGTAAAGCACCAATGAAATGCATATAGACATTGCTTAACCACCAACAAATAAATTTCATTTATATATAATAGTATTGTGACAACAATGTGTCAAATAAAAATGTTATAACAGTTTGATTTAGATTTTATTTTTCATTTTGGCTTATAAATACTTTCCTTGTTATCCAATGAATTTCTGATTGTATAAAGGTGTAAAAAAATAAAATAGATTCATATCGAATATAATTTGTTTGTTGGTTTAGTTTTGTATGACCAAGGCCAACTATTCTTATTCTGTTGTGATTTTTGAGAATTGTTTGTAATTTACAAATTGTAAATTCTCAGATGGTTTTCATAAGTATATGCATAAGATAAGAGGTTTTTAACTTTTCAAAACTGTGGTTACAGTCTACTGATGATTTCGTAAAGTACCAATGAAATGCATATAGACATTGCTTAACCACCAACAAATAAATTTCATTTATATATAATAGTATTGTGACAACAATGTGTCAAATAAAAATTTCATAACAGTTTGATTTAGATTTTATTTTTCATTTTGGCTTATAAATACTTTTCTTGCTATCCAATCGATTTCTGATTGTATAAAGGTGTAGAAAAATAAAATAGATTCATATCGAATATAATTTGTTTGTTGGTTTAGTTTTGTATGACTTTCAAGGCCTACTATGCTTATTCTGTTGTGATTTTTGAAAATTGTTTGTAATTTACAAATTGTGAATTCTCAGATGGTTTTCAGAAGTATATGCATAAGATAAGAGGTTTTTAACTTTTCAAAACTGTGGTTAAAGTCTACTGATGATTTGGTAAAGCACCAATGAAATGCATATAGACATTGCTTAACCACCAACAAATAAATTTCATTTATATACATATAATAGTATTGTGACAACAATGTGTCAAATAAAAATTTTATAACAGTAGATTTTATTTTTCATTTTGGCTTATAAATACTTTTCTTGTTATCCAATGAATTTCTGATTGTATAAAGGTGTAAAATAATAAAATAGATTCATATCGAATATAATTTGTTTGTTGGTTTAGTTTTGTATGACTTTCAAGGCCAACTATTCTTATTCTGTTGTAATTTTTGAAAATTGTTTGTAATTTACAAATTGTGAATTCTCAGATGGTTTTCAGAAGTATATGCATAAGATAAGAGGTTTTTAACTTTTCAAAACTGTGGTTACAGTCTACTGATGATTTCGTAAAGCACCAATGAAATGCATATAGACATTGCTTAACCACCAACAAATAAATTTCATTTATATATAATAGTATTGTGACAACAATGTGTCAAATAAAAACTTCATAACAGTTTGAGTTAGATTTTATTTTTCATTTTGGCTTATAAATACTTTTCTTGCTATCCAATCGATTTCTGATTATATAAAGGTGTAGAAAAATAAAATAGATTCATATCGAATATAATTTGTCTGTTGGTTTAGTTTTGTATGACTTTCAAGGATAACTATGCTTATTCTGTTGTGATTTTTGAAAATTGTTTGTAATTTACAAATTGTGAATTCTCAGATGGTTTTCAGAAGTATATGCATAAGATAAGAGGTTTTTAACTTTTCAAAACTTTGGTTACAGTCTACTGATGATTTGGTAAAGCACCAATGAAATGCATATAGACATTGCTTAACCACCAACAAATACATTTCATTTATATATAATAGTATTGTGACAACAATGTGTCAAATAAAAATTTTACAACAGTTCGATTTAGATTTTATTTTTCATTTTGGCTTATAAATACTTTTCTTGTTATCCAATGAATTTCTGATTGTATAAAGGTGTAAAAAAATAAAATAGATTCATATCGAATATAATTTGTTTGTTGGTTTAGTTTTGTATGACTTTCAAGGCCAACTATTCTTATTCTGTTGTGATTTTTGAAAATTGTTTGTAATTTACAAATTGTGAATTCTCAGATGGTTGTCAGAAGTATATGCATAAGATAAGAGGTTTTTAACTTTTCAAAACTGTGGTTACAATCTACTGATGATTTCGTAAAGCACCAATGAAATGCATATAGACATTGCTTAACCACCAACAAATAAATTTCATTTATATATAATAGTATTGTGACAACAATGTGTCAAATAAAAACTTCATAACAGTTTGAGTTAGATTTTATTTTTCATTTTGGCTTATAAATACTTTTCTTGCTATCCAATCGATTTCTGATTATATAAAGGTGTAGAAAAATAAAATAGATTCATATCGAATATAATTTGTCTGTTGGTTTAGTTTTGTATGACTTTCAAGGATAACTATGCTTATTCTGTTGTGATTTTTGAAAATTGTTTGTAATTTACAAATTGTGAATTCTCAGATGGTTTTCAGAAGTATATGCATAAGATAAGAGGTTTTTAACTTTTCAAAACTTTGGTTACAGTCTACTGATGATTTGGTAAAGCACCAATGAAATGCATATAGACATTGCTTAACCACCAACAAATAAATTTCATTTATATATAATAGTATTGTGACAACAATGTGTCAAATAAAAATTTTATAACAGTTTGATTTAGATTTTATTTTTCATTTTGGCTTATAAATACTTTTCTTGTTATCCAATGAATTTCTGATTGTATAAAGGTGTAAAATAATAAAATAGATTCATATCGAATATAATTTGTTTGTTGGTTTAGTTTTGTATGACTTTCAAGGCCAACTATTCTTATTCTGTTGTGATTTTTGAAAATTGTTTGTAATTTACAAATTGTGAATTCTCAGATGGTTTTCAGAAGTATATGCATAAGATAAGAGGTTTTTAACTTTTCAAAACTGTGGTTACAGTCTACTAATGATTTCGTAAAGCACCAATGAAATACATATAGACATTGCTTAACCACCAACAAATAAATTTCATTTATATATAATAGTATTGTGACAACAATGTGTCAAATAAAAATTTTATAACAGTTTGATTTAGATTTTATTTTTCATTTTGGCTTATAAATACTTTTCTTGTTATCCAATGATTTTCTGATTGTATAAAGGTGTAAAAAAATAAAATAGATTCATATCGAATATAATTTGTTTGTTGGTTTAGTTTTGTATGACTTTCAAGGCCTACTATGCTTATTTTGTTGTGATTTTTGAAAATTGTTTGTAATTTACAAATTGTGAATTCTCAGATGGTTTTCAGAAGTATATGCATAAGATAAGAGGTTTTTAACTTTTCAAAACTGTGGCTACAGTCTACTGATGATTTCGTAAAGCACCAATGAAATGCATATAGACATTGCTTAACCACCAACAAATAAATTTCATTTATATATAATAGTATTGTGACAACAATGTGTCAAATAAAAATTTCATAACAGTTTGATTTAGATTTTATTTTTCATTTTGGCTTATAAATACTTTGCTTGTTATCCAATCGATTTCTGATTGTATAAAGGTGTAGAAAAATAAAATAGATTCATATCGAATATAATTTGTTTGTTGGTTTAGTTTAGTATGACTTTCAAGGCCTACTATGCTTATTCTGTTGTGATTTTTGAAAATTGTTTGTAATTTACAAATTGTGAATTCTCAGATGGTTTTCAGAAGTATATGCATAAGATAAGAGGTTTTTAACTTTTCAAAACTGTGGTTAAAGTATACTGATGATTTGGTAAAGCACCAATGAAATGCATATAGACATTGCTTAAACACCAACAAATAAATTTCATTTATATATAATAGTATTGTGACAACAATGTGTCAAATAAAAACTTCATAACAGTTTGTGGTTAAAGTCTACTGATGATTTGGTAAAGAACCAATGAAATGCATCTAGACATTGCTTAACCACCAACAAATAAATTTCATTTATATATAATAGTATTGTGACAACAATGTGTCAAATAAAAATTTTATAACAGTTTGATTTAGATTTTATTTTTCATTTTGGCTTATAAATACTTTTCTTGTTATCCAATGAATTTCTGATTGTATAAAGGTGTAAAAAAATAAAATAGATTCATATCGGATATAATTTGTTTGTTGGTTTAGTTTTGTATGACTTTCAAGGCCAACTATTCTTATTCTGTTGTGATATTTGAAAATTTTTTGTAATTTACAAATTGTAAATTCTCAGATGGTTTTCAGAAGTATATGCATAAGATAAGAAGTTTTTAGCTTTTCAAAACTGTGGTTAAAGTCTACTGATGATTTCGTAAAGCACCAATGAAATGCATATAGACATTGCTTAACCACCAACAAATAAATTTCATTTATATATAATAGTATTGTGACAACAATGTGTCAAATAAAAACTTCATAACAGTTTGAGTTAGATTTTATTTTTCATTTTGGCTTATAAATACTTTTCTTGCTATCCAATCGATTTCTGATTATATAAAGGTGTAGAAAAATAAAATAGATTCATATCGAATATAATTTGTCTGTTGGTTTAGTTTTGTATGACTTTCAAGGATAACTATGCTTATTCTGTTGTGATTTTTGAAAATTGTTTGTAATTTACAAATTGTGAATTCTCAGATGGTTTTCAGAAGTATATGCATAAGATAAGAGGTTTTTAACTTTTCAAAACTTTGGTTACAGTCTACTGATGATTTGGTAAAGCACCAATGAAATGCATATAGACATTGCTTAACCACCAACAAATACATTTCATTTATATATAATAGTATTGTGACAACAATGTGTCAAATAAAAATTTTACAACAGTTCGATTTAGATTTTATTTTTCATTTTGGCTTATAAATACTTTTCTTGTTATCCAATGAATTTCTGATTGTATAAAGGTGTAAAAAAATAAAATAGATTCATATCGAATATAATTTGTTTGTTGGTTTAGTTTTGTATGACTTTCAAGGCCAACTATTCTTATTCTGTTGTGATTTTTGAAAATTGTTTGTAATTTACAAATTGTGAATTCTCAGATGGTTGTCAGAAGTATATGCATAAGATAAGAGGTTTTTAACTTTTCAAAACTGTGGTTACAATCTACTGATGATTTCGTAAAGCACCAATGAAATGCATATAGACATTGCTTAACCACCAACAAATAAATTTCATTTATATATAATAGTATTGTGACAACAATGTGTCAAATAAAAACTTCATAACAGTTTGAGTTAGATTTTATTTTTCATTTTGGCTTATAAATACTTTTCTTGCTATCCAATCGATTTCTGATTATATAAAGGTGTAGAAAAATAAAATAGATTCATATCGAATATAATTTGTCTGTTGGTTTAGTTTTGTATGACTTTCAAGGATAACTATGCTTATTCTGTTGTGATTTTTGAAAATTGTTTGTAATTTACAAATTGTGAATTCTCAGATGGTTTTCAGAAGTATATGCATAAGATAAGAGGTTTTTAACTTTTCAAAACTTTGGTTACAGTCTACTGATGATTTGGTAAAGCACCAATGAAATGCATATAGACATTGCTTAACCACCAACAAATAAATTTCATTTATATATAATAGTATTGTGACAACAATGTGTCAAATAAAAATTTTATAACAGTTTGATTTAGATTTTATTTTTCATTTTGGCTTATAAATACTTTTCTTGTTATCCAATGAATTTCTGATTGTATAAAGGTGTAAAATAATAAAATAGATTCATATCGAATATAATTTGTTTGTTGGTTTAGTTTTGTATGACTTTCAAGGCCAACTATTCTTATTCTGTTGTGATTTTTGAAAATTGTTTGTAATTTACAAATTGTGAATTCTCAGATGGTTTTCAGAAGTATATGCATAAGATAAGAGGTTTTTAACTTTTCAAAACTGTGGTTACAGTCTACTAATGATTTCGTAAAGCACCAATGAAATGCATATAGACATTGCTTAACCACCAACAAATAAATTTCATTTATATATAATAGTATTGTGACAACAATGTGTCAAATAAAAATTTTATAACAGTTTGATTTAGATTTTATTTTTCATTTTGGCTTATAAATACTTTTCTTGTTATCCAATGATTTTCTGATTGTATAAAGGTGTAAAAAAATAAAATAGATTCATATCGAATATAATTTGTTTGTTGGTTTAGTTTTGTATGACTTTCAAGGCCTACTATGCTTATTTTGTTGTGATTTTTGAAAATTGTTTGTAATTTACAAATTGTGAATTCTCAGATGGTTTTCAGAAGTATATGCATAAGATAAGAGGTTTTTAACTTTTCAAAACTGTGGCTACAGTCTACTGATGATTTCGTAAAGCACCAATGAAATGCATATAGACATTGCTTAACCACCAACAAATAAATTTCATTTATATATAATAGTATTGTGACAACAATGTGTCAAATAAAAATTTCATAACAGTTTGATTTAGATTTTATTTTTCATTTTGGCTTATAAATACTTTGCTTGTTATCCAATCGATTTCTGATTGTATAAAGGTGTAGAAAAATAAAATAGATTCATATCGAATATAATTTGTTTGTTGGTTTAGTTTAGTATGACTTTCAAGGCCTACTATGCTTATTCTGTTGTGATTTTTGAAAATTGTTTGTAATTTACAAATTGTGAATTCTCAGATGGTTTTCAGAAGTATATGCATAAGATAAGAGGTTTTTAACTTTTCAAAACTGTGGTTAAAGTATACTGATGATTTGGTAAAGCACCAATGAAATGCATATAGACATTGCTTAAACACCAACAAATAAATTTCATTTATATATAATAGTATTGTGACAACAATGTGTCAAATAAAAACTTCATAACAGTTTGTGGTTAAAGTCTACTGATGATTTGGTAAAGAACCAATGAAATGCATCTAGACATTGCTTAACCACCAACAAATAAATTTCATTTATATATAATAGTATTGTGACAACAATGTGTCAAATAAAAATTTTATAACAGTTTGATTTAGATTTTATTTTTCATTTTGGCTTATAAATACTTTTCTTGTTATCCAATGAATTTCTGATTGTATAAAGGTGTAAAAAAATAAAATAGATTCATATCGGATATAATTTGTTTGTTGGTTTAGTTTTGTATGACTTTCAAGGCCAACTATTCTTATTCTGTTGTGATATTTGAAAATTTTTTGTAATTTACAAATTGTAAATTCTCAGATGGTTTTCAGAAGTATATGCATAAGATAAGAAGTTTTTAGCTTTTCAAAACTGTGGTTAAAGTCTACTGATGATTTCGTAAAGCACCAATGAAATGCATATAGACATTGCTTAACCACCAACAAATAAATTTCATTTATATATAATAGTATTGTGACAACAATGTGTCAAATAAAAATTTCATAACAGTTAGATTTAGATTTTATTTTTCATTTTGGCTTATAAATACTTTGCTTGTTATCCAATCGATTTCTGATTGTATAAAGGTGTAGAAAAATAAAATACATTCATATCGAATATCTTATTCTGTTGTGATTTTTTAAAATTGTTTGTAATTTACAAATTGTGAATTCTCAGATGGTTTTCAGAAGTATATGCATAAGATAAGAGGTTTTTAACTTTCCAAAACTGTGGTTACAGTCTACTGATGATTTCGTAAAGCACCAATGAAATGCATTTAGACATTGCTTAACCACCAACAAATAAATTTCATTTATATATAATAGTATTGTGACAACAATGTGTCAAATAAAAATTTCATAACAGTTTGATTTAGATTTTATTTTTAATTTCGGTTTATAAATACTTTGCTTGTTATCCAATCGATTTCTGATTGTATAAAGGTGTAGAAAAATAAAATAGATTCATATCGAATATAATTTGTTTGTTGGTTTAGTTTTGTATGACTTTCAAGGCCTACTATGCTTATTCTGTTGTGATTTTTGAAAATTGTTTGTAATTTACAAATTGTGAATTCTCAGATGGTTTTCAGAAGTATATGCATAAGATAAGAGGTTTTTAACTTTTCAAAACTGTGGTTACAGTCTACTAATGATTTCGTAAAGCACCAATGAAATGCATATAGATATTGCTTAACCACCAACAAATAAATTTCATTTATATATAAAAGTATTGTGACAACAATGTGCCAAATAAAAACTTCATAACAGTTTGAGTTAGATTTTATTTTTCATTTTGGCTTATAAATACTTTTCTTGCTATCCAATCGATTTCTGATTATATAAAGGTGTAGAAAAATAAAATAGATTCATATCGAATATAATTTGTCTGTTGGTTTAGTTTTGTATGATCTTCAAGGATAACTATGCTTATTCTGTTGTGATTTTTGAAAATTGTTTGTAATTTACAAATTGGGAATTCTCAGATGGTTTTCAGAAGTATATGCATAAGATAAGAGGTTTTTAACTTTTCAAAACTTTGGTTACAGTCTACCGATGATTTGGTAAAGCACCAATGAAATGCATATATGTAGATATTGCTTAACCACCAACAAATAAATTTCATTTATATATAATAGTATTGTGACAACAATGTGTCAAATAAAAATTTTATAACAGTTTGATTTAGATTTTATTTTTCATTTTGGCTTATAAATACTTTTCTTGTTATCCAATGAATTTCTGATTGTATAAAGGTGTAAAAAAATAAAATAGATTCATATCGAATATAATTTGTTTGTTGGTTTAGTTTTGTATGACTTTCAAGGCCAACTATTCTTATTCTGTTGTGATTTTTGAAAATTGTTTGTAATTTACAAATTGTGAATTCTCAGATGGTTTTCAGAAGTATATGCATAAGATAAGAGGTTTTTAACTTTTCAAAACTGTGGTTACAGTCTACTAATGATTTCGTAAAGCACCAATGAAATGCATATAGACATTGCTTAACCACCAACAAATAAATTTCATTTATATATAATAGTATTGTGACAACAATGTGTCAAATAAAAATTTTATAACAGTTTGATTTAGATTTTATTTTTCATTTTGGCTTATAAATACTTTTCTTGTTATCCAATGAATTTCTGATTGTATAAAGATGTAAAAAAATAAAATAGATTCATATCGAATATAATTTGTTTGTTGGTTTAGTTTTGTATGACTTTCAAGGCCAACTATTCTTATTCTGTTGTGATTTTTGAAAACTGTTTGTAATTTACAAATTGTGAATTCTCAGATGGTTTTCAGAAGTATATGCATAAGATAAGAGGTTTTTAACTTTTCACAACTGTGGTTACAGTCTACTGATGATTTCGTAAAGCACCAATGAAATGTATATAGACATTGCTTAACCACCAACAAATAAATTTCATTTATATATAATAGTATTGTGACAACAATGTGTCAAATAAAAATTTCATAACAGTTTGAGTTAGATTTTATTTTTCATTTTGGCTTATAAATACTTTTCTTGCTATCCAATCGATTTCTGATTATATAAAGGTGTAGAAAAATAAAATAGATTCATATCGAATATAATTTGTCTGCTGGTTTAGTTTTGTATGACTTTCAAGGATAACTATGCTTATTTTGTTGTGATTTTTGAAAATTGTTTGTAATTTACAAATTGTGAATTCTCAGATGGTTTTCAGAAGTATATGCATAAGATAAGAGGTTTTTAACTTTTCAAAACTGTGGTTACAGTCTACTAATGATTTCGTAAAGCACCAATGAAATGCATATAGACATTGCTTAACCACCAACAAATAAATTTCATTTATATATAATAGTATTGTGACAACAATGTGTCAAATAAAAATTTTATAACAGTTTGATTTAGATTTTATTTTTCATTTTGGCTTATAAATACTTTTCTTGTTATCCAATGAATTTCTGATTGTATAAAGATGTAAAAAAATAAAATAGATTCATATCGAATATAATTTGTTTGTTGGTTTAGTTTTGTATGACTTTCAAGGCCAACTATTCTTATTCTGTTGTGATTTTTGAAAACTGTTTGTAATTTACAAATTGTGAATTCTCAGATGGTTTTCAGAAGTATATGCATAAGATAAGAGGTTTTTAACTTTTCACAACTGTGGTTACAGTCTACTGATGATTTCGTAAAGCACCAATGAAATGTATATAGACATTGCTTAACCACCAACAAATAAATTTCATTTATATATAATAGTATTGTGACAACAATGTGTCAAATAAAAATTTCATAACAGTTTGAGTTAGATTTTATTTTTCATTTTGGCTTATAAATACTTTTCTTGCTATCCAATCGATTTCTGATTATATAAAGGTGTAGAAAAATAAAATAGATTCATATCGAATATAATTTGTCTGCTGGTTTAGTTTTGTATGACTTTCAAGGATAACTATGCTTATTTTGTTGTGATTTTTGAAAATTGTTTGTAATTTACAAATTGTGAATTCTCAGATGGTTTTCAGAAGTATATGCATAAGATAAGAGGTTTTTAACTTTTCAAAACTTTGGTTACAGTCTACTGATGATTTGGTAAAGCACCAATGAAATGCATATAGACATTGCTTAACCACCAACAAATAAATTTCATTTATATATAATAGTATTGTGACAACAATGTGTCAAATAAAAATTTTATAACAGTTTGATTAAGATTTTATTTTTCATTTTGGCTTATAAATACTTTTCTTGTTATCCAATGAATTTCTGATTGTATAAAGGTGTAAAATAATAAAATAGATTCATATCGAATATAATTTGTTTGTTGGTTTAGTTTTGTATGACCAAGGCCAACTATTCTTATTCTGTTGTGATTTTTGAAAATTGTTTGTAATTTACAAATTGTGAATTCTCAGATGGTTTTCAGAAGTATATGCATAAGATAAGAGGTTTTTAACATTTCAAAACTGTGGTTACAGTCTACTGATGATTTCGTAAAGCACCAATGAAATGCATATAGACATTGCTTAACCACCAACAAATAAATTTCATTTATATATAATAGTATTGTGACAACAATGTGTCAAATAAAAATTTAATAAAAGTTTGATTTAGATTTTATTTTTCATTTTGGCTTATAAATACTTTGCTTGTTATCCAATCGATTTCTGATTGTATAAAGGTGTAGAAAAATAAAATAGATTCATATCGAATATAATTTGTTTGTTGGCTTAGTTTTGTATGACTTTCAAGGCCTACTATGCTTATTTTGTTGTGATTTTTGAAAATTGTTTGTAATTTACAAATTGTGAATTCTCAGATGGTTTTCAGAAGTATATGCATAAGATAAGAGGTTTTTAACTTTTCAAAACTGTGGTTAAAGTCTACTGATGATTTGGTAAAGCACCAATGAAATGCATATAGACATTGCTTAAACACCAACAAATAAATTTCATTTATTTATAATAGTATTGTGACAACAATGTGTCAAATAAAAACTTCATAACAGTTTGTGGTTAAAGTCTACTGATGATTTGGTAAAGAACCAATGAAATGCATCTAGACATTGCTTAACCACCAACATATAAATTTCATTTATATATAATAGTATTGTGACAACAATGTGTCAAATAAATATTTTATAACAGTTTGATTTAGATTTTATTTTTCATTTTGGCTTATAAATACTTTTCTTGTTATCCAATGAATTTCTGATTGTATAAAGGCGTAAAAAAATAAAATAGATTCATATCGGATATAATTTGTTTGTTGGTTTAGTTTTGTATGACTTTCAAAGCCAACTATTCTTATTCTGTTGTGATTTTTGAAAATTTTTTGTAATTTACAAATTGTGAATTCTCAGATGGTTTTCAGAAGTATATGCATAAGATAAGAGGTTTTTAACTTTTCAAAACTGTGGTTAAAGTCTACTGATGATTTTGTAAAGCACCAATGAAATGCATATAGACATTGCTTAACCACCAACAAATAAATTTCATTTATATATAATAGTATTGTGACAACAATGTGTCAAATAAAAATTTTATAACAGTTTGATTTAGATTTTATTTTTCATTTTGGCTTATAAATACTTTTCTTGTTATCCAATGAATTTCTGATTGTATAAAGGTGTAAAAAAATTAAATAGATTCATATCGAATATCTTATTCTGTTGTGATTTTTGAAAATTGTTTGTAATTTACAAATTGTGAATTCTCAGATGGTTTTCAGAAGTATATGCATAAGATAAGAGGTTTTTAACTTTCCAAAACTGTGGTTACAGTCTACTGATGATTTCGTAAAGCACCAATGAAATGCATTTAGACATTGCTTAACCACCAACAAATAAATTTCATTTATATATAATAGTATTGTGACAACAATGTGTCAAATAAAAATTTCATAACAGTTTGATTTAGATTTTATTTTTAATTTTGGTTTATAAATACTTTGCTTGTTATCCAATCGATTTCTGATTGTATAAAGGTGTAGAAAAATAAAATAGATTCATATCGAATATAATTTGTTTGTTGGTTTAGTTTTGTATGACTTTCAAGGCCTACTATGCTTATTCTGTTGTGATTTTTGAAAATTGTTTGTAATTTACAAATTGTGAATTCTCAGATGGTTTTCAGAAGTATATGCATAAGATAAGAGGTTTTTAACTTTTCAAAACTGTGGTTACAGTCTACTAATGATTTCGTAAAGCACCAATGAAATGCATATAGACATTGCTTAACCACCAACAAATAAATTTCATTTATATATAATAGTATTGTGACAACAATGTGAAAAATAAAAACTTCATAACAGTTTGAGTTAGATTTTATTTTTCATTTTGGCTTATAAATACTTTTCTTGCTATCCAATCGATTTCTGATTATATAAAGGTGTAGAAAAATAAAATAGATTCATATCGAATATAATTTGTCTGCTGGTTTAGTTTTGTATGACTTTCAAGGATAACTATGCTTATTTTGTTGTGATTTTTGAAAATTGTTTGTAATTTACAAATTGTGAATTCTCAGATGGTTTTCAGAAGTATATGCATAAGATAAGAGGTTTTTAACTTTTCAAAACTTTGGTTACAGTCTACTGATGATTTGGTAAAGCACCAATGAAATGCATATAGACATTGCTTAACCACCAACAAATAAATTTCATTTATATATAATAGTATTGTGACAACAATGTGTCAAATAAAAATTTTATAACAGTTTGATTAAGATTTTATTTTTCATTTTGGCTTATAAATACTTTTCTTGTTATCCAATGAATTTCTGATTGTATAAAGGTGTAAAATAATAAAATAGATTCATATCGAATATAATTTGTTTGTTGGTTTAGTTTTGTATGACCAAGGCCAACTATTCTTATTCTGTTGTGATTTTTGAAAATTGTTTGTAATTTACAAATTGTGAATTCTCAGATGGTTTTCAGAAGTATATGCATAAGATAAGAGGTTTTTAACATTTCAAAACTGTGGTTACAGTCTACTGATGATTTCGTAAAGCACCAATGAAATGCATATAGACATTGCTTAACCACCAACAAATAAATTTCATTTATATATAATAGTATTGTGACAACAATGTGTCAAATAAAAATTTAATAAAAGTTTGATTTAGATTTTATTTTTCATTTTGGCTTATAAATAATTTGCTTGTTATCCAATCGATTTCTGATTGTATAAAGGTGTAGAAAAATAAAATAGATTCATATCGAATATAATTTGTTTGTTGGCTTAGTTTTGTATGACTTTCAAGGCCTACTATGCTTATTTTGTTGTGATTTTTGAAAATTGTTTGTAATTTACAAATTGTGAATTCTCAGATGGTTTTCAGAAGTATATGCATAAGATAAGAGGTTTTTAACTTTTCAAAACTGTGGTTAAAGTCTACTGATGATTTGGTAAAGCACCAATGAAATGCATATAGACATTGCTTAAACACCAACAAATAAATTTCATTTATTTATAATAGTATTGTGACAACAATGTGTCAAATAAAAACTTCATAACAGTTTGTGGTTAAAGTCTACTGATGATTTGGTAAAAAACCAATGAAATGCATCTAGACATTGCTTAACCACCAACATATAAATTTCATTTATATATAATAGTATTGTGACAACAATGTGTCAAATAAATATTTTATAACAGTTTGATTTAGATTTTATTTTTCATTTTGGCTTATAAATACTTTTCTTGTTATCCAATGAATTTCTGATTGTATAAAGGCGTAAAAAAATAAAATAGATTCATATCGGATATAATTTGTTTGTTGGTTTAGTTTTGTATGACTTTCAAAGCCAACTATTCTTATTCTGTTGTGATTTTTGAAAATTTTTTGTAATTTACAAATTGTGAATTCTCAGATGGTTTTCAGAAGTATATGCATAAGATAAGAGGTTTTTAACTTTTCAAAACTGTGGTTAAAGTCTACTGATGATTTTGTAAAGCACCAATGAAATGCATATAGACATTGCTTAACCACCAACAAATAAATTTCATTTATATATAATAGTATTGTGACAACAATGTGTCAAATAAAAATTTTATAACAGTTTGATTTAGATTTTATTTTTCATTTTGGCTTATAAATACTTTTCTTGTTATCCAATGAATTTCTGATTGTATAAAGGTGTAAAAAAATAAAATAGATTCATATCGAATATCTTATTCTGTTGTGATTTTTGAAAATTGTTTGTAATTTACAAATTGTGAATTCTCAGATGGTTTTCAGAAGTATATGCATAAGATAAGAGGTTTTTAACTTTCCAAAACTGTGGTTACAGTCTACTGATGATTTCGTAAAGCACCAATGAAATGCATTTAGACATTGCTTAACCACCAACAAATAAATTTCATTTATATATAATAGTATTGTGACAACAATGTGTCAAATAAAAATTTCATAACAGCTTGATTTAGATTTTATTTTTAATTTTGGTTTATAAATACTTTGCTTGTTATCCAATCGATTTCTGATTGTATAAAGGTGTAGAAAAATAAAATAGATTCATATCGAATATAATTTGTTTGTTGGTTTAGTTTTGTATGACTTTCAAGGCCTACTATGCTTATTCTGTTGTGATTTTTGAAAACTGTTTCTAATTTACAAATTGTGAATTCTCAGATGGTTTTCAGAAGTATATGCATAAGATAAGAGGTTTTTAACTTTTCAAAACTGTGGTTACAGTCTACTGATGATTTCGTAAAGCACCAATGAAATGCATAGAGACATTGCTTAACCACCAACAAATAAATTTCATTTATATATAATAGTATTGTGACAACAATGTGTCAAATAAAAACTTCATAACAGTTTGAGTTAGATTTTATTTTTCATTTTGGCTTATAAATACTTTTCTTGCTATCCAATCGATTTCTGATTATATAAAGGTGTAGAAAAATAAAATAGATTCATATCGAATATAATTTGTCTGTTGGTTTAGTTTTGTATGACTTTCAAGGATAACTATGCTTATTTTGTTGTGATTTTTGAAAATTGTTTGTAATTTACAAATTGTGAATTCTCAGATGGTTTTCAGAAGTATATGCATAAGATAAGAGGTTTTTAACTTTTCAAAACTTTGGTTACAGTCTACTGATGATTTGGTTAAGCACCAATGAAATGCATATAGACATTGCTTAACCACCAACAAATAAATTTCATTTATATATAATAGTATTGTGACAACAATGTGTCAAATAAAAATTTTATAACAGTTTGATTTAGATTTTATTTTTCATTTTGGCTTATAAATACTTTTCTTGTTATCCAATGAATTTCTGATTGTATAAAGGTGTAAAAAAATAAAATAGATTCATATCGAATATAATTTGTTTGTTAGTTTAGTTTTGTATGACCAAGGCCAACTATTCTTATTCTGTTGTGATTTTTGAAAATTGTTTGTAATTTACAAATTGTGAATTCTCAGATGGTTTTCAGAAGTATATGCATAAGATAAGAGGTTTTTAACATTTCAAAAATGTGGTTACAGTCTACTGATGATTTCGTAAAGCACCAATGAAATGCATATAGACATTGCTTAACCACCAACAAATAAATTTCATTTATATATAATAGTATTGTGACAACAATGTGTCAAATAAAAATTTCATAACAGTTTGATTTAGATTTTATTTTTCATTTTGGCTTATAAATACTTTGCTTGTTATCCAATCGATTTCTGATTGTATAAAGGTGTAGAAAAATAAAATAGATTCATATCGAATATAATTTGTTTGTTGGCTTAGTTTTGTATGACTTTCAAGGCCTACTATGCTTATTTTGTTGTGATTTTTGAAAATTGTTTGTAATTTACAAATTGTGAATTCTCAGATGGTTTTCAGAAGTATATGCATAAGATAAGAGGTTTTTAACTTTTCAAAACTGTGGCTAGAGTCTACTGATGATTTGGTAAAGCACCAATGAAATGCATATAGACATTGCTTAAACACCAACAAATAAATTTCATTTATATATAATAGTATTGTGACAACAATGTGTCAAATAAAAACTTCATAACAGTTTGTGGTTAAAGTCTACTGATGATTTGGTAAAGAACCAATGAAATGCATCTAGACATTGCTTAACCACCAACAAATAAATTTCATTTATATATAATAGTATTGTGACAACAATGTGTCAAATAAAAATTTTATAACAGTTTGATTTAGATTTTATTTTTCATTTTGGCTTATAAATACTTTTCTTGTTATCCAATGAATTTCTGATTGTATAAAGGTGTAAAAAAATAAAATAGATTCATATCGCATATCTTATTCTGTTGTGATTTTTGAAAATTGTTTGTAATTTACAAATTGTGAATTCTCAGATGGTTTTCAGAAGTATATGCATAAGATAAGAGGTTTTTAACTTTTCAAAACTGTGGTTAAAGTCTACTGATGATTTCGTAAAGCACCAATGAAATGCATATAGACATTGCTTAACCACCAACAAATAAATTTCATTTATATATAATAGTATTGTGACAACAATGTGTCAAATAAAAATTTTATAACAGTTTGATTTAGATTTTATTTTTCATTTTGGCTTATAAATACTTTTCTTGTTATCCAATGAATTTCTGATTGTATAAAGGTGTAAAAAAATAAAATAGATTCATATCGCATATCTTATTCTGTTGTGATTTTTGAAAATTGTTTGTAATTTACAAATTGTGAATTCTCAGATGGTTTTCAGAAGTATATGCATAAGATAAGAGGTTTTTAACTTTCCAAAACTGTGGTTACAGTCTACTGATGATTTCGTAAAGCACCAATGAAATGCATATAGACATTGCTTAACCACCAACAAATAAATTTCATTTATATATAATAGTATTGTGACAACAATGTGTCAAATAAAAATTTCATAACAGTTTGATTTAGATTTTATTTTTCATTTTGGCTTATAAATACTTTGCTTGTTATCCAATCGATTTCTGATTGTATAAAGGTGTAGAAAAATAAAATAGATTCATATCGAATATAATTTGTTTGTTGGTTTAGTTTTGTATGACTTTCAAGGCCTACTATGCTTATTCTGTTGTGATTTTTGAAAATTGTTTGTAATTTACAAATTGTGAATTCTCAGATGGTTTTCAGAAGTATATGCATAAGATAAGAGGTTTTTAACTTTTCAAAACTGTGGTTAAAGTCTACTGATGATTTGGTAAAGCACCAATGAAATGCATATAGACATTGCTTAACCACCAACAAATAAATTTCATTCATATATAATAGTATTGTGACAACAATGTGTCAAATAAAAACTTCATAACAATTTGAGTTAGATTTTATTTTGCCTTATAAATACTTTTCTTGTTATCCAATGGATTTCTGATTGTATAAAGGTGTAGAAAAATAAAATAGATTCATATCGAATATAATTTATTTGTTAGTTTAGTTTTGTATGAGTTTCAAGGATGACTATGCTTAGTCTGTTGTGATTTTTGAAAATTGTTTGTAATTTACAAATTGTGAATTCTCAGATGGTTTTCAGAAGTATATGCATAAGATAAGAGGTTTTTAACTTTTCAAAACTGTGGTTAAAGTCTACTGATGATTTGGTAAAGCACCAATGAAATGCATATAGACATTGCTTAACCACCAACAAATAAATTTCATTTATATATAATAGTATTGTGACAACAATGTGTCAAATAAAAACTTCATAACAGTTTGTGGTTAAAGTCTACTGATGATTTGGTAAAGCACCAATGAAATGCATATAGACATTGCTTAACCACCGACAAATAAATTTCATTTATATATAATAGTATTGTGACAACAATGTGTCAAATAAAAACTTCATAACAGTTTGAGTTAGATTTTATTTTTTATTTTGCCTTATAAATACTTTTCGTGTTATCCAATGGATTTCTGATTGTATAAAGGTGTAGAAAAATAAAATAGATTCATATCGAATATAATTTATTTGTTAGTTTAGTTTTGTATGAGTTTCAAGGCCTACTATGCTTATTCTGTTGTGATTTTTTAAAATTGTTTGTAATTTACAAATTGTGAATTCTCAGATGGTTTCCAGAAGTATATGCATAAGATGAGAGGTTTTTAACTTTTCAAAACTGTGGTTAAAGTCTACTGATGATTTGGTAAAGCACCAATGAAATGCATATAGACATTGCTTAACCACCAACAAATAAATTTCATTTATATATAATAGTATTGTGACAACAATGTGTCAAATAAAAACTTCATAACAGTTTGAGTTAGATTTTATTTTTTATTTTGCCTTATAAATACTTTTCGTGTTATCCAATGGATTTCTGATTGTATAAAGGTGTAGAAAAATAAAATAGATTCATATCGAATATAATTTATTTGTTAGTTTAGTTTAGTTTTGTATGAGTTTCAAGGCCTACTATGCTTATTCTGTTGTGATTTTTGAAAATTGTTTGTAATTTACAAATTGTGAATTCTCAGATGGTTTTCAGAAGTATATGCATAAGATAAGACGTTTTTAACTTTTCAAAACTGTGGTTAAAGTCTACTGATGATTTGGTAAAGCACCAATGAAATGCATATAGACATTGCTTAATCACTAACAAATAAATTTCATTTATATATAATAGTATTGTGACAACAATGTGTCAAATAAAAATTTCATAAAGTTTTTTTTGTAATTTTTTTAAGCAAGTGATATATTTTTATGTCGAAGAAGGTCTAACGCGTCAAGTGTGGATCCATAAAATAAAATAAAAATTATTTTTGTTATAAATTATAATGGCCAAATTTCTTATTGATTTTGAAGCATTTCATTAGCCTACCGTGTTTTATGTAAATAAAAATGCAATTTTTATTTCATGTTTGTTCCGATATTTCGTGAATTTAACTTTCTCAAGGGAACTTCGTCTATTTAATAAAAAAAGAAATGTATCAACTATTTTTCTCCATACATTAACAATTGTTTTGATTTTGTGACTTACGTGCATATATATATATATATATATATATATATATGAATATGTATATATATATATATGTATATATATATATATATATATATATATATATATATATATATATATGTATATATATATATATATATATATATATATATATATATATATATATATATATATGTATATATATAAGTATATATATATATATATATATATATATATATGTATATATATATATATGTATATATATATATATATATATATATATATATATATAAAAATTACATGAAAAAATATTTTCTACAAAATTTATTATATTTGTTTCCCACTATGTAATATACAAATCACAGATGTTTAGTGACTGCAAACTTGTAACTGACGATTAAATTATCGGTGTCCTCTTTGATGTTTATTTTTTGTTGTATTCTTAAACTCTCTGTTATGTACCTTTTCTTAGTGTTGCTTACCTTATACAATATTAATTTTTGCACCCCTCCTCCTTTAGTGGGCGTTATTAAATACAAAAACAGTTTAAAAATTAAACAAATTGTTTTACTTAAGTCTAAGACGATCTAGCAATGCCCATACGTCCGTCTGTAGAAAACATGACATTGTTGATTTTTGGACCCCGCCCCCTTTAGTGGGCGTTGACGTACGATATTATATATTTTTGTTTTGTTTTCTATCTTGGAGCAGCACTCAGGAGATGACCCCTATATATGCATGCATTACGCCGGAACTGAAAACGAGGGGATAGTATGGAGGGGACAGATTAGGAAATATGAGAAGATAGATAGGTTTTTTGTAGCTATTTCAACCTTTCTTACTTCGCCGGCTAATTTTTTGCTACAGGGCCGACGAAGGTGGGTGTTGTTACTCTGCTTTTTAGTACATAATAGTGTCAGTCGTTGCCAATTATGTTTAGTGACCAGTGACTATGCCTTCATCATTGAAACAGGCTGGCAACAACTAACACAACAGCGCACTAATGCTGATCAGAAGAATTCAACACAATATTTCATGACCCTGCGCGGGCTCGAGCTCAGGACCCTCCGCTTCATAGTCTTGTGTTCTATTACTTCAGCCAACAGCACCCAAAATAGTGTAAATATCGAACAATTTGTATACCTTAAGCCTATAAGAAGCAGTGAGATTCTGTGATCATGCAGAGGTGAAACGACTCTGTCAAATGTGTGTATTAAAGGAACTCTGTCCTACCAAGTTGAACATTTCAAATTTACTTACTAAATATTTGGAGGGTATTTTTGTTTAAAAATTAAACATATTTAATATTTATAAAAGAAGTTCATTGAGGCTTAACAGACGAGAACAATTTTTAAGCTGGCACAATTTTTGTTCTTCTGGGCACACACGAGTCTAATTCATCTGGCATAACATGTATACGTACACATGGCTTTGTGTGTATTAGTGTTTTACATTCGTTTGATTGTTTTCGTTATGCACATTTCGACGCATAATCAAGTAGAATTGAAGTATTAAAAGTTAATAGAAATATGGCGGAGTTAAATAATGTAGAATTGGCAATTATATTAGGAGTAATTTCAAGAGCCTGAAATTTGGAAGTTGCAGCTTTATTCTTGAAAACAGAGACAGAAAAGAAATCCAGATCTTGTTGGTTAAGCCATGGAGGGAGTCTCGTGATTCTGGTGGTAATATTCAGTTCCTCCTGCAAGAGTACCACCTGTTTGACGATGAGGAACCGTATACTTCACTCATACGCATGGATCAAAAGTATTTTTTGGAAACATTGAGTTTTATAAAGGCAGATATTGAGAGGAGTAACACAACCATGAGAAAATGTATTCCGGCTGAGGAAATATTGGCTGCAACATTACGATTCTTATCCACAGGAGAAAGAATGAAGGAAATTGCAGAAAATACGAAGTTATCTGCATCGTATTTAAATTCTGTTGTAATGGAAATGTGTACAGCAAGTTACAAATATATAAAATGTGAATTTTTACAGGTATGTATGTACATACTACATATGTATGCATGTATTGATTAATCTACATTTTTATTAAAGTTAGATGACCACAAGTGTATTTTTTTATTTATTTAGTCTATGGATTAATGCTTACAGACTGCTACAATTAAAATATAACAATGTTTCAGAAATGATAAGTACATACATATATAAATGGAATCGATAAAGCTTTGTTTTACAATAGTAACAAAACAAATTACAACAAAAACAACGGCTTTAACAAATGTCAGAAAAATGGGACATGAAGAAAAATAATCAAACGGTAACACGGGTATTATAACAATAACATGTTAACATCAGGTTGACACAGTTCTCGTATTCTTTTTCACAATAAAATTTGTGTAAATAGGAACTGTTATCAAATTCAACTAAGCCACCTAATAAGTGGTGACAAACACAATACACATGAGCACTGATGATGAAAGGGTTGCGTCTTTCGAAAACAGCTGTTCTGCTCTGCTGTGTAAGTTGAATAAAATTGATGTTGACTTTCCTTTGTGCCTTGGAATATTTATCATGTGTTTCTGAGATTTAAAAACAAATTTCGAACAATTAGCCTATGAATCTTAATTCAATTTAATATAGCAATATAAATGTTCGTTAAAATTCTTACTACATACAAATTTAAGCTATGGCTTGAGCTACCAATAATAAAAAATATTGGAAAAACGTTCACATGTACTTAAGTATAAAATTCAAACCAAATAAGTTTGACTTAGGTATGATGGAACAAAAAATTCAGAAAAATGGGACATGAAGAAAAATAATCAAACGGTAAGAAAAATAATCACCGGTATTATAACAATAACATGTTAACATCAGGTTGATACAGTTCTCGTATTCTTTTTCACAATAAAATTTGTGTATATAGGAACTGTTATCAAATTCAACTAAGCCACCTAATAAGTGGTGACAAACACAATACACATGAGCACTGATGATGAAAGGGTTGCGTCTTTCGAAAACAGCTGTTCTGCTCTGCTGTGTAAATTGAATAACACTGATGTTGACTTTCCTTTGTGCCTTGGAATATTTATCATGTGTTTCTGAGATTTAAAAACAAATTTCGAACAATTAGCCTATGAATCTTAATTCAATTTAATATAGCAATATAAATGTTCGTTAAAATTCTTACTACATACAAATTTAAGCTATGGCTTGAGCTACCAATAAAAAAAAATATTGGAAAAACGTTCACATGTACTTAAGTATAAAATTCAAACCAAATAAGTTTGACTTAGGTATGATGGAACAAAAAATTCAGAAAAATGGGACATGAAGAAAAATAATCAACACGGGTATTATAACAATAACATGTTAACATCAGGTTGACACAGTTCTCGTATTCTTTTTCACAATAAAATTTGTGTAAATAGGAACTGTTATCAAATTCAACTAAGCCACCTAATAAGTGGTGACAAACACAATACACATGAGCACTGATGATGAAAGGGTTGCGTCTTTCGAAAACAGCTGTTCTGCTCTGCTGTGTAAGTTGAATAAAACTGATGTTGACTTTCCTTTGTGCCTTGGAATATTTATCATGTGTTTCTGAGATTTAAAAACAAATTTCGAATAATTAGCCTATGAATCTTAATTCAATTTAATATAGCAATATAAATGTTCGTTAAAATTCTTACTACATACAAATTTAAGCTATGGCTTGAGCTACCAATAATAAAAAATATTGGAAAAACGTTCACATGTACTTAAGTATAAAATTCAAACCAAATAAGTTTGACTTAGGTATGATGGAACAAAAAATTCAGAAAAATGGGACATGAAGAAAAATAATCAAACGGTAACACGGGTATTATAACAATAACATGTTAACATCAGGTTGATACAGTTCTCGTATTCTTTTTCACAATAAAATTTGTGTAAATAGGAACTGTAATCAAATTCAACTAAGCCACCTAATAAGTGGTGACACACACAATACACATGAGCACTGATGATGAAAGGGTTGCGTCTTTCGAAAACAGCTGTTCTGCTCTGCTGTGTAAGTTGAATAAAACTGATGTTGACTTTCCTTTGTGCCTTGGAATATTTATCATGTGTTTCTGAGATTTAAAAACAAATTTCGAACAATTAGCCTATGAATCTTAATTCAATTTAATATAGCAATATAAATGTTCGTTAAAATTCTTACTACATACAAATTTAAGCTATGGCTTGAGCTACCAATAATAAAAAATATTGGAAAAACGTTCACATGTACTTAAGTATAAAATTCAAACCAAATAAGTTTGACTTAGGTATGATGGAACAAAAAATTCAGAAAAATGGGACATGAAGAAAAATCATCAAACGGTAACACGGGTATTATAACAATAACATGTTAACATCAGGTTGATACAGTTCTCGTATTCTTTTTCACAATAAAATTTGTGTAAATAGGAACTGTTATCAAATTCAACTAAGCCACCTAATAAGTGGTGACAAACACAATACACATGAGCACTGATGATGAAAGGGTTGCGTCTTTCGAAAACAGCTGTTCTGCTCTGCTGTGTAAGTTGAATAAAACTGATGTTGACTTTCCTTTGTGCCTTGGAATATTTATCATGTGTTTCTGAGATTTAAAAACAAATTTCGAACAATTAGCCTATGAATCTTAATTCAATTTAATATAGCAATATAAATGTTCGTTAAAATTCTTACTACATACAAATTTAAGCTATGGCTTGAGCTACCAATAATAAAAAATATTGGAAAAACGTTCACATGTACTTAAGTATAAAATTCAAACCAAATAAGTTTGACTTAGGTATGATGGAACAAAAAATTCAGAAAAATGGGACATGAAGAAAAATAATCAAACGGTAACACGGGTATTATAACAATAACATGTTAACATCAGGTTGATACAGTTCTCGTATTCTTTTTCACAATAAAATTTGTGTAAATAGGAACTGTTATCAAATTCAACTAAGCCACCTAATAAGTGGTGACAAACACAATACACATGAGCACTGATGATGAAAGGGTTGCGTCTTTCGAAAACAGCTGTTCTGCTCTGCTGTGTAAATTGAATAACACTGATGTTGACTTTCCTTTGTGCCTTGGAATATTTATCATGTGTTTCTGAAATTTAAAAACAAATTTCGAACAATTAGCCTATGAATCTTAATTCAATTTAATATAGCAATATAAATGTTCGTTAAAATTCTTACTACATACAAATTTAAGCTATGGCTTGAGCTACCAATAAAAAAAAATATTGGAAAAACGTTCACATGTACTTAAGTATAAAATTCAAACCAAATAAGTTTGACTTAGGTATGATGGAACAAAAAATTCAGAAAAATGGGACATGAAGAAAAATAATCAAACGGTAACACGGGTATTATAACAATAACATGTTAACATCAGGTTGACACAGTTCTCGTATTCTTTTTCACAATAAAATTTGTGTAAATAGGAACTGTTATCAAATTCAACTAAGCCACCTAATAAGTGGTGACAAACACAATACACATGAGCACTGATGATGAAAGGGTTGCGTCTTTCGAAAACAGCTGTTCTGCTCTGCTGTGTAAATTGAATAACACTGATGTTGACTTTCCTTTGTGCCTTGGAATATTTATCATGTGTTTCTGAGATTTAAAAACAAATTTCGAACAATTAGCCTATGAATCTTAATTCAATTTAATATAGCAATATAAATGTTCGTTAAAATTCTTACTACATACAAATTTAAGCTATGGCTTGAGCTACCAATAAAAAAAAATATTGGAAAAACGTTCACATGTACTTAAGTATAAAATTCAAACCAAATAAGTTTGACTTAGGTATGATGGAACAAAAAATTCAGAAAAATGGGACATGAAGAAAAATAATCAAACGGTAACACGGGTATTATAACAATAACATGTTAACATCAGGTTGACACAGTTCTCGTATTCTTTTTCACAATAAAATTTGTGTAAATAGGAACTGTTATCAAATTCAACTAAGCCACCTAATAAGTGGTGACAAACACAATACACATGAGCACTGATGATGAAAGGGTTGCGTCTTTCGAAAACAGCTGTTCTGCTCTGCTGTGTAAGTTGAATAAAACTGATGTTGACTTTCCTTTGTGCCTTGGAATATTTATCATGTGTTTCTGAGATTTAAAAACAAAATTTCGAACAATTAGCCTATGAATCTTAATTCAATTTAATATAGCAATATAAATGTTCGTTAAAATTCTTACTACATACAAATTTAAGCTATGGCTTGAGCTACCAATAATAAAAAATATTGGAAAAACGTTCACATGTACTTAAGTATAAAATTCAAACCAAATAAGTTTGACTTAGGTATGATGGAACAAAAAATTCAGAAAAATGGGACATGAAGAAAAATAATCAAACGGTAACACGGGTATTATAACAATAACATGTTAACATCAGGTTGATACAGTTCTCGTATTCTTTTTCACAATAAAATTTGTGTAAATAGGAACTGTTATCAAATTCAACTAAGCCACCTAATAAGTGGTGACAAACACAATACACATGAGCACTGATGATGAAAGGGTTGCGTCTTTCGAAAACAGCTGTTCTGCTCTGCTGTGTAAATTGAATAACACTGATGTTGACTTTCCTTTGTGCCTTGGAATATTTATCATGTGTTTCTGAGATTTAAAAACAAATTTCGAACAATTAGCCTATGAATCTTAATTCAATTTAATATAGCAATATAAATGTTCGTTAAAATTCTTACTACATACAAATTTAAGCTATGGCTTGAGCTACCAATAAAAAAAAATATTGGAAAAACGTTCACATGTACTTAAGTATAAAATTCAAACCAAATAAGTTTGACTTAGGTATGATGGAACAAAAAATTCAGAAAAATGGGACATGAAGAAAAATAATCAAACGGTAACACGGGTATTATAACAATAACATGTTAACATCAGGTTGACACAGTTCTCGTATTCTTTTTCACAATAAAATTTGTGTAAATAGGAACTGTTATCAAATTCAACTAAGCCACCTAATAAGTGGTGACAAACACAATACACATGAGCACTGACGATGAAAGGGTTGCGTCTTTCGAAAACAGCTGTTCTGCTCTGCTGTGTAAGTTGAATAAAACTGATGTTGACTTTCCTTTGTGCCTTGGAATATTTATCATGTGTTTCTGAGATTTAAAAACAAATTTCGAACAATTAGCCAATGAATCTTAATTCAATTTAATATAGCAATATAAATGTTCGTTAAAATTCTTACTACATACAAATTTAAGCTATGGCTTGAGCTACCAATAATAAAAAATATTGGAAAAACGTTCACATGTACTTAAGTATAAAATTCAAACCAAATAAGTTTGACTTAGGTATGATGGAACAAAAAATTCAGAAAAATGGGACATGAAGAAAAATAATCAAACGGTAACACGGGTATTATAACAATAACATGTTAACATCAGGTTGATACAGTTCTCGTATTCTTTTTCACAATAAAATTTGTGTAAATAGGAACTGTTATCAAATTCAACTAAGCCACCTAATAAGTGGTCACACACACAATACACATGAGCACTGATGATGAAAGGGTTGCGTCTTTCGAAAACAGCTGTTCTGCTCTGCTGTGTAAGTTGAATAAAACTGATGTTGACTTTCCTTTGTGCCTTGGAATATTTATCATGTGTTTCTGAGATTTAAAAACAAATTTCGAACAATTAGCCTATGAATCTTAATTCAATTTAATATAGCAATATAAATGTTCGTTAAAATTCTTACTACATACAAATTTAAGCTATGGCTTGAGCTACCAATAATAAAAAATATTGGAAAAACGTTCACATGTACTTAAGTATAAAATTCAAACCAAATAAGTTTGACTTAGGTATGATGGAACAAAAAATTCAGAAAAATGGGACATGAAGAAAAATAATCAAACGGTAACACGGGTATTATAACAATAACATGTTAACATCAGGTTGATACAGTTCTCGTATTCTTTTTCACAATAAAATTTGTGTAAATAGGAACTGTTATCAAATTCAACTAAGCCACCTAATAAGTGGTGACAAACACAATACACATGAGCACTGATGATGAAAGGGTTGCGTCTTTCGAAAACAGCTGTTCTGCTCTGCTGTGTAAGTTGAATAAAACTGATGTTGACTTTCCTTTGTGCCTTGGAATATTTATCATGTGTTTCTGAGATTTAAAAACAAATTTCGAACAATTAGCCTATGAATCTTAATTCAATTTAATATAGCAATATAAATGTTCGTTAAAATTCTTACTACATACAAATTTAAGCTATGGCTTGAGCTACCAATAATAAAAAATATTGGAAAAACGTTCACATGTACTTAAGTATAAAATTCAAACCAAATAAGTTTGACTTAGGTATGATGGAACAAAAAATTCAGAAAAATGGGACATGAAGAAAAATAATCAAACGGTAACACGGGTATTATAACAATAACATGTTAACATCAGGTTGATACAGTTCTCGTATTCTTTTTCACAATAAAATTTGTGTAAATAGGAACTGTTATCAAATTCAACTAAGCCACCTAATAAGTGGTGACAAACACAATACACATGAGCACTGATGATGAAAGGGTTGCGTCTTTCGAAAACAGCTGTTCTGCTCTGCTGTGTAAATTGAATAACACTGATGTTGACTTTCCTTTGTGCCTTGGAATATTTATCATGTGTTTCTGAAATTTAAAAACAAATTTCGAACAATTAGCCTATGAATCTTAATTCAATTTAATATAGCAATATAAATGTTCGTTAAAATTCTTACTACATACAAATTTAAGCTATGGCTTGAGCTACCAATAAAAAAAAATATTGGAAAAACGTTCACATGTACTTAAGTATAAAATTCAAACCAAATAAGTTTGACTTAGGTATGATGGAACAAAAAATTCAGAAAAATGGGACATGAAGAAAAATAATCAAACGGTAACACGGGTATTATAACAATAACATGTTAACATCAGGTTGACACAGTTCTCGTATTCTTTTTCACAATAAAATTTGTGTAAATAGGAACTGTTATCAAATTCAACTAAGCCACCTAATAAGTGGTGACAAACACAATACACATGAGCACTGATGATGAAAGGGTTGCGTCTTTCGAAAACAGCTGTTCTGCTCTGCTGTGTAAATTGAATAACACTGATGTTGACTTTCCTTTGTGCCTTGGAATATTTATCATGTGTTTCTGAGATTTAAAAACAAATTTCGAACAATTAGCCTATGAATCTTAATTCAATTTAATATAGCAATATAAATGTTCGTTAAAATTCTTACTACATACAAATTTAAGCTATGGCTTGAGCTACCAATAAAAAAAAATATTGGAAAAACGTTCACATGTACTTAAGTATAAAATTCAAACCAAATAAGTTTGACTTAGGTATGATGGAACAAAAAATTCAGAAAAATGGGACATGAAGAAAAATAATCAAACGGTAACACGGGTATTATAACAATAACATGTTAACATCAGGTTGACACAGTTCTCGTATTCTTTTTCACAATAAAATTTGTGTAAATAGGAACTGTTATCAAATTCAACTAAGCCACCTAATAAGTGGTGACAAACACAATACACATGAGCACTGATGATGAAAGGGTTGCGTCTTTCGAAAACAGCTGTTCTGCTCTGCTGTGTAAGTTGAATAAAACTGATGTTGACTTTCCTTTGTGCCTTGGAATATTTATCATGTGTTTCTGAGATTTAAAAACAAAATTTCGAACAATTAGCCTATGAATCTTAATTCAATTTAATATAGCAATATAAATGTTCGTTAAAATTCTTACTACATACAAATTTAAGCTATGGCTTGAGCTACCAATAATAAAAAATATTGGAAAAACGTTCACATGTACTTAAGTATAAAATTCAAACCAAATAAGTTTGACTTAGGTATGATGGAACAAAAAATTCAGAAAAATGGGACATGAAGAAAAATAATCAAACGGTAACACGGGTATTATAACAATAACATGTTAACATCAGGTTGATACAGTTCTCGTATTCTTTTTCACAATAAAATTTGTGTAAATAGGAACTGTTATCAAATTCAACTAAGCCACCTAATAAGTGGTGACAAACACAATACACATGAGCACTGATGATGAAAGGGTTGCGTCTTTCGAAAACAGCTGTTCTGCTCTGCTGTGTAAATTGAATAACACTGATGTTGACTTTCCTTTGTGCCTTGGAATATTTATCATGTGTTTCTGAGATTTAAAAACAAATTTCGAACAATTAGCCTATGAATCTTAATTCAATTTAATATAGCAATATAAATGTTCGTTAAAATTCTTACTACATACAAATTTAAGCTATGGCTTGAGCTACCAATAAAAAAAAATATTGGAAAAACGTTCACATGTACTTAAGTATAAAATTCAAACCAAATAAGTTTGACTTAGGTATGATGGAACAAAAAATTCAGAAAAATGGGACATGAAGAAAAATAATCAAACGGTAACACGGGTATTATAACAATAACATGTTAACATCAGGTTGACACAGTTCTCGTATTCTTTTTCACAATAAAATTTGTGTAAATAGGAACTGTTATCAAATTCAACTAAGCCACCTAATAAGTGGTGACAAACACAATACACATGAGCACTGACGATGAAAGGGTTGCGTCTTTCGAAAACAGCTGTTCTGCTCTGCTGTGTAAGTTGAATAAAACTGATGTTGACTTTCCTTTGTGCCTTGGAATATTTATCATGTGTTTCTGAGATTTAAAAACAAATTTCGAACAATTAGCCAATGAATCTTAATTCAATTTAATATAGCAATATAAATGTTCGTTAAAATTCTTACTACATACAAATTTAAGCTATGGCTTGAGCTACCAATAATAAAAAATATTGGAAAAACGTTCACATGTACTTAAGTATAAAATTCAAACCAAATAAGTTTGACTTAGGTATGATGGAACAAAAAATTCAGAAAAATGGGACATGAAGAAAAATAATCAAACGGTAACACGGGTATTATAACAATAACATGTTAACATCAGGTTGATACAGTTCTCGTATTCTTTTTCACAATAAAATTTGTGTAAATAGGAACTGTTATCAAATTCAACTAAGCCACCTAATAAGTGGTCACACACACAATACACATGAGCACTGATGATGAAAGGGTTGCGTCTTTCGAAAACAGCTGTTCTGCTCTGCTGTGTAAGTTGAATAAAACTGATGTTGACTTTCCTTTGTGCCTTGGAATATTTATCATGTGTTTCTGAGATTTAAAAACAAATTTCGAACAATTAGCCTATGAATCTTAATTCAATTTAATATAGCAATATAAATGTTCGTTAAAATTCTTACTACATACAAATTTAAGCTATGGCTTGAGCTACCAATAATAAAAAATATTGGAAAAACGTTCACATGTACTTAAGTATAAAATTCAAACCAAATAAGTTTGACTTAGGTATGATGGAACAAAAAATTCAGAAAAATGGGACATGAAGAAAAATAATCAAACGGTAACACGGGTATTATAACAATAACATGTTAACATCAGGTTGATACAGTTCTCGTATTCTTTTTCACAATAAAATTTGTGTAAATAGGAACTGTTATCAAATTCAACTAAGCCACCTAATAAGTGGTGACAAACACAATACACATGAGCACTGATGATGAAAGGGTTGCGTCTTTCGAAAACAGCTGTTCTGCTCTGCTGTGTAAGTTGAATAAAACTGATGTTGACTTTCCTTTGTGCCTTGGAATATTTATCATGTGTTTCTGAGATTTAAAAACAAATTTCGAACAATTAGCCTATGAATCTTAATTCAATTTAATATAGCAATATAAATGTTCGTTAAAATTCTTACTACATACAAATTTAAGCTATGGCTTGAGCTACCAATAATAAAAAATATTCGAAAAACGTTCACATGTACTTAAGTATAAAATTCAAACCAAATAAGTTTGACTTAGGTATGATGGAACAAAAAATTCAGAAAAATGGGACATGAAGAAAAATAATCAAACGGTAACACGGGTATTATAACAATAACATGTTAACATCAGGTTGATACAGTTCTCGTATTCTTTTGCACAATAAAATTTGTGTAAATAGGAACTGTTATCAAATTCAACTAAGCCACCTAATAAGTGGTGACAAACACAATACCTACACATGAGCACTGATGATGAAAGGGTTGCGTCTTTCGAAAACAGCTGTTCTGCTCTGCTGTGTAAGTTGAATAAAACTGATGTTGACTTTCCTTTGTGCCTTGGAATATTTATCATGTGTTTCTGAGATTTAAAAACAAATTTCGAACAATTAGCCTATGAATCTTAATTCAATTTAATATAGCAATATACATGTTCGTTAAAATTCTTACTACATACAAATTTAAGCTATGGCTTGAGCTACCAATCATAAAAAATATTGGAAAAACGTTCACATGTAGTTAAGTATAAAATTCAAACCAAATAAGTTTGACTTAGGTATGATGGAACAAAAAATTCAGAAAAATGGGACATGAAGAAAAATAATCAAACGGTAACATGGGTATTATAACAATAACATGTTAACATCAGGTTGATACAGTTCTTGTATTCTTTTTCACAATAAAATTTGTGTTAATAGGAACTGTTATCAAATTCAACTAAGCCACCTAATAAGTGGTGACAAACACAATACACATGAGCACTAGGGTGTCCCAAAAAAAATTTTTTTTCTGATTTTCATAAGGGCTCAATCAAAATTTAAAAGCTTATAGGGCAAAGTATTTTTGGTTTTTTTTAAAGAATTCTCGGAATAGGTCTAGAGGTCGCGCAAATGGAGTTTTCATAAAAAACCGGAGTTTTCGGCCTTTTTTCTAACTTTACTCATAACTTGGTTAATAACCACGGGTTTCTTCACTCCTGAGGAAACAGTTTTAAAGAAAAGTATTTAAGCTTTATTCCTGTGTGAAAAACTTATAAGTTTTGGTGATGAGTTTGCTTATTTAGATACCCTAAATTACAATTTTTCGTAATTTTTTCAAAAATTTTGTAATAACGCTTTACAAGTTTTTAAGTTTCAATGAAAGCGAAAAAAAATTAATGATGCAGTTTGAAAGACAAATTAATTCTTATTAATATATATATAACAATTTTTAAATTTGCTCTTACCGTTTCTGAGTTATACCCGTTTTTATCTTTATACCCAGTATATGTTTATATAAGCTGTTTGCCAGTTACCAATCATACCCAATCAACTAAAAAACCAACTTTTGTTTTGCTCTGTGAAAAATCATTTATTGAGGCTCTTGCGATAAATTCTGGAAATCAGTTTCAGAAGTTGTGACATTAATATAAGTATTAGCCAAAGCCACACGTCGTTCTGCGACATCATTTACCACTTGTAAATGTTGAACTTTTTTCTTTGCATCTTGAAATGATTTGTTGCTTTTCCAATTCTCTGGATCTATTTTAAAAAAATCGATTGAAATATTGCAAGCTTCAAGAAAAGTTAGACTGGCTTTTGAAATGAATTGTTGAATTTCCTTATTTCTAAAGTTTTCTTCTGTTAAAGTTACATTTGCTACTTCATAATCGCTGCATGGAGTATCTGCAATTTTTTTTTGTCATTAAACGCAAAGTTTTGGTGTCGATACGTTCATCAAAAAACGCTAAGGCAGCCAATTTCGGAGTTAAGTACCACTGATGACCTAGAAAAGTTTTAAGCGAGGATTGTGCAACTGCTTTATTAATAATTTTATAACTATCCAATTCCTTTAATAGGCTCAGATCATTGAGAGGAGCGTATCGAGGGCACTGGCAGAGGTACCAATATTTTATATATATTCTTAAAATAAATGAACTAAATTCAAGTAAGGCATCAATTGTTGATTTGTCTATATAAGATTGCAACTGGTTTCGAAAAATGCATATTTTCAAAGAACATATAATTTTCATCATCCAGCGAGCCCGATTGATAGCTCCTGGAGCTTTTACTGTTGGGTAGGGCATAGATTTATCACCCAAAAAGATTAGACTCAGATGGAGTAGTTCTTTATAGTCCTCTCTTGGTTGCGTGTCTTCAAGTTGGCCTTTAATAAAATTGCTTAACACTTCGCGTATTGGTTCCGGAATAATCTCTTTGTGACAGTATATTTTTGGATTAGATGTAATTTAAAAAATCTTTGCAAAATTTGCAATTTTGTCGGCGGTTTCGAGGGATCAAGGGCGTCAATCATTTTTCCAACAAGCCACACATTTCTTGTTTTCACAAAATTCATATCTATTTTGAATAAAATTACACATTTTTGCACTAACCAAAAAAAAAACAAAATAAAATAAAAAAATTCTTACCGGTACGTCGACGAAAACTTTTATATATACAAAGAACTTCTCTATTTGATATGTCGGGCAGCTAACTCAAAAATTTATGTTATGTAAAATCGTATAATGACAATATTATAGCGTGTAACGATTTAGATTAATAAATGTCAGAAGTTAACGGCAGTTAAAACCCCAATGCTATAGTCTTGCCAGATCTTTCATTCATTCAATCCCTGAAGATATTGGGATAAGTTCAATTAAACGGCGGATTAAATTGAAATGAAATAATATTTTATTTATTCGCAGAAATCTCCTTAAAGACCCAACTATAAAAATTTATGGAAATATACAAAAATTATAACGAAAAAAGTATCACCATTTTTAAGCTACAAACTATAAAAATAGTGTAACTCGGGAACTGTAGGACCAAATTCCATTTTTCTTTTTCTTAATTGTTTAGAACTTATCCGTTTTCAAAATCGCCTCACTAGTTTTTATACCTTCCATATAAATTTGAAAAGTAATAAACCGTTTTTTTACAGAATTTGTTAAAAATTGCAAAAATACTTAATATCTGGAATCGTAATGGACTAAAATATTGCCGAAACTTAAAGTTTTTGCATGTGGATATAAAGTTTGGAAAATTTTCTTTAGAAATATTTGGTCAAAAAATTAAATCAACGTGGTGATTGACAAAGTTATGAGTCAAGTTTGAAAAAAGGTCGAAAACCTCGATTTTTAACAAAGATTTGATTTGCGCGACCTCTAAACCTCTTCCTAAAAATCTAAAAAAAAATTCAATAATAGTGGACCCTATAAGTTTTCAAATTATGCTTGAGCCTCTGACAAAAAAATATTTTGGGACACCCTAATGAGCACTGATGATGAAAACAGCTGTTCTGCTCTGCTGTGTAAGTTGAATAAAAATGATGTTGACTTTCCTTTGTGCCTTGGAATATTTATCATGTGTTTCTGAGATTTAAAAACAAATTTCGAACAATTAGCCTATGAATCTTAATTCAACTTAATATAGCAATATAAATGTTCGTTAAAATTCTTACTACATACAAATTTAAGCAATGGCTTGAGCTACCAATAATAAAAAATATTGGAAAAACGTTCACATGTACTTAAGTATAAAATTCAAACCAAATAAGTTTGACTTAGGTATGATGGAACAAAATATTCAGAAAAATGGGACATGAAGAAAAATAATCAAACGGTAACACGGGTATTATAACAATAACATGTTAACATCAGGTTGATACAGTTTTCGTATTCTTTTTCACAATAAAATTTGTGTAAATAGGAACTGTTATCAAATTCAACTAAGCCACCTAATAAGTGGTGAAAAACACAATACACATGAGCACTGATGATGAAAGGGTTGCGTCTTTCGAAAACAGCTGTTCTGCTCTGCTGTGTAAGTTGAATAAAACTGATGTTGACTTTCCTTTGTGCCTTGGAATATTTATCATGTGTTTCTGAGATTTAAAAACAAATTTCCAACAATTAGCCTATGAATCTTAATTCAATTTAATATAGCAATATAAATGTTCGTTAAAATTCTTACTACATACAAATTTAAGCTATGGCTTGAGCTACCAATAATAAAAAATATTGGAAAAACGTTCACATGTACTTAAGTATAAAATTCAAACCAAATAAGTTTGACTTAGGTATGATGGAACAAAAAATTCAGAAAAATGGGACATGAAGAAAAATAATCAAACGGTAACACGGGTGTTATAACAATAACATGTTAACATCAGGTTGATACAGTTCTCGTATTCTTTTTCACAATAAAATTTGTGTAAATAGGAACTGTTATCAAATTCAACTAAGCCACCTAATAAGTGGTGACAAACACAATACACATGAGCACTGATGATGAAAGGGTTGCGTCTTTCGAAAACAGCTGTTCTGCTCTGCTGTGTAAGTTGAATAAAAATGATGTTGACTTTCCTTTGTGCCTTGGAATATTTATCATGTGTTTCTGAGATTTAAAAACAAATTTCGAACAATTAGCCTATGAATCTTAATTCAACTTAATATAGCAATATAAATGTTCGTTAAAATTCTTACTACATACAAATTTAAGCAATGGCTTGAGCTACCAATAATAAAAAATATTGGAAAAACGTTCACATGTACTTAAGTATAAAATTCAAACCAAATAAGTTTGACTTAGGTATGATGGAACAAAATATTCAGAAAAATGGGACATGAAGAAAAATAATCAAACGGTAACACGGGTATTATAACAATAACATGTTAACATCAGGTTGATACAGTTTTCGTATTCTTTTTCACAATAAAATTTGTGTAAATAGGAACTGTTATCAAATTCAACTAAGCCACCTAATAAGTGGTGAAAAACACAATACACATGAGCACTGATGATGAAAGGGTTGCGTCTTTCGAAAACAGCTGTTCTGCTCTGCTGTGTAAGTTGAATAAAACTGATGTTGACTTTCCTTTGTGCCTTGGAATATTTATCATGTGTTTCTGAGATTTAAAAACAAATTTCCAACAATTAGCCTATGAATCTTAATTCAATTTAATATAGCAATATAAATGTTCGTTAAAATTCTTACTACATACAAATTTAAGCTATGGCTTGAGCTACCAATAATAAAAAATATTGGAAAAACGTTCACATGTACTTAAGTATAAAATTCAAACCAAATAAGTTTGACTTAGGTATGATGGAACAAAAAATTCAGAAAAATGGGACATGAAGAAAAATAATCAAACGGTAACACGGGTGTTATAACAATAACATGTTAACATCAGGTTGATACAGTTCTCGTATTCTTTTTCACAATAAAATTTGTGTAAATAGGAACTGTTATCAAATTCAACTAAGCCACCTAATAAGTGGTGACAAACACAATACACATGAGCACTGATGATGAAAGGGTTGCGTCTTTCGAAAACAGCTGTTCTGCTCTGCTGTGTAAGTTGAATAAAACTGATGTTGACTTTCCTTTGTGCCTTGGAATATTTATCATGTGTTTCTGAGATTTAAAAACAAATTTCGAACAATTAGCCTATGAATCTTAATTCAATTTAATATAGCAATATAAATGTTCGTTAAAATTCTTACTACATACAAATTTAAGCTATGGCTTGAGCTACCAATAATAAAAAATATTGGAAAAACGTTCACATGTACTTAAGTATAAAATTCAAACCAAATAAGTTTGACTTAGGTATGATGGAACAAAAAATTCAGAAAAATGGGACATGAAGAAAAATAACCAAACGGTAACATGGGTATTATAACAATAACATGTTAACATCAGGTTGATACAGTTCTCGTATTCTTTTTCACAATAAAATTTGTGTAAATAGGAACTGTTAACAAATTCAACTAAGCCACCTAATAAGTGGTGACAAACACAATACACATGAGCACTGATGATGAAAGGGTTACGTCTTTCGAAAACAGCTGTTCTGCTCTGCTGTGTAAGTTGACTAAACCTGATGTTGACTTTCCTTTGTGCCTTGGAATATTTATCATGTGTTTCTGAGATTTAAAAACAAATTTCGAACAATTAGCCTATGAATCTTAATTCAATTTAATATAGCAATATAAATGTTCGTTAAAATTCTTACTACATACAAATTTAAGCTATGGCTTGAGCTACCAATAATAAAAAATATTGGAAAAACGTTCACATGTACTTAAGTATAAAATTCAAACCAAATAAATTTGACTTAGGTATGATGGAACAAAAAATTCAGAAAAATGGGACATGAAGAAAAATAATCAAACGGTAACACGGGTATTATAACAATAACATGTTAACATCAGGTTGATACAGTTTTCGTATTCTTTTTCACAATAAAATTTGTGTAAATAGGAACTGTTATCAAATTCAACTAAGCCACCTAATAAGTGGTGACAAACACAATACACATGAGCACTGATGATGAAAGGGTTGCGTCTTTCGAAAACAGCTGTTCTGCTCTGCTGTGTAAGTTGAATAAAACTGATGTTGACTTTCCTTTGTGCCTTGGAATATTTATCATGTGTTTCTGAGATTTAAAAACAAATTTCGAACAATTAGCCTATGAATCTTAATTCAATTTAATATAGCAATATAAATGTTCGTTAAAATTCTTACTACATACAAATTTAAGCTATGGCTCGAGCTACCAATAATAAAAAATATTGGAAAAACGTTCACATGTACTTAAGTATAAAATTCAAACCAAATAAGTTTGACTTAGGTATGATGGAACAAAAAATTCAGAAAAATGGGACATGAAGAAAAATAATCAAACGGTAACACGGGTATTATAACAATAACATGTTAACATCAGGTTGATACAGTTCTCGTATTCTTTTTCACAATAAAATTTGTGTAAATAGGAACTGTTATCAAATTCAACTAAGCCACCTAATAAGTGGTGACAAACACAATACACATGAGCACTGATGATGAAAGGGTTGCGTCTTTCGAAAACAGCTGTTCTGCTCTGCTGTGTAAGTTGAATAAAACTGATGTTGACTTTCCTTTGTGCGTTGGAATATTTATCATGTGTTTCTGAGATTTAAAAACAAATTTCGAACAATTAGCCTATGAATCTTAATTCAATTTAATATAGCAATATAAATGTTCGTTAAAATTCTTACTACATACAAATTTAAGCTATGGCTTGAGCTACCAATAATAAAAAATATTGGAAAAACGTTTACATGTACTTAAGTATAAAATTCAAACCAAATAAGTTTGACTTAGGTATGATGGAACAAAAAATTCAGAAAAATGGGACATGAAGAAAAATAATCAAACGATAACACGGGTATTATAACAATAACATGTTAACATCAGGTTGACACAGTTCTCGTATTCTTTTTCACAATAAAATTTGTGTAAATAGGAACTGTTATCAAATTCAACTAAGCCATCTAATAAGTGGTGACAAACACAATACACATGAGTACTGATGATGAAAGGGTTGCGTCTTTCGAAAACAGCTGTTCTGCTCTGCTGTGTAAGTTGAATAAAACTGATGTTGACTTTCCTTTGTGCCTTGGAATATTTATCATGTGTTTCTGAGATTTAAAAACAAATTTCGAACAATTAGCCTATGAATCTTAATTCAATTTAATATAGCAATATAAATGTTCGTTAAAATTCTTACTACATACAAATTTAAGCTATGGCTTGAGCTACCAATAATAAAAAATATTGGAAAAACGTTCACATGTACTTAAGTATAAAATTCAAACCAAATAAGTTTGACTTAGGTATGATGGAACAAAAAATTCAGAAAAATGGGACATGAAGAAAAATAATCAAACGATAACACGGGTATTATAACAATAACATGTTAACATCAGGTTGACACAGTTCTCGTATTCTTTTTCACAATAAAATTTGTGTAAATAGGAACTGTTATCAAATTCAACTAAGCCACCAAATAAGTGGTAACAAACACAATACACATGAGCACTGATGATGAAAGGGTTGCGTCTTTCGAAAACAGCTGTTCTGCTCTGCTGTGTAAGTTGAATAAAACTGATGTTGACTTTCCTTTGTGCCTTGGAATATTTATCATGTGTTTCTGAGATTTAAAAACAAATTTCGAACAATTAGCCTATGAATCTTAATTCAATTTAATATAGCAATAATGTTCGTTAAAATTCTTACTACATACTAATAAATTTATATTTCTTAAACTTATCAGAAGAACTTTTTGATATCTAATGACTGTGAAATGAATTTTTTTTAGGTTAAATTTTTTAGAGTATTTTTATGTTTGTTTTTATTATTAAATTTTTAATATTAAATCTAAATGAAATTTATTTGTTGGTGGTTAAGCAATGTCTATATGCATTTCATTGGTGATTTACCAAATCATCAGTAGAATTTAACCACAGTTTTGAAAAGTTAAAAACCTCTTATCTTATGCATATACTTCCGAAAACCATCTGAGAATTCACAATTTGTAAATTACAAACTTTTTTCAAAAATCACAACAGAATAAGCATAGTAGGCCTTGAAACTCATACAAAACTTTTCTATTTTTTATTTGTTTATTTATGCATTTGACAGTTAAAAAATATGTTTTTACTTTCGAAAATGTTTTCGAAAAATAAATAAAACGCGTGGACTCCAGCACATACATGTCCAGCAAGTCGCATGTGATTCGACAATTGTGTGATTCACAGCACATATGTATGTACAAGATAATTATACAGCAATTGCTCGATTTCCACGTTTGTCAAAACAAAAATTAAAATTTAATAAAATGAACTTCTTAACCAAAAACTGTTCCGTAAAAAATTATGATGAAAGGATGATCGCCTGTTGGTTATGTCATGGGTTAGCTCATTTTAAATGTAGTGAATTACCGACTCTCGTTGCCGAAGCTAGCCAAAAACCTTGATGGTGTGCGTTGGTGCTGATTGAACTGCAGAAAAATGGACGTAGATTTTTATACTTCAAGAAAAACTTTATTTTTGGAGATTTATATAACATTTCAAATCCTTTATCCAGTTATGGTCAATTGCTTGATAAGTATTCATCTTGGCATAACCTTGAACCACCCCAAAAAGAATCTACACAGGCTTCTCTACAGCAATATTCACCAAAGTGCCGTAAGTCAGCTCGAACTAACAACAAAGTAACCATTGCAACAGCTAATCATTGAAACAGCAATCAAAAGCCAAAGTGTGCAGACAATTACTCTTGTTTCAACTAAAAATACTGTTGAAAAGTCTAACGTCAGTAGTAATATTACCCGGGAACTTCGTCTAATTCCACCCAAAAAACAGTCGTTTATATCCCGCTTTGCGTCGGAAACTACCATCGTGGACATAATTTATTACCTTAAAAGTAAACTAAACTTAAACGAAGGAATTATATTCAGATATTCAACCGCGTAGTATTAAATCATTTAGAATTACTGTTTCATCTGAAATATTTAATCTGTTACTGGTGCAGCTTTTCGGCGCGAGTATACTCTTGTTAAAGAATATATACCGAAATTTAACTAAAGAGTTAGTAATCTTGCACGTCTTCCTGCAACTGTACCAACGCTGTAAAAAAAAACTAATACTAGCCGTGATAACCAGTTACATATCGTACGAGTATATCAAAACGTTTTTGACTGTACCAACGCTGTAAAAAAACTAATACTAGCCGTGATAACCAGTTACATATCGTACGAGTATATCAAAACGTTTTTGACTTAAATATTAAATTGTCGAAGCTCAACAGAAATAATTTTGAATTTGAGCATCATGTTATTATCTTCACTAAAATTTGGCTTAACAAAAATATACTCAACACCGAAATATCATGCAATAAATATAGTATTGGTAGAATGGATAGAGATACTTGCACTAGAGGTGATGGTGTGTTGATAGCACTTTTTAATGCTTTTTCATCTATGAATATTGACTTACATGTTCCGAAAGGAATAGAATTTGTTTGTACATGTATAAAACTCATACATAAAATACTTATTTTTGGTGATTTCAACTTGCCCGATGTTTCTTGGAAATTTTTAGCCGATGCATTTTTCTTCGCTGCCTATGAAGCTATTGAGTGGATGGATGAGATGTTGGATAAATTCTATGATTTATGCCTTTTCCAAGTTAATGGGTTTTGTAACATTTACGGAAGATTACTTGATTTAGTTTTTACATAGGCCGCTGATAGCGCATTAACACGCACTGAACCAATCGTCGTTCGTGCAGGCCTATCATCCCACACTAGAGTTAAGCATTAATATGCTTCAGTTCACCAAAACTCGTGCCAGGTGGAGAAGTTTACTGTGTTAAAAAGGCTAATTATGATGACTTAAACCTCCTTTTATTTAATACTAACTGGCTGAATCTGTTATCTACCACTAGTAGTAGGCAATCATCTGTTGAATCTATAATACGAGTGTTTTACTCCACCATCTTGAAATATATTGATGAATTTGTTCCGAAATAAAAATTTCATACTCAAACTGGACTACCATGGAACATTAGGCAATTATCCAACCTTAAAGATAGGTACAGACAATGCAATGCGTTTCCGCAATCTGGCAAATTGCATTGTAGATTGCATCGTTTGAATTCGTGTTTCAGATTCATCGACATCAAAATATTTTGATATTTTGAGATTGCACTGATCTAGATTGCATTGTACATAAAATCTATAATCTTTTGGCTCATTTTATTTCAACACTTTTAATAGCCTTTCATTAGAAAACTGCTCTTTTTCAAATACAAATTTGTTGTCCACATTTTTCTTTCCTTAGGTACGTCCTCTTCACACAACAAAATAATAATTGATGCTATTTCACTTAGCATACACAATAAAATTTGTGTAAATAGGAACTGTTATCACTTTATACTAAGCCACCTAATAAGTGGTGATACACACAATACACATGAGCACTGATGATGGTGTTGCGGCTTTCGAAAACAGCTGTTCTGCTCTGCTGTGTAAGTTGAATAAAAGTGATGTTGACTTTCCTTTGTGCCTTGGAATATTTATCATGTCTTTCTGAGATTTAAAAAACAAATTTCGAACAGTTAGCCTATGAATCTTAATTTAATTTTATATATATTTTTTTGTTTTTAACGAATTAATTAACGAAAAAATAAAAAATAATTGGGATTTGCTAGTTAATTTTGCGTCCACAAATAGGCGTGAGCTTCCCACCTCTGGAACTATATTTTGGATTTTTCTGAATTTCAATAGTACTCTATTTAAGTTCATTTCCAATCCATCAGTCCCAGATCCAAATCCAAACAAATAAAAACAACAGGCAGCTAAGGTGCCTCCAAGTGAACCTGCACCACGCCAAGGCAGCGTCAGACGTGCTATGCCGCAGGTTCACTACAGACGTACTGGATATTTGTCTTATCCAAGAACCTTGGATAAACTCAGGGGTCATCAAAGGGCTCCGAAACAGCCAAGGTAAGCTTATATACAACAATAAAGTGACGAGGCCCAGGGCGGCCATGGTTGGTTGGTATACGTGGCTTCCCGCTACACGCAAGCATTCAAGTAGGATCTCTGAGATCCCGTTTTGAAAAACCACTCCACTCGTCAGTGACTACCTATGGAAGCCGTATCCTGATCTCGGATACGGATGGTTACTAGATCCAACCCGTCACATAGAGGTATCTAATAAGGTCCCCCAGACCTGTAACTGATAACTCCGCGAGGTCGCCTATAATACTATTGCCTAAGAATTTGTGTCTCGTGTTGTGCAAGGCCGGGGATTCGCAAAGGAAGTGATAAACTGTCTCTTCCTTGCTCTGATCCCGGCAGCTCCGACAGAATGCATTATGGTTGAGACCTAACCTGCCTGCATGTCTGCCTATTGCCCAGTGCCCTGTCACAACCGCTACGAGCCTTGAGATGTCCCTGCGATTCCTGTTAATCAATTGTGCCGTTCTATTGTCGTTATAACATGGCCACATGCTTCTAGCCACCCTGCACGTGTTCAGCTTGCGCCACCTGTCCGCCGCTTTCTGCCGGAAATGGCTCTGAATGGTGCTCCTTAGGGTGCCAAACGGCATGTCCACCGATACGGCAGTGGAGACGTCCTTAGCAGATCCAGCCTTAGCTAGCTCATCTGCCTGTTCGTTTCCAAAGAAATTGCTGTGAGCGGGTACCCAGATGAGGGTAGCGTCTATCTGACCCCCCAGTCAGATAGCAGCTCTTTGCATTGGGCTACCAGAGTAGACGAAGTAGTGAACGACCTGAGAGATAGGAGTGCCGCCTGGCTATCGACAAAGATACCGACTCTACCCTGAACACCCCTATCAATTAACAGCCTCGCCGCCTCCCTTATAGCCAGTATCTCAGCCTGAAATACGCTGGATTCATCTGGGAGACGGAGCGAGAGTCTTATTCCAAGGTCCCTCGAGAAGATCCAGCGCCTACACCACAGATCATCCTTGATCCATCAGTATACACTCTGAAGTTGAATTCCCTTTCTAAGTTTCCCCTTCTCCACTCCCGCCTGGATGGTAAGAGGACTTTGAATGAAGTGTTAAAGTCTAAGTGAGGTACTACATAGTCGGTGGGCTTCCTCAGTGTCGGTGGTAGCCGGCCAAGGATTCCTGCGTGGCCATAGTCCCTTGACCTCCACCTCCCTGATGCCGCTAGTCTTGCCGCACTGCTTGAGGATGCCCGGAGTACATAAAGGTCAATCGGAATTAGGTTTAGTATAGCATTCAGCGCCTCTGAAGGACTAGTACGTAGACAACCAGTAATCCCGATGGAAGCAGATCTCTGTATCCTGTATAGTTGATCTACTACATATTTTTTACTTGTGGCGGGCCACCATACTAACGACCCATAAGTCAATATAGGGCGTACAATGGCTGTGTACATCCACTTAAGCATTATGAGTTTTAGACCCCATCTGGAGCCAAACATTCTCCTGCAGGAGTAGTAGGCAACTGTTGCCTTTTTTACTCTATGATGTATATTTGGTTTCCACGATAGCTTCGTGTCCAGGATAACTCCTAGGTATTTTGCAGTGTCCGAGAGGGACAGTTCCAGATTATTCAGCCGATGAAGTTTAAAGCTTTGGGTTTTGGTCTTTGTAGTAAATAGTACCAGTTCCGTTTTGCTAGGGTTTACTCCTAGACCGCATCCTGCAGCCCATCTACTGAGTGTACCCAAGGCGTTGGACATGATATCACTAATCACGTCCGTGAACATCCCTGATACTACATCGTCCGCGTAAGCCACAACTTTAACTCCTGCAGCATCTAGTCTGAGAAGAATCGTGTTAACAACGAGAAGCCAGAGCAGCGGAGAGATCACCCCACCCTGTGGTGTTCCTCTACATGCCCATCTTGACATTTCGCTATTACCTAACGCTGCAGTGACATTTCTTGCCTTCAACGTAGTAATGATCCAGTTGCTGATGTATTCCTCAACGTCTACATCCCGGAGAGACTGTTGGATGGCTGCCACTGATACATTATTGAAAGCGCCTTCTATGTCTAGGAAGGCAGCCAAGGTATACTGCTTGTTTTCTAGGGATCTCTCCACGACTCCCACCACCTCATGCAGAGCTGTTTCCGTGGAGCGTCCCTTCAGGTAGGCATGCTGACTATCTGAGAGAATAAACGATCCTTCAAGTCAATGCCTAATATGGGTGTCTAGTAATCTTTCTAGCGTCTTAACTAAGAAAGATGAAAGGCTGATGGTCTGAAGCCTTTTGGATCCTCGTGACTCCTTTTTCCAATCTTGGGAATGAAAACCACAGGGCGGCCATATTCGTCAGGAATAATATAAACTACTTTCCTATTTCAGAATTTATAGATGGCGATCTAGTGGCAATTCGGGCAAATGTTCCATCAGTGGCAGGGGAACGTGAAATCGTTCTAGCTTCCGCCTACCTGCCGGGTGAGGTCGATTATGCGCCTACGGCTGAGGTTTCCAACCTGGTAGCATATTGCCAAAAAAGGAACCTAGCCATGCTGTGACGCCAACGCACATCACACGGTTTGGGGAAGTACTGACACCAACAAACGAGGTGAGTGTTTACTAGAATTCATTTGTAGAAATAACATATATACTGAACAGGGGCAATGAGCCCACCTTTAGAAATGTTACTAGACAGGAGGTCCTTGATCTCACCTTAAGTAGCAACAATATAGCACATGCTATAAACAATTGGCATGTATCTAACGAGATATCTATGTCAGATCATCAACATATACGGTTTGATATAGACTATTGTCCAACGGGGGAGGAACAGTTCCGTAATCCTAGAAACACGGACTGGGATACTTATCGCGTTCATTTATCTAACGGCGAAAACTTTTCAGGGGGATTAATACATAGTCCCATTGAAATAGATTTTGAATCTAGTGAGCTTTGTGAGAATGTTCAAAATGCCTTCAGGAACAGTTGCAGGCTAAGCTCCAGGAGGCCAAAAAGGGACGTACCCTGGTGGAACGAGGGATTAGAGGAACTGAAGGAGGCAAGGCGCCTTTTTAACAGGGCCAAGAACACGGGTGACTGGGTCACCTACAAGTCTGCACTCACTACCTACAATAAAGCACTTAGAGAATCTAAGAGGTCAACATGGCGGACGTACTGCGAGAGGATAAATAATTTGCCTGAGGCAGTACGGCTACAGAAGGCCTTGTCTCGGGATCATTCAAATGGTCTTTGTACACTAAAACGACCTGACGGGACGAACACAGATTCACCAGAAGAAACATCTGCACTTCTTCTAGATACACATTTCCCAGGATCACTGCCAGTAAATCCGATTTCGTTTCCACAATGGACACCTAGGTGTACCAACAGGGATCGCAGGTTGGCGGAAAGTATCTTTGGAAATAGACAAGTTAGCTGGGCGTTGTCTAAATTTAGCCCTTATAAATCTCCAGGCCCAGATGGCATCTATCCATGTCTTCTTCAGCAGGGTCGGGATTATATTGTTCCACAACTGTCCAGGATTTTCAAATCAAGCCTACTGGCATGTCATATACCGAAGGCTTGGTGTATGGTCAAGGTGGTTTTTATACCAAAGGCTGGTGGTAGATCTGAACATCTTCCGAAATCATTTAGACCAATCAGTCTCAGCTCGTTTTTCCTGAAGACGATGGAGAAACTTCTGGACAGTTACATTAGGAGGAATTTTCTCAGGAGGAATTTTCTGAGGAGAAAATGCAAGAATATTCGAATCTATTTGATGTCTGATAGCCAAGCAGCGCTCAAGGCCATAACCTCGTATGAGATTAGGTCGGGGGTTGTTATGGACTGTGTTGCATCGCTAATAGAATTGGGCGCTCAGAACATGCTGACGCTATGATGGGTGCCTGGCCATAAGGGCCATGCTGGGAACGAACGGGCGAATAGAGGAGCCCATCGTAGATTCATAGGACCGGGACCCTTCTTTGGAATCTCAGGAGGATATGTCAAGGAACAGAATGACTCCTGGGCTAGAGTGGAGTTTAATCGCCACTGGAAAGCCCTTCACGGCCTAAGACAGGCAAAGCGTTTCATTACGTTATGTCGGAACAAATCCCAAAAATTAATGCTGATGGACAAGAATGACCTCAGATTATTAACGGGTTGGTTTACAGGACACTGCGGTCTCAGACGACACCAGTCGTGGGCAACTCTGAGACCAAATTGTGTAGGCTCTGCGAGGCAGAGGAGGAGACACCGGAGCACGCACTCTGTGACTGTCCGGCAGCAGCGTCGTGTAGGAGGAGGTTCCTCGGAGGCAATTTTATGACTCCGGGGGAGGTGTACGATATATCACCAGGTAGAGTAATTGGCTTTATTCGTAGCCTCAATCTACAATTGTGAACACTTGGGCTGCACAAAAGATCATTTGAGTCGCGGTGCTTATGGCCTAACAGTAATAATAATCAGTCCCAGATTGAAGTCTATAGCTCTTTTGGGGCTTTACGTACAGACAGGCGGATAGAACAACATCACGCATTCGTTATCGCTATTTATAAGGGTCCAGAATATGTACACTTTATGGGGTGATATATTAATATTGGCAAACCTATATATACCCTTTATCTTTTTGTGAAGGGAAAAGAAAATTGGAGAACGAAGATTTTTTTGGTACATAAAAACAAGTCAAAATTTTTTTGTGAATTAAGGCTTTTAATACTTCAGGAAGAACTAAAATCCTTTTAAAAAAATCAAAAATATTAAAAATTCGATTCCAGGGTTGGGAAATCGACATTTTTTGGAACATAAAATTAGCCATACAACTTCCTAATTTCAATTTCGTAGTGATTTAAACCCATTTTGTACTTCAGGAAAATTAAGTTGGTTTTAAAAACCAAAAAAATTAAAATTTCGACTTCAGGGTTGGACAATCAAAATTTTTGGAACATAAAAGGAAATATGATGCTAATTTTGGTTTCTTTTTGAATTAACCTTATGTTACACTTTAGGAAAAATTAAACCAATAAAATCCAAAATTGTATTCTTGGGCTGGACAATAGATTATTTTTTTGTACATAAAATTAACCATATAAGTTGCTATTTTGTTTACTGAATTAAACATTTTTTTTATACTTCTGGAAGAATTAAATTGGTTTTAAAAACCTAAAAATTCCATTCTATGGTTGAAAAATCGAAACGTTTCTGATACCTTATACTTCTTTATCATGATTTAAATCTATTTTATACTTCATTATGAATAGAATTGGCATTGAAATTTAAATAAAAAAAATTAAAAACAATTCCAGGGTTAGACAATTGGAAGTTTTTTGGTGCATAAAAGTAACCAACTGAAACGAATTTTTCTTGTTTATTATAAATTGGTATTAGAAAGCAGAATAGCTAACATTACAGATTCAGACCGACCTGAAAATTTTAAACTTTTTCTTAAAAATTAATGTAACTAAGTAACAAATTTTTCTTTCTTTGGTAATTAAACCCATTTTAATTTTAGAAGGAAAAAAGAAATACAACTCTGCACAGCCTGATATATACAATTGCTATAAACCTTAAACAATTATATTTATTTTTTTCTCATTCCCCGATTATACACTGAGAAGTCAACTTGCTTATTACTTTAACAAAGCTTTAATTCATAATTACTTACGTACAACAGCCTAAATTGTAAATAAAGTGAACTCATGTGTTTTCTTTTTAACTTGGACCAGCACTCAGGGGATGACTAGAAAGGATGGGATAATATTGAGGGGACAGATTAAGAAAGATGAGAAGACAGAGAATTTTTTGTAGCTATTTGAACCACTTAATTCGCTAATTTTTTGCTACATGGCCGACGAAAGAGAGGGTTGTTCCTCTGCTCTTTAGTACATGATTGTGTCAGTCGTTGTTAATACAACGGGGTTGAACTCAGGACCCTCCGCTTCATAGTCTCGGGTTAACTACTTCAGGCAACCGCACCATCATTGAAAATTGAACAAAAGAAAATATTATTTGTTGAAAAGCTATCCCGGAAACAGGCGAGAGTTGGTCTGCGGTATTAAACCCACTCAGCAAAATACCCCTTTTTTCTTCTCCCACAAAACTACTGTTAAAATAAGAACAGGCCAAAATGAGCGAATATAATTTAATTCCCCTTTCGAAGATCGACCCCTTTGCATCTCAAACAGCACCCTCTTTGCCGTCAACAAAACAGGAACTGAAATACAATTTCTATAAACCTTAAACAATTATATTCACTTCGTACACTGTTGTATACAACTGTTTTCTTAGATGCACCAGAGATTAATGTATACTTTGCATACATCCAATCGCTTCTCTGAATTTCAAAGCCAACGCCCATCCACTTCAAGTGTAACCAGACGTCACACACATCACACTGGACCAACTCAACGTCACCTGGCTGCTTGCACAATAAACAGCTTGACACAGAATCACACCCATCTTCTCGGTACATACGTTTTGAGAAATGTCGCGTATCGCTAAAGTTTTGTTGGAATATATTCAATTCAATGTAAAGTTTTTTAAAGAAATGTTAGATTCGTATACATACCCACAATAAGAACTACATACTTCGCGTAGTTTAAATACGAACTTGATATATTTATTCTGCAATATATGTACGCTTTAAAATTATATAAAACTATGAATTAAGTTATTAGAATATAAAAAGGCAAGTAAAACGAGGAATTGTTCACCTTGGTCGTTTTTAGTCGTCAGGTAAAATTCAAATGTGGCTTTTATACAAATGAAACTGCAGTAACAAAACAAGAAAATACCACTTGCAAAAGTGGAAAAATTGAACAAAGAACGCTGATGAGATGACGTAGCGGCCTCGAAATCAGTACTGATCCGTTCTGCTGGTTTGATGATTATTGAAAATATTCTTAATATTCCAATCTTAATATAAAATAATAAACCGAATTTGAACAAATTCATTTTTTAATAAAATAATAAAAAATCATTAGCAGTCTTGCAGATTCGAACTTAAGCCCATTGAAAAAATTAAAAAATTAAATAACTTACTTTGCAAAAAAAAAAGTATTTTTGACGTTCATTAGCTGATTTGGCTGACAATTGTATTACATTTTTGCAAAAACTAATTCGAAATAAATAGTTTATGTTATCTTCCTTTCCCAATGTTGTATCTAGCTCTTCTTGCTAAAAAATATGTGGCTGTTGGAGCAATTTTAATGGTTATATCTTCAGATACAGTTAGCCTTTAATGGATAACGTTAGCTAACCGTGGTTTACCAGGGAAAATATTTAGGTCCAAGAAAGCACATTCAAAAGTGAATACAATAAACGTTGCAGTAGAAACTAATTTTCGAGCTACCGAAGAGATCACTGGAGGAATGGGGCAAACAAAAGTATTGATGTACCAATAATAGCCACAAATAACTATAACGGATTATATAAAAAAGGGAGATAGTTTATGATACCTTAGAGATCAGTAGGTGGTCCCACACCTCGTGACACAAACAATTGTATAAGTTAAACGTGGACATTTGCATCAGTGGTGAACTAAAATAAAAATTTACAGATTCTTTTTATGAAAGTGAAACATTTAAACGCACATTTTTATTAACACATTGAAAAGATGATAATTTTCTTATAATTAATATATTAAAAGAGTGTCGTCTAATTCTTCGTCCTTTCCAGCAGGTTGAACGGCAGCTTTACGTAAAACTTTACTTACTACTTCACATAAGGAATCCCGTGCACCTGTATCCAAAATTTTACATACATTATTAAAGTTTTGCTCATCTTCTCTTAAACGCAAGAAAGATATTAATGCTATTTCTGAGTTAGATTTTACATAACCATTTTTTTCTTTTGTTCCATTTACTAGCATTGGTATTAAGTATTTTATGAGATCGGGAGAAACTTGATCAGGGCTAAGCATTTTAGCGATGTGGTTGCAACTTTTTGCAACAAGCTGTTTAATTTCATTACTGTTGTGATTCATGGCTCGTGCAAAAGCATTAATAATTTGGTGGGATGCATACTTTTTTTCTGTCATGTAATATTCTAATAAATATGTTGCGCCTCGTATACCATTACTAGCTATAGAGGTTTTTTCAGACGATATGTATGATATTAGAAATTTTATTATTATTTCTTCATGATCATCATTAAGTATTACTTCAGCACTTTCCTTGAGAGCAACAAATAAAACTATTGTACGACCATGTTTTATAGGAGAATCATCGTTATCGTGTGTCAATATATGATCATGAAGTATTTCGCTTACTTGATTTGGGGGTAAATATTTTAGCAAAGCTCCCAGACACCCACCAGCAGCACTTCGAGTCACATCTTCTTGATGTCCAATCAAACTTATCAAGGTTCCACATATCTGCTTTCTTAAAGGTTCTGATATTTTGTATCCTGCAGGAGTTACCACACTGCGAAGAGCTTGTAGCATAGTTTCTCGAATAGCTGAATCTTCGCTTGATTTTATACTGCTGTGAATTTCATTGAAGAGAGGGTCAGCACGAGTGTGAATTATTACCAATTCAGACAACGCTTGGCCGGCTTTCATGCGAACCAATCTACTTTGATCATGTAAAGCTTTCAAAAATGTAGTTTGCAGCTGCGGCAAGAATTGCTTCAGCATTACTCCAACTTTGTGAAGAAGTATTGCCAAAGTTTCTAGAACCGATGCTTTTACTCCTGCATTAAATCTGTCACCCAAAATTCTAATTAACGGACCTGTTATATGTACAACAGATGGTTGTAACGATTGTGCGCTTGTTATAGAAATTATTTCGCCAAGGCCTTGAGCTGCATTTTCTTTTTCTTCTGGCAGACCATTCAAAATAGCTTCTCTAAATACCGGTAGCAACGGTGTTATTCCCTTAGGCAAACAAAATCCTGGAAGTTCTAATTCCTTAGAATCACTAGCGGCAAAGCGTACAGCTTGGCGTACATCGGATACATAAGCAATTTGCTGAGCTGAATCTAACCCCTTTATAACAGCATTCAGAGCATCCCAAGATCTTTGCAATATGTCCCGATCTATTTCAGCCATTAGTCTTAGAAGACATCTTAATAACAGCGGAACATATTGAGTATAATTACCAGGCGTATGCATACAAAATGCAGACAACAAGCTAGCTGAAGATTTACGCGTAGACAAATTTTCAGACTTTGAAGATGCCATTAATATATCGATTATGGTTCGAATACCAACTTCATCAGAAACCGACAAAATCACGGCTTGGCAATATACTAGTTCTTGTGGTTCATTTGCTGTGCCCTGCGCGTCTGAAAGAGCTTGTAATAAAGCAAAAAGTATTTTCGGCAAATACTTTGTTAGAGCTTCTCCGGCAACAGATACTAATATTGACAGGGCTTTCGTATTCACAGGTGGAGTAGTTAACTGGGGAACTAAGTATGGCAGCACCACCCTTGACTTAATAGTCATTACTTGACGTAAACCATCTAAAGTATTTTCTGCGATTTCTGGATTTGGGTCAGATAGTCCCTCTAACATCGATGGTAGTATGTCATCAAGAGCTCTTGACCCTACTGTGGTATGAAGTGACTCAAATGTTTTTGCAGCTGCTTCCCGAACTTCTGGCAAAGGATCTGATAAAGCTTTTCTCACTGTTGGCACCAAACTATTAACAAATGAAAGAACCATTTCCTTAGATGTGGATGCCATTATCTCTGAAAGTCCAATACAAACACCTTGACGCTGATCTGATTGCTCCGAGTTGAGGCCTCTTTCTAATATTGGTATTATTTCAGGCAAAACGCGTTCTCCAAGCTTTCGAACTAGGTCGCCGAGTGTCCTAGCTGCAACTTGACGTTTGTCATAGCTAGTGCTTGCTAAACATCCTAATAGCAAACCGAATAGGGTAGGTAATATTTCTCTAAGAGTACGTGGGGTGTTGGTGACTACTACCTTCCAGACATGGAGAGCTGATTGACGAACCATTAAAGATACATCACTTCGACCCATATACAACCCAGAAAGAACACGGTTACGCCGCTCGTTACCCAAGAACCTTATAATAGCAGTATGTGACTGCTCTGTTCCAAAGTTGTCATCTTCACTAGCAGTTTCTGTTGTCATTTTTCCGGAAACTCCTGATATCCGGTACAATAAATCTCCTAATAACTGAACTGAGCTGAACCGTATCCGCCAATTATCATCAAATAAACCTTTTTCTAATTCTGGCAATAAAAGAGCAACAGCGCTTTCAGCATATAAATTAACAATTCTTTGTCCTGCTTTTAAAGCTGTATCACGAACATATTCGTTTTCATCTGCCAGTGCCTTAAGAATAGGATTAATTATCTGGCCAATATACGGAGTAAAGTCTTGTGGAAAAGCAGCAGGCATATATATAAACATCATTATGTAACCGTCTTTAACGTGAGGAGCAATATCACTTCTTTCCGCTGTGATAATAATTTCAGGCATAAGCTTATGTAATTTTTCAACACCAAGACCTCCAACAACTTCTGAGAGACCTTGAGCGGCACCACTTCTATCTACACTACTGGATTCCGAAGTAAGAGTTTGCATCAGCCAAGGAAGTAAATCTTCAAAAGAAGATTCTCCCATTCCCTTTACCATTGCACCTAAAGCGCGCGCAGATACTGCCCTTACTTCAGGAACAGGATCTAATAGAGACATTTTAAGGCCTGGAATAATATGTGGTAGATATGGGGTAAGGTCCTTTTGATCAGTCAAAGAGTACATGTTTCCTATAATTTGTGCAGCCATTTTTCGTGTCTCTGTAGATCGATCCATAAAAGCTCTTTGCACAACGGGCATTATTAGAGCAAGAGATGGCGCGTCAATAAAGTGGACAAATTTTGTTTGCAGAAGGCTTTGAAGACAGTTAGACGTATTTTTAGATGGATCCTCAAGAGCTTTTAATAAGATAGCAACAATAGCTTGTATTTCTGGATTTTTTATGACAGATCCTATTACTCTAAGCGCATCGGCTCCGGCTTCTTGTACTTTAGTGTGTGAGTCTCCTAAAACCTCTATTAATTTAGGAACTATGGAGGGTAAACAAGATGAAAGTTGTTTCGGAGCACAATAGGCCATTGCCCCCAAGAGTTCGACAGATGCAGTCTTTGTACGCCAAGAGTCTTCGTCAAGCGCTTCAAGCAATGAAGGTAACACCAGTTTGACTCCATGGGCAGATAATTTTCCCATAACTACTTTGGCGGTATCATCTGCAGCTTGCCGAACATACTGAGAAGAATCTCCAAAACATTGTAATAAATGGGGCAGTACATGAACTATATACGGCTCAAACAAACGTCCAAGAGTAGTACAAAGAATTTCAAATGCAAACAGCGCTCCCTCTCTGGATTTGTAATTTTTCTTTTCTTGAATATATGTTGTAAGTTTTGACATAATCTCAAACTGTTTTAAAGATAAAATTCCAAGGCCTTTTACAGCACCCGCAATACCGTATGCAGCACCTCTGCGTTCGCCATACTTTTCAGACTTTACAAGTGACTGTAAAAGACGCTTAATCATTACAGGAGCTTCATCTTTTACTGAAGGCATCAAATGTGGTAGACAGTTCGCCACAGCCTCTTGAACCTGTTGTGATGGAGTAGAAAGAGCGCCTAAGAGTCTTCTTACAATGGGCTCTATTCGTTTATCATCCTTCTCTAAGTGACGTGCTAAAGATCCCATTAGTATAACAACCGCTTGTCTAATGTTATCGAAATTTGGAGATTTCGGGGCTTTATCCAAAAAATCTTCAAAAACTGGTAACAACATAATAATAGTATCCTTACCATGTAAATCTACAATAGTAAGTGATGCAGCAAGCATTTCTTTATGAACAATTTCTTCGCGATCTCCCAAACCTGCAGACACCATGAATTGCATAACATGATTAACATCTTCTACTGAGAAAAACTGAGATATTTTCGATATTGCTATAGCTATTCCCCTACGTGGTCTCCACTGATCTATTGCAGGTTCTATTTCACGGTCAAATTCATCTAATTTGGGTGGAATCATTGCGAGTTTTTCATTGTATATAGTAAGAAGTCTTTTTAAAATACGTTTGGCGCATGAGCGATCACCCATTAATAATGGTACCAATGAGGATGATGCGGATTGTTGTATACATATTTCAGAATGTATTACATCAGCCAATAAATTTTCAGGCAGTGGATAGTCCATTTTAAGTTTTTCCCAAAGTTCTTCTGCAGTATCCCGGTTGATATTGGATATATCAAACTTTGCTATCCATATACGGCGTTGAATATGATCGGAAAATTGAGCATTGCATTTACTTTCTTTATAAATTGTTTTTGATAGAATAAGCAATACGCGCAATGAAACATCTCGGAGTGCTTCTTGTCCGCTTTCTAAGGAATTTAAAAATATATTGAGTTCATCGAGTGTTGCTACAGCACAAAAATCATTTCCAGAGGAAGATTTTGCAACTTCTAGTACAGTTGCGACGGCTTGTGTCTGGGCTCGTCTAGAATTTAAGTTAATAACATGAATCAAAAATCTGAACATTTCTATTCGTGGTAAATATTTTGGATGCTTAAAATCCAACAGATCTCCTTGAGCAGTATCGCCTCGTGTTTGAGAATGTTGTTCTATAATTTTTATTCCCACAGACAGTAAATCATCATCTAAAAAATCGTTTTTAGACGTTAGCGCCAGTTTTAGGAACTCGAAAATATATGCAAAAGCTGGGCAAGATATTGTATAGTCGTTATCAATGGTAACTGCTTTTAAATCAAACATCGTATCAAACACTGCCAGTTTTAAATCACTTTTTACCCATTCTTCATTAAGATCACAACGTGGAGATTGCAACCTTATTGTTGTTATTGCTAATTTCGAACCCAGATCAGAATCTTCAAACCAGATTTGTCGTAGTTTATAGTACAGCTGAGACATTGCTTCCGCAGCTAATGGAGATTTCATCGCTTTCAATATAGCATTTAACAGCACTGGGAAATGAATGGATAATTGTTTTGCATTCCCAATACAAGAGGACTCTATCATTTTAGTTGCACGGTTCAATTGGGAACTTAACTCTTTTAATCGCATTTTAATTATCTGCTCTTTTTCAGTTTGATTTTTTATAGCTTCCTTTTGTTTAGATGTTAATTGAGGAGGTTTTAATTTACCTTCTTTGCGTTTTTTTTCCTCTATTTCCCTCCGTAGTTGCAGCTCTTCTATTTGTTCCTTGTAACTATACACTTTATTTTCTCTCTTTAATCCTGTTATAGTATATAAATCATTGTTGTTGGGTATAACATTTTTATCATATAATTCACCTTCTGGTGCTAAAAATGTAAAATATTCGTCATTTGTCACATTAATTAGGGATGGATCATTGAGATATAATGTGACCTTAGATATCAGAAGAGGCAAAAATTGATCTGGGCATAAATTCGATAACGTAGCAACAGCATTTTCATATGTTCTATTTACTTCAAAATTGTCTACTATCATATCCATGATATTTTCTGATTGCATTGAAAATAGTCGATCTATTTCTAGATTTAATTGACATTTTAATATACTTTCCCATAATTTTGAATCCACACACACAACTAAAGGGTGGTGACACAGTGTTAACAGCTGCAACGCCAAAGAGTCTGCATCGTCACTAGAAATATTTTTAATACTACAAAGTATACGAAGTGTTGTAACAATTGATCTAGAAAGCGAATAAGATTCTTCTGGCTCTAATTCCACATCTATGCATTTTAATTTATTTCCAAGTTCAAAAACAATACTTTTAGCATACATAACACCATTATCCGATGCAATTAGCTCCGGTAGCAAAATATTTATATGGTTTCTCACTTTTTCAGATGATGATGTAATTGCTTGAACAAATACTTTATACAATGTATTGAAATTTCCCTTAATTGCACGTAAATGATTAGTTAATATTCTTTCTACCATAAGAACAATATAGCACAAAACATCTCCAGGAGCTGTGTTTATAAATCGTTCCGTTAAAAATATAGATTTATTGATGTCCAGAATAATATTCCAGAAGTTATTTAACGTATCGTCATTTTCTGAACCATTTGTTTTCAGTAATAGGCATGTGGCGCACACTGCTTCTGACACTAGCGGAATGTTAGATGCGTTCTGCAATGCTTTTTCAAATATCTTTAGCAACATCGCTGTTAAACTACTGTCATTTCCTATATTACATTTATCAAAACACGCAAGCAACCATTGCAAATACGACAAGCGGACTAGTGGTGTACTTGTTTTAAGTGCAAGGCCTGACTTAAATATGTCAATTACAGAGCTATCTGAAGAATTCATACATTTTATTGTCCAAAGGCTAAACATTTCAAGGATGAAGCATATAACTTTTTCATGAACTTCCGTGATTAAGGCTTTAGAAAATAAATGCAATACAATTGGAAGTAAGTTTGGCAGTTCTGTCGTAGCAATTCCATTAAAGCTAAGATTTCCAGCTCCCTAAAAAATAATAGATAAAAAAAAATTTAATTAACATATTATAAAAATAGAATATATTATGTTAAAAGGTATAACTAACAAATGTATATCCTGATTGTGTAATACGTTAGCGTTTACAGCGAAGATGTTTTCTATAATAGATTAAAGAGTGTGTGCTACTACAGCATAAAAACCAATAGCTTACATAATCAGGCTAGTAGAGAAGACTACACATAACTATTTGTCAAAATATAATAGTTCACTTCGTCAAAATATAATAGTTCACTATAAAATATGAAATCTCTACTTTTAGACAGGAAAAAAGACCTGTGCAGCTGCGTTGTAATTGGCGTTATTTGATGGAGCAAAATTCAATTGAATTTTTTATTATTACTAAAAACAAAGACAAAAATATATAACAAATAAACAAATCTGGCCTGCAGGTACTCAGCTTTTTGCTATATATTGTGGTTATTGAACAAAGTTATTGTCAGAACCCTTTTGAAGCTTCGAGAGTAAAATGGAAAAAGTGTACACAAGGTTAGAGGTATTCCAAATATTACGGGAATCTAATGCTACGCCCGTTGAAAAGAAAGTTAAATTTTTAGTCAGAAAATTGTGCGAAATTTCAAAATGTTAAGGAGATGGTGATATACCAATAGAAAAGCAGTGTTTAAAGAATTTCAAAATATATTGGCATTCAGCACAACGAAAAAGGACCGATTTCAAACCATACATGCCACATGGCTGGAAGGAACAGTGGTAATATCTGTGTTTGGGGCTTGGTTTGGCATTGGGAAGACACCCTCCCTTGACATATCGTAAGAGCATAAAAATTAATACTTTTTTGGAAACTAAAAAAAAAAATTTTTACAGAGGCGTTTCGGGAGCGGGGTTTATAGGGATCCCTTCCCCTTCCAATAAAAGCTGAAAAATTTAATTTTTATGGTAGTAATGCGTAGATAATACATTCCTTTTAATATTTACATTATTCTTGCAAATGATATTTTATGTCACCGCCCACAAAAGGAGGCAGGAAAAAAATATCATTTTACGATCTGCTGGGTCTATGTTTAGGTTTCCGAACTTTTTCGGACGTTAACAGTTTCGTTTTCTGAACAAAGGTGCGGGAAAGCTTGAAACAAAATTTCATTTTTCAGAGGTAGGATTAGTTCTTCAAGGGGAACTTTTTTCCCCTTAATCCGATTTTTCCTATTTTATGACCATAACACATATTTGTGCCAAGTTTAATCACTTTAGGAGCACCCAATAACTTTTTAAAAGCAATATAAACAAACAAAAATATTAATGTCCGGCTAGATTGGCAAAATACCCCTATGTGCGACGGTCGAGCAAATGTATGCAGAAAACCAAATTCTGCACTTGAACCAAAGAATATAATACCAACGGTGGAACATGGTGGTGGTAGTGATATGGTTTGGGGAGCTATATCTAGCAGCATCTAGAATGGGTCGTTTGCTTTTTGTTGATGGTATTATAGACAGATATCAATATAAAAATATATTCGAAGAGAATCTGAAACCATTCGTCGACAAGTTATTTAAATCATAAAGGGTCCGCCATCTAACTTTTTTTTCAAATAGTGCTTATTTCGTGAATGGTAACACTTAGCTCATGTCTGATTTGACAGATAATTAGTTGTATCCTTCCGCTGAACGAATATGGTTGTGTATACGCTTGAACAACGCTTCGCTAAGTGGGCCTGCGATCGACTTAAGATGCCGATTTTTCCAAAAAAAATCATCTTTTCATATGAAGCTCATTTTGATCTTGGCGGGTATGTAAACCAGCAAAATTGTCGAATTTGGGGCACAGAAAACCCGCACGCATACATTGAAAAGCCGAAGCACCCAAAACAAGTCACTGTTTGGTGCGGATTTTGGTCCAGAGTCATAATTGGGACATTTTTCTTCGAAAATGAGCAAGGAGTGGCCGTTACAGTCAATGGCGATCGTTATTGGGCCATGTTGAACGATTTTTTTTTCGCAAAAATTGAAGAGGAGGATATTGGCCGAAGCTACACTCGATGTTTTGCACCCTGTTTTTGAAGATCGCATTATCAGCCGCAGAGCTGATGATCGCCACCTCGGAGCTGCGATTTGACACCGTTGGACTATTATTTGTGGGGTGCCGTCACAGATAAGTGTTACGCCGACAAGCCAGAGACAATTAAAAAAAACTAAACTAAATTCTTTTTCACAATAAAATTTGTGTAAATAGGAACTGTTATCACATTCAACTAAGCCACCTAATAAGTGGTGACAAACACAATACACATGAGCACTGATGATGAAAGGGTTGCGTCTTTCGAAAACAGCTGTTCTGCTCTGCTGTGTAGGTTGAATAAAACTGATGTTGACTTGCCTTTGTGCCTTGGAATATTTATCATGTCTTTCTGAGATTTAAATTAAAATTTCGAACAATTAGCCTATAGAATCTTAATTCAAATTTAATATAGCAATATAAAATGTTCGTTAAAATTATTACTACATACAAATTTAAGCTATGGCTTGAGCTACCCAATAATAAAAATTGGAAAAACGTTCACATGTACTTAAGTATAAAATTCAAACCAAAAAAGTTTGACTTAGGTATGATGGGACAAAAAATTCAGAAAAATGGGACATGAAGAAAAATAATCATATGGTAACACGGGTATTATAACAATAACATGTTAACATCAGGTTGATACAGTTCCCGTATTCTTTTTCACAATAAAATTTGTGTAAATAGGAACTGTTATCACATTCAACTAAGCCACCTAATAAGTGGTGACAAACACAATACACATGAGCACTGATGATGAAAGGGTTGCGTCTTTCGAAAACAGCTGTTCTGCTCTGCTGTGTAGGTTGAATAAAACTGATGTTGACTTGCCTTTGTGCCTTGGAATATTTATCATGTCTTTCTGAGATTTAAATTAAAATTTCGAACAATTAGCCTATAGAATCTTAATTCAAATTTAATATAGCAATATAAAATGTTCGTTAAAATTATTACTACATATAAACTAAATTCTTTCTGTTAAAAATTCTTGCGTTCCGCTATTAAAAATATGTTCATACATTGTATGTACGTCAGACATGACCAGAACAATTTCGCTCACTTATACAATAACATAAATGAGTCAAACATTTCTTTTCTTTTCTTTTTCTATATTTGATTCAGTTGTCACTAAAACGGCGAGGAATGTAAGGCAGAGATTTGTATGTTTTTTTTTAATGTTAAATGAATTGTTTTTATATAAAATGAATTCATTGTAGTTTCAATATTTTTCAGAGATATCAGCATCTTACAAATTTTCTGTAAAAAGTGAGTTGTAGTCTCCCCTATCTTCTTTAATATTCACTCTGGTTTTGTTATGGCTGTTAATTCTTATAAATTTCGATGCAATATTTATTAACTTAATGAATAAAGCGAAGAAAAGTCAAACCGAAAAAATTTTTCTATTGAAAATCAATTTTTTCTATTAAAAATCTATTTTTTCTATAGAAAAATGTATTTTTTTCTGTAGAAAAATGCATTTTATTTTTCATTCTTTCACATAAAGCAATATTTCATACAACGTACGGAATATCTTCCATTGTATATGGGTAAAATGAGAAAAAAATTGTTCTCAGAGTAAAATAAATAAAAGAGAATAAGAATACATGTGACCAAGCAAGAATGATAAAATAAAGATTACGCCAACAAGCTGAAATAAAAATACTTTTCTCCGCATGATGGAACTCTGACGTCACTCTACATGTTTTCTGATTGGCTAATAAAATTCAACTGGAGAACTGTTGTTATTATAAAAACTGAACAGTGGGGCAAATAGAAAATTTTTCAAATTAAATTTTTTTGATAATAAACAATTTTAAAAAATGATTTTATTTTCCACTTTTTTTTATTTGAAATTGTTAATTTATAGTTATTTTTGAACCCAAGTGCTAATTATTTTTCTGTTTTCCCCATTCAAAACAAATTTTTTTGCTTGCAAAATATCAGCCATAACTTCCTTTGAGCTTCATCTCTTGGAAAACTATAAAATGACACAGCTTTTTGAAAGCAACAAAAATTTTGATAACAATATTACATTTTAACATAATTATTTCTCACTTGTTTTTTTTTTTTTGCTGTTACTTTGTTTGCAATTGCCCACTGCACATTTCATAATTGCTCTTTTTGTTCTCTTTTCTCTTTAATTTAGGTTTTTTGTTTACAGTTTATAACTTTAAAAATCAAGTTTTAATAAGTTTTTTACACTTTAAGTTATTAACAATTATTTTAGTATATTTATTTTAAAATATAATACAATTTATTATAAAATATAACACAAAACTTGCACTTTCATAAATCCGATTTAGTTTGCTTGTTGGAAAACACTCTGAGTAAATTGGAAATCTCTCTGAGCAAATTGTGTGAAGAGTTGCCAAATACAGCATAAAATATTAATTTTGTACGAAAAAGTATTAGTTTTGCATATAATAAAGATTTGGCAATTTCTTCGAGGGAACAAATACGTCATCAAACGGTAAATCATGCGCAAGGCGTAATCTTTATTTTATCATTCTTGTGACCAAGGCAGATTTACCAGGTAATCTTAGTAGCGCAGCTGTGTATTGAATTTTACTTGGTGCGTGTTGAACTACTGTCAAAAGTTTATATACAGGCCACATAAAATTTTTTTTTTTTCTTAAATCTTCCTTGTTAATGATGCTTCTTCTTCCTTGATTTTGACATTAGCTCTAAATTTACAATATACGTGGTTTTTGGTGCTGTTAATTGTTGCACTCTTGAGAGTATCTGGTAAATCTGCCTTGCGTGTGACTTCGAGTGGGAAAAACGTTCTTCCTACTGAGCATGCCTGACGTACATACATATCGCACTCGTTCAACAATACTGTATTAACTCAAAATGTTTTTATTTTATCTTTTTGGCAAAAAACAATACATAACACTTATGTCTACCTATGATTAAAAATTCCCATAGTTCTGACTATTCTTTCTTAATGAAATTCCATGTTGTGTTCTTTTTATTGATGAAATGGGTTATATCTGTGAATTAAGAAAACAAAATTATTTTGAGTTGTTTGAAGTGATTGGCCTTAACAAGTAATTGTTTTTCCGTATATAGAGTAGTATTTTGAGTTGAGTTGTTATTCTAATAATAAAAGTTTCTTTTAGGCAGGTAGTATTTTGACTTGCAACTGTTTAATTGATTCAGGCTAAGCAAATTTTTTGTTTTAATTCGAAATATGATTGTTTTCATGCGATAATGCTTAACTTTTTCTTTGAGTTGTTACTGTTTTCGTGAAAAATTTTGTTTTTTATTGAGTTATTACTGTTTTGATAAAATAGTTTTAATGACACTTTGTAATATTATCACTTTATCATTGCATTTTACCAAAAAATGCAATTCTGATCAGCGAATATTTGAAATAAAAAAGTCTTATTAGTTCAATTAACAAAATGAGTTGTCAAAAAAAAAAAAAAAGATGCCACTGTCGGAAAATAAAAGAAAGTATATTATGGATCTAGTCAAGAGAAACATAATCCTTAAAAAGTATTACGATTCATACTACGAAAACTTTAAATATATATCTTAAACTTTTTTAATTTAATAAAATATATATTTTAAACTTTTTAGCGGTTGTTAGCATTAATTTAGCCTTAAAAACTTTATTTACTTAAGTCTTTTTTCATTTCGTGTTTATCTGTTTTATTAAAAATGTATTAAATACAGCAATAAATTGCATATAAAAAAACACAACTCAAAAAATCGTTACTCCCCGTTATCCGTACAAAATATCCTTATGGATTTTATATACGAATATCCTTGAGGATATATATATATATATATATATACATATATATATATATATATATATATATATATATATATATATACATATATATATATATATATATATATATATATATATATATATATATATATATATATATATATATATATTAGGGTGGGTCAAATTGTATGGGGCCAAAAAATGTTAAATTGCTCATCGCGATTATTATTCTATGGATTATTCCAAGAATCTTCGCCAAAAAAACCATAGGTCTAAAACGAAATTTTAACGGATTGAAAATTTAGGAAATTTTTCGTTCAAAAGCTTAAAATCTCACAAAAAAAT